>CM059832.1:22866797-23267842 GCA_030444775.1 Atalantia buxifolia
GCAGAAACACAGGACTCCTACAGACAAAGAGGGAGATGGGAATCCGGAATGGAATCATGGGATGCAATTTGATTTGAAGGGAATCCCATTTCACGATTGTGGTCACATATTCGTTCACTTCGAATTGAAACACGAAGGAGTGATGTTTGGGGACAAAACCATTGGTGAAGTTCGTGTTCCAATCAAAGATCTTATCTCAGAGTTCAATGGAGTTGTCAGATTTGTTGACTATGAAGTTCGGAATCCCGACGGTAAACCCAATGGGGTATTGACTTTTTCTTATAAGGTAAATGGAATGAATTCAGCTATAGGCACTGATTATCCAGGAACCGCCCAGATCACAGGCTTCTCAATAGTTAATGATTCACCGCGGCCAGCGTATGAGATTCAGTATCCGCAAGCAGAGTATCCTGCTTATAGCTCACCACCAGGAGGATCTCTTTATCCGCGGCTGGAAATTGAGACTACAGTAATGCAGCCAACGTACTCCACACAACAAGATGTTCAATATGCATCACCTGGAACGCCACATGTACCACAAGAAAGTTATTATGCCCCACCAAATGCCTATTATCCACCACCACCAGCACAACCTCCACCTCCAGCACAGCCATTTTATCCGGAACAACCGCCTCCGCCATCACCAATGGCACATGGGGCGTATTATCCTGCTCCTGCAAATCCATCTGGGTTCAGTAATTGGCCAGATGCTGGACCTCAGATGGGTTATCATAGTTACAGCATGCCGGGGACTTGGGTTCAATCTGATGGGCATGTACATTCATTAGGCCACGGCGAGACGTCACCAAATGGCTACCTTTATGGCGATTGTTGCCGTTCATCTTCTTGGAGTGGGAGGTGAGGACTTTCAGCTAAAACTTAGCATATGGTTAGAGCTTTTAGCTGTTGTTTTGCTGTTGTTACCTCATTTTTAGAGTTTTCAATAATGTAGCTCCTCTATGAAGATAAAGGTTTTTTTTCCCCGACCCCCTTCCCTTTTTGATATTTTGTTGGTATCGGTGGAAAATTGAAAAAAATAATAATAATAGGAAATGAAAAAAAAAAAAGAGAGAGAGAAGGTTCTACCAATGATTAATTTCAGCTTATGAATCATGCTCAAAAAAAGTTTGTGACTTTACCAAATCATTGCCACCCCATTTTGATAGTGTTGGAAGTTTTCAAATTTTGATTGGAATTTTTTTATTAGTTAACATGATGCTATGTATAATATTTCTCATTCACGCGTTGAAATTTACGAGTGAATTATTATTTTGTGTCATATATATTGTGATCAATAATACGTTGACTGAAAACCCTTTGTAAAACTCTAATGCAACTATCATTACTCAGAATCATTGCTCAAATTAAGAGATTTGGTTTTTTTTTTTTTTAATTTTTATAGTGATTGAAACGTCAGTAACATAAAATAAAGGTTACATTAAGCTTTTCTTTTGGTCTAGATATCATAATCTTAATATATTGTTTACATAAACTACCTTTTGTAATGACTCGAGAGTTGCCTTGGACTTGGAGGCAGGGGCCGACTAAGAGGACGTTGGTTCGAGGGGGCCAAAATGTAGAGGTCTTATATTTAAGTTGGCTATAACATAAAGTTGGTAAAATTAAGGGAGCCAAGAATAAGGAACATGATGCAGAAACCATAAAATTGAATGACTTTAGCAAAAATGTTTATAGGCCAAATGTAAAATATTCATAGAACCTTTTTTTTTTTCCTAATTTCATTGCTTATATTTTCTGATTTTTGTTTTATTGCTGGAGTGATCAGGGCCATCTCAGGCCCTCGGTTCCACCACTGCTTATAGGTGCTTAAAAATATAATCGAACTCCTGAAATATACGCATAGAAAAGGTATTATGATCCAAACACAGAAGGCTTAAACCTCAAGACTTAGTTGTTGGAAAATTGACATTTCACCAACTGTGGATTCTGGATCCCTATAAGCCAACCAAGAGATAGAAGTAATCATATATTATATGTATATAATAAAGCTGAAAAATCAAATAAGAAGGCATAACAAAAATGGCTCACCTCACAAATATAAAATAAAGCTTAAAAAATTCGATTAATAAAATGCATAACAAACATGGCTAACCATTGGGTCTTCACTTTTATTTAAACGTAATGTTTTAGACACCAGCTCATGTTGGGGCACTGGTGTACTGTACTTATAAACAAATTCATAGATTCTCGTGATTCTCTTTTGCTACCCCTACGTGGGGCTGGGACTTGGAATGTATCGGACATGGAAATAAAAAAATTTGTAGTGGAACCCATTTTCTAGATCTGCTTTTTCCTCTTTTTTTTTTTTAAATAGTTTACAAAATTGGAGGGCTTGAAATTGTGTACTTGTAACTTATTGGAATAAAAAATGCACCTAGACTTGATGGTCACCTTGTTGCCAAATTTTAGAAAACAAAATTGCTTTTCATGTTGCTAGGTTCTTCTTCATCTCTAATTCTGTTTGGTTATGGTTACAATAGCTTGCAAACATAAACAATTATTACTGCAGCTTGAGCTTGCATCCAAGTCTGCTCTTCTTAATCAAGTCATTCCCTCCTTCAATTTCAAGCAAAAGAAAAGGCCATTGCGTCTGCAATGTAACTAATCCACTTCAAAGCAAACAATTTCCATAAAGCTATGGCATATTTTAGTGCCTTATTACCCAATTCAGAGAGGCCATTGAGCTGTAATTTACACATGCCTAATTGTTATTATCATAAACAGAGTAAATAGTTCAAAAGCAGCAACTAAAGTAAAAAGCATAGCAATTAGCATGTGAGTTTTTTTTTTTTTTTTTTTTTCAACATGTTGGAAGAGGGACGTGATGTTATCATATAAAGTGAAAGTGGAGTGGATGAAATTATGGGCAATAGTTGGCCTTAAAAAGGAAAAAAGCAAAAGCAGAAGCAATATCATTTCAAAAGCCCACCATCCACCAACATCAAACACATTCAAACCAAACACCAGGCTGATGCCTCACCACACCATCAAGCGAAAAAAAAAAATGAAAAAATGGAAAAAGGACCCTACTATACATATATGATATATCACATTATCATATTATTCACTCAGTATTATTCCTTATCACAAACCAATGTTTCACAATCCAATAGAAAAACTTTTAAGCATAAAATTTTAAAAGAAAATATTTTTAAAAAATATGGAAATATTCAGAAAATACATTTACATAATGCAGATAATAGAGCACAAAACAATATCCATCTTCACACTGAAAATGATTCAATATTATCCAAGCCGGCAACAATGGCAAACACAGCTGGATATTTAATGATAATGCGAAGATGATGGTGATGCTCCTGTAATTGGTCAATGCAACAGCTGCATACGACTTTGACTCCTTAATTGCTCATAAAACCTTCGAATGAACTCCTCAGCATCATCATCAACTTGCTGGTTTCCGGTATCATTCTCATCTTCCGATGAATAATTGGACACCCTCACAGAGAACGGAGAGCGAAGTGGGCTACTCTGCTTCTCTCCGGGGGCTAAATCGGCGGTGTCAAATCGGAAGTTGAATGTGTATTCGGGTGTCTTGGGCACCAAGGCAACTGCCTTGGGCTCCACTTCATATTCTTCTTCTTCTTCTTTGACTTCAGGAGGGTTGATGCATGGAAAGTAATGGTGTTTGCGCTTTGACAAGTGGAAAAAAACAGGATTAGGGCTATTGCTGCAAGAGAACTCATACTCCTGTATGCCGAAGCTGCCACGTGTCACGTGCTTAGAATGGTGGTGGTGGTGGTGGTGAGAAATGAGATTGCTCAAAGATTTTCTAAGCAACTTGCCTCTCTTCATCATCAAATTCATGTCCATTAATAACTTTCTCTTTGACACCAATCCCTTTCTTACCATAAAGAAAGTGATCCTCACAACATTCCATAGCCTCTTGGCTATGACAGAGTTTACATTAGAATGCACGTCCATTATTAGGGCTAAACAACAACAAAAATATTCTTTTTTTGTTTTTTAAAGGAATATGAAGCTAGGGTTTTTCTTATTTTTCTGCGAGGTACCTCGCAGAAGAAAAAAGAAAACCCTTGTGAGAAAACAAGGTAGGAGAATGACAAGAAATATATAGGGAGCTGGGGGAGGTGATGGGTCTAAGGGATAATTTTTTTATTAAAAATTGTTTTAATGGAAATTTAAAAAAATGATAATAACAATAATAAAATATTAATTTGTTGGAAGAAGAGTGGAAAGGGGGTCCTAATTAATAAAGGCAATATTGGGGAAGAAAACAAGTACCTGTCTATATATTCAAATGGACCCAACAACCGCTCCCCCCGCGTTTATGTGACAAGCAAAATGAGAAAACGAAAGCAGAGAAAGTGTTTTTTATGTTTTGAAAACAACAGATTTTGGGTTATTTAAAATTGGTGTGGTGGTGTTGAGCACACTACAGCTAACATGAAAAGACTTAAAAGAAGTGGGGGCTGTTTCTGGTCGGAGGGAGAAAATGTAATAATGTTTTTTCAACGGATCACAGTATGAACTGGCTGATTGAAGAGCGTGTGTCTTATTATGTGAAAATGAATAAACAAAATGAAATGAAAGATTTGCTCAAATAGATCAAGTGGCTTAATGGCTGCTGCCTCTTTAAGAATTGATTTGGATGATATTATGTCTATGAGTATATTTACTTTTCATGTGGTTTAATATTTTATATGTTAGATGATATCTGCCTTTGATCGAATTAGAGAATTTTTCTTTTTTGGGCTTGATTTTCTCATTAAGAACAATGACTAATTATTACAGTTCATGAATTTATTACTAATGTAATAAATAAAATAGTTAATTCAATTATTAAAGTTTTTTTTTTTTTTTGGTTTTGGTGGGGGGGGGGGGGAAGTATGGTGTATTGCCTTCGATTGGAAGCAATTCGCAAATGAAAACAATTTCTACAAAAATTCTACCAAACGCACTATAAAATTGTTGATTTGTTCAAATATTATTTTCCACAGTTGCTTAATTATTTTATATATGCTAGAATTATGGTACTAGAAAATGAAGGAGCCATACAAAGGGACACCTAAAATACTCTAGGGCTATCTCATCATTTTTTCCTCCTCTTTCATGAATTATTTAAGGTGCATGATTGATGTATATAATGGCCACTTAAGCTAAACTTGAATTAGGACAAGTTGGGTAGCCACATTTGGATAAGGACCCATTTAATTATATAACCTTGTTATCCAAAATTAGTTTCTGGGATGAATCATCACTGGGAAAATTAAGAAAAGAGGGAGAGAAATGAATTGTGTCCTAACTACTAAACAATCTTGAATGAAGTTTCAAGATAATGCAACTTCATCAATCAATTGTAGGCTATAATTAGGAATATAAAAGGATGATATAAAAACTTTCAGCAAAAATTAGATGACAAAGTCAATTGAGTACTCTAATTGTATACACATTCAATCTATTGAGTACTCCAAATATATAAACTTTCATCCGTTGGATTCTTGTCAGAACCTCATAAGGCCTCTATGTAGTTTACACTATACTGAAAGCGAAATTTCTAGGATGCAAAGGAGTGAAAAAGAGCACATGAAATAGGGGCAAGTTGCATTGTTTAATGTTTTTAGTTATTTATTCATTGGCACGTAAATGAATGATCAAAATAATGCTGATGTGATTATGAATGAAGTATGGCAAAAGTTAAGTTTCTTTTCTTTGTTTGTTTCATGTCTGAAGCTATTAGGAATTAAGTTACCAGTTGCCACAAAACGATAGTTAAAATGAGACACCTAGCTTTTCTTTTCTATTTCATAACTATACCTTCAAAGGGAATGGCTGAATGAGTGCTCATCTTCCTTCATTTCTGCGTAAGCAAACCAATTATTAGTGGAGTAATCCCATTTTATGCGAGTAAATAGTTAAAAAGAATATTATGATGTCATTGCGTTAGTCTAACTAGTATTATTTAAAATTAATTCTTTTTTACAACTGGCTCTTGCCTGAGACATAGGCAGTGCTTGTGTTGGGCACCATAACATGAATCCGATGACCTATATATTTGTGATACTAAATTTCTTTCTTCTTCTTTTGATATATATATATATGTAGAGTAGTTTTTAGATTCAATCGGGATCTTAAAGTGTAGGAAAAGTCTGGGAAATTTTTAAAACCGCGGGATTTTAAAGACTTAAAACTTAAAGCGCTTAAACCGCATAGTTTATGAATTTTCCCAGACGATCCCGTACTTTAAAACTCCAGATTGTAACATTTCTATATATATATATAATGCAACTAAATTTTAAACAGTAAATTGATTCTTTTCTTGAGGATGCTGTCAAAGTGTCAATGCCAGCTTGCATGCATCTTACAATATCTAGCTGATTAACTATCCTTAAGTTAGTAATGGTCATACTCAATCTCGGTTCATTAGCCTATCAATTAATTACCTAATTATATTTGCAATTGAACCCACTAATTAGATGATAAATCATTTTTGTTCCCTCCATTTGAGTCTCTCGCATTAGTAAAGAACAATTTTCATTCAAGTACTTAAAACTAAATGTGATCGGTTCTGAACTCAAATATTAAAACTGTGTCCTATCAACAGATTAATGTAACCAAAGGATCATGCTTAGCAGTTTGTGTGTGTATTTAACTTCAATTCTGGATTTAAATTTCATGTAGGATTTTTTGATTGCCTAGACCAAAAATTACTACTTTATGAAAATTATTTAATAAGTTGATTTTGGGTATCGAATCAACACTTTACTAAAGTCTTAAATCGTCATTCCCACCAATATAAAGCTAACATAAAGCAAAAAAAGGTGAGTTACGTAGAATTGTTCAAATTAATGAGCATAAACTAGCAGATTTCACCTTGATTTGACGGTCTATATATATATATTACAAGACTAAAGATTCAGATTGTTGAAAAATCTGCTGACTTTTCGGAAGCGTGAAACTTGAAAGCAACGTGAATAGGCCGGTCATGTCATTTTCTTGCTAATAAATAGTTATTTGATCATCATATATTTTTTTTCTTTTTGACGATTAATGGTCAAGTTGCATGGGGATGCAATCGTTTTCGAAACTTTTGAATGCATGCATGCATGCAGACAGCAGATTCCCATTACTAGTTAAATAGAAGTTAAATCTCCATTGTAATAAAAACTATTTTATCAAAACTCCATGTACATGGAAATTAAGTGCACTTATCCACCAATATTTCTTGTGCTAAAAATACAATGGTTGTGAGATTAATTTTAATTGATTACAACACAAACTGACGATACTAATTAAGTTTCTATTTTTCTAAATTTATTTTTTTTTTCTGGGGTGGGATTTGGGACAATTGGACGTCTTAGTTCATAGTTCATACAATTACTGAATCCGAAAGTTATGGGATACATGCATGTGAGAGTAAATATTATTAAGACTTGAGAGCACATGAATTACGGGACAAGTTACTTGCATTTTCTCTTCTTCAATTGTATTTTTATCTTCAAGAGTTAGCTGTGGCTATGAATTATTGCCACTTACTCCTTAACAATATATTGAAAAAGGGACCCTAGGTGCGTTTGATATTTTTTTTAATCGGTGTTTTTTATGTTTGTTTTAGAAAAAAAAAATGATGTTTTTGATGTGATATTTTTTAAATTGAAAACGCGTTTGGTAGCTTATTTTCAAATAGTAGATCAAAATGAAAAATAAAGAAAATTTGTTTGGTATAATATTTTATAAAACATATTTTTGAACTATTTATTATTCAATATATTTTTTTTATTAGTCTATTATTATTTTTTATTATTGATTTAAATAAAACAAAATGCAAGTGAACCCAACCACAAATGGGCAATTCAAATTTACATTCTAAAAAATACTATAAAAAAGTAAAGTACAGATTATTTTTGCATTCACATATATTTAATTATTGAGTCTGGATATGTTGCAACAGTGATACCATTCCACTGTTTTTGTCGTTATGCATCGCGGTCGTTGGATGGTAACTTCTTCAATCTAATGGTTTAAAGTAGTTAATGGAGAAATTACACGGCAACTTACAACCCTTGCAGCCGGTTGTGTATTGATCTAATAGCATCGAGTAGTAAGGGTGCATTCCAGAACCTTGTCATTGCTACACGAACAACATTGATTTCATCTGAAAATCAATTTGCAGACAGCAATTAACAAACAAAATTGGCTTTAAAGGATCGCGATTTTTGTTGCAAGGAAAACTTTTGGATGATTCGTATATGAATTTGTTCTCTCGGCTGTAGGCAAACGAGGGTGAAATTTTTAATATTGCGGCGAATGGAATCGAAAGTTAGGGGTGCAGACAAATCCAATTTATCTCTAGCACCATTTAACCCTTCACAACCAAAGCTTTTTCAAAGACAAACCGCGTTGCAAATCTACTAAAAAATGACTTACAAATCTCAAAAGCTACATGACAATAAGCAAATGGGTTTTCTCAGTTTTCATTCAAATTTACAAACATGTTAGAGTATTCACGTGAGGGCGGTGGAAATTTCACAATTCTGTTTCATAATACCCAGCACAGCAACTCCAATGATCCACGGAAAGAAAACCTAAAATAAATCCCCCACTCAGACAAATCCCAGGTAAAAATATTCATAAATTCATCGTAATAAAATTTACTTCATAAACACCCAGATATCCACAATAATTTAAGATTTAAGAAGTGAATATTAAACCTTCCATGGCTTACCGCCTTCTCCGAATTCCACTCTCCCCCTCTTTCATAAAAATTACTTTTGTTCATTCAAATATTCAAACCCATAAAACCCAAATGCAAAAGTGATAAATGACAGCGCCGAAGGAGCTTCGTCTTTTCCTATTGGACGCGACGGCCAAGAATGAGAATCTCTATTGTCCACTTACAGGTGGCGATGAGTAAAGTCACAGTCGCCTTCCGTTTACATCTATGCATTCTTTTTCCAACAGCCGACCCTGCATTTTCAAAGAGCTAAACTATCCCACCATGGGTTTTATGACAAGTAATTTTACCTTTTGTTAACCGACTTCTCCGGTTTTCTTTAACAAATACGTGGCGATTTGTTGCGTGTCGGATCAGTTGCTTTTATAACCAACGGCCTCGAGGAATAACGACAAAAATTGTGGTTTGGCGCAACAGTTGCAACAAAGCCAAGTCCCTAATTATTTGCATGTGTATATCATTGGTCAAAACATTGAAGAGAGAGGGGAAAAAACATCATACTTGACACAAGTAAATTACGTCATATTACTTCCAAACTAATTTTTAATTACATTAATTTAGTTTTTACTTTTGATTAAATAAAATAAATGTACGATTATCGCTATCTACTATTTTTATAATTTAATAAGTAGGGTTATTATCATTTTACTACTTTAGGAATTACCAAATATCAAATGACTACAAGAAATATTGTTTCATATCATTTTACTATTATATCTTTATAAAAATATCATTTTATTACTACTGTTAGTTGATTGTTAGTTGACCGTTAGTTGACTAACACAATACCAATTTTACCCTTCATAATTAAAAAAAATAATAAGATAAATTTGTAATTCATATATCATAATTCTAGTAAAAAAATTATGTTGGTATTTTATATCCATTTTAATAAATATATTACAAATTTATTTTGTAAATAAGCTTTAAATGTATTTTTTTAATCATAAAGAGTGAAATTAATATTTTGTTAGTCAACTAACGGTCAACTAACGGTTGTAACAGAAAAGTAATAAATTAATATTTTTATAAAGATATTATAGTAAAATAATAAGAAACAATATTTTTTACAGTAATTTAATATTTAATAATTTTTAAAATAATAAAATAATAATAACCTTAATAAGTAAAAGTCGGACACAAATTGTATAAAATATTTTTATGTAAGGAAATATTTTATTAGGGAGCTTGCAGGGAGGGGGATGGGATTTTAGTAAAGAAGGAAAGAAAATTAAATGAGATTTATATGCGGGTCCCAAGGGAGACAATTCACTGACAAACCTCTTTCTTTTTTTTTTTTTTTTTTTTTTTTCCATTGTTCTCTTAAAGTTGGAGAACACCAATTTGGCGTCCTTCAACTTTTCTTTACAAAATGATAGAGAGTGAGAATTTTTTTTTTTTTTAATTTATTGTCACAGAACTGTCTACTAAACATATTTTCTTAATTTTTGTTCTTGAAAACGAAAAATACCGAGTGAAAAGTGTTACCAAATACACAGGCTTTTCTTCTCTCTATTGATTTACTCTCTTACTTCAAAGGATTTTTCTGGTTCATCTTCCCCTATTGATTTTTCTGGTTAAACATTTTAATGCATATTCATTTAGTTTTTATATTTTGATTTAAATGCTTATTTAATACTTATATTTTGAAAAATATTTCAAAACCTTCTACAATCTGATGGTTGCATTCTGACCCTTATTTTTGCTTTCCTTTTATTACAACAATATTCTTGACATTAATTGAATTATCTATAAAAAAATTAATTAATAGATTAATTAATAATTATTTATTAGTAAATTAACCAATAAATATCAATGTGAAAGAACTTTTTTTTAATACATTTACAATAATCTTTATAATAATTATTTATAAATAAATTAATATCAGTCAACCAAAATCAATATTGAATATAGTTACAACACTCTTACTAATAATTATTCTATAAAAAAGACTAATTTAACAAATTAATCCTAAAAGTAAATTAATTTAATAATTTTTTTGTACATGTGCAATAATCTTACTAATAATTATTTATAAATAAATTAATATCAGTCAACTTAAAGCAATGTTCAATATACTTACAGCATTCTTAATAATAATAATTTTATAAAAAATTAATTTAACAAATTAATCCTAAAAGTAAAATAATGATATAAAATTTTTGTATATCTTTATGATACTTTGAAAGGTAATTTGATAAATTATCATTTTTTTTATTAACATAAAACTCAAGAATAAAAGAAAATACAAAACAAGGGTAGAAGTTTCACATATCTAACAATAAGGGTATTTTGAGAAATTTTTTTAAATATAAGAACTAAACAAATACTTAACTTAAAATATATGGATTAAACGAGTATTTACCTATTTTAACCGATAATAATGAAAGTGCTAAATAAGAACAACGGAATAGAGATTTATAATAACTACCAAATTTTATTTAATGTATATGATGCATGTTGAGAGAGATAATTGATTAGTTAAGAAAGAATCGAACATATTGTGTTCACGACTTGAATCTTGTTCATATAAGATTTAGAGAGTATTTTTTTTCCTTTTTTTTTTATTTACAAAAGATTCATGTCAACTTAATTATGTTGGTATATGATGATGGTCAATCAAACGAGACTGTTTCGAACTGATTAAATTGATTTACATAATTAAATTACCTATCAACTTCTATGTTTGTCGATCCATAAATTATCCTATTTTTCAAATATACACAAGCATATGCAACATGACTCAAGTGTGAATGATTTGACTAACATAATTAATTGTGTAAATAGCGAATTAAAGTGAGTGGTTGGGACAAAAAGAACTACTATTTTAGCCGGCCAAAGACTTCAAACAACAGAACTTGATTCTTTAATTTCTTCAGTGTGTTTGCCATGAATAATCATGTTAATTAATTACTTTCAGCGAAAGAATCTCCTCGCACTTCCACTTAAGAAAATGAGAAATCATCTGGTATAGTTATTATATTCCTAGTTGAAATTAAATCACTCGATGGTGCATGCCATTTGTTCGCCCTCAAATTGTTTCCGATTTCTTCTTTTACTTTTTGACATGATCAATTTTGCTTTTAAAAATATCTTAGTTAAAGGCCCATACGGATTTTAACAACTCGAATTGATTGACAATATCTGGTGATTCTACGAATCTGTACAAAATCTCCACGGTCGAATGCAATTACATAGCTAGCTTTACTTTTGAATGCATCCATCCAGGCAGCAGATCTCCATTACTATTTAAATAAAAGTTAAATCTCCATCATAATAAGAACTATTAAATCAAAACTCTATGTACCTAGAAATTAATTGCTCTTTCAAATGCACTTATGACCGATAATTCTCGTGTAAAAAATATAATGGTCGTGAGTTTAATTTTAGTTGATTACAACACAAACTAATGATACTAATTAAGTTTCTATTTTTCTAGATTTAATATCTTCATTTTTTTTTTTTTTTTGAGGGTTGGATTTGGGAGAATTGGACATCCTAGTTCACAGTAATTTATATAGTTCATACAATTACTGAATGCGAAAGTTATGGGGTACATGCATGCAATAGTAAAATTATTAAGATTTAAGGGCACATGAATTACGGGACAAGTTACTTAGCATTTTCTCCTGTTCATTTGTATTTTTATATTCAAGTGTTAGCTGTAACTAGGGAATATTGCCACTTAATCCTTAACAATATATTAAAAAGGGACCCGAAGCCTTTCTTCTCTCTATTGATTTACTCTCTCACTTTCTCAATCGATTTTTTTGGTTAAGCATTTTAATGGATAAAGATTCATTTGCTCCCTATATTTTAACTTAAATGTCCATATAGTCCCTATATTTTAAAAAATATGTACCATAAAATATCGTTGCAATTAAATATATTGTATTCTTACTCTTAATTTTTCTTTCCTTTTATTCAATAATATTTTTGACATTAATTAATTTATCTATAAAAAATTAGTTAGTAAATTAATCAATGATCATTTATTATTAAATTAACCAATAAATATCCTTGCGAAAGAACAATTATTTTTTTATGTGTGCAATAATCTTACTAATAATTATTTATAAATGAATTAATATCAGTCAACTTAAGGTAATGTTTAATATCCTTACAACAATCTTACTAATGATCATTTTATAAAAAAATAATTTAACAAATTAATTCTAAAATTAAAATAATAATATAAAAGTTGGTGTAAATTTTTGTGTTACTTTTAAGGTTAGTTTGATAAATTATCATTTTTTTCTTTTTATTAACATAAAACCCAAGAATATTGTTTCAATGGAATTATTGTAAAAGGAAATAAAAATAAGGATAAGAATATAACACATTTAACAACAGAGGTATCTTGAGATACTTTTTTAAATATAAAAACTAAATAGATATTTAAATTAAAATACAGGAATTAAGCAAGCATTTACCGTATTTTAACTAATATCAATGAAACTACTAAAATAAGAAAGAAGGAATAGAGATTTATAATAACTACCAAATTTCATTTAATGTGCATGATGCACGTTGGGATATCTGACCAGTAAAAACACAATCATAGACATTGTTTTCACTGTTTGCTCATATCAAATTTGGAGAGTTCCCCCCCCCCCCCCCCCCCCAAAAGAGTTGGATCAACCTAATTATTTTGATATATAATCACTGTTTGCTCATATCGAATTTGGAGAGTCCCCCAAAAAAAAAGAGTTGGATCAACTTAATTATTTTGGTATATCATGATAAACAAATAAACGAGTCTGTTTCTAACTGGTTAAATTGATTCACATAATTCAATTACCAATCAGTTAACTTCTAGGTTAATCAACTTCTAGGTTTGTCCATTCGTAAAATTATTCTATTTTTTTTTTTTTTTGTTTGAACTACGACATGGTCTTGAGTGAGCCCCCAACTGTGGGAGGCACCTTTAAGCCCGTACCACAACCCAGACTAATTTCCGCTCGCATCGGGTCAGCCCGTAAGGGATAAAGTACTAGCCAAAATAGTGACTCCATACGAGAGCGAGACTTAAACTCATGACCTCCATTAAGAAGAGTGAGAGTGCCGAACCACTCACACCAACCAACTTTGGTTCAAAATTATTCTATTTTCAAATATACAAAAGCATATGCAACATGACTCAAGTGTGAATAATTTGACTAACATAATCAATTATGTAAATAGTGAATTAAAGTGAGTAGTTGGGACAACAAGTACTTTAGTTGGCCAATGAGTTCAAACGACAAACAACTTGATTCTTTAATTTCTTCAATATATTAATTACGTTCAACAAAAGAATCTCCTCGCACTTCCGCTTAGGAAAATGAAAAATCCTCTAGTATAGTTATTTTATTGCTAGTTGAAATTAAATCACGCGATGGTGCATGCCATTTATTCGCCCTCAAATTGTTTCCGATTTCTTCTTTTATTTTTTGATATGATCAATTTTACTTTTAAAAATATCTTAGTAAAGGCCGATACAGATTTTAACAGCTCGAATTGATTGATAATATATGGTGATTCTATGAATGTGTACAAAATCTCCACGATCGAATGCAATTACATAGCTAGCTTTACAGCCCTAATGCTCATGCATATGCGCATGCGATGCCAAGTCTTCCTATCACTTTTGCAATTCTCTTTTCTTAAAGAGATATTTAAATTGAACCCTCTTCCATGTATACTGTTGCAGGGCGCGGCAACTATGAAGCTTAAATTTACAAAACTCATCAAAAAAAAAAAAAAAACGTGCATGCTCAATTATTTTAAGACGTTTTTAGTTTACGCATGCATGCAAATACAATAGACCTAGCTCCATTATTAGTTAAGCAAAAGTAAAAGATGTACGTTCTTTTATGTTTCTATATAAAGCTTATGTAAAAGTTGACAAGTCGATACAGAGAAGAAAGAAAGTATGTGGGCACCAAATAACTGCTTTTCTCTTAGATATTTATATATCCATGGGCAATGCACATGGAAGGAAAACGATCAAAATCCCTTATCGTTTCCAATAAGTTAATAGTCACAGACTTGCAGTGTTGGTTTGCTTTATTTCAAGGCTGCTTCATCTTTGATTATACAAATTTAACTATAATTGCAATTTAACATGTTACTGTGTTGGCTTATTATGTGAAGATTTTTTCGAAGATTATTTGAAGGAAGATCCAGTCTATTCTGGGGGCTCAAATTAATCAACATCCATACTACACTAATTATTTTGAATGTTCCGAATTTAATTAATGTTTCACATTAAGTTTTGATATTAACGTTACGTTCAATGAGTTTGAAGATTTCAAGTCCAATGTATATCATCAATATATGTATGTATTGGCTACTCTCCTTCTAGTTGTATATAATAACCTGACCACTCTAATAAAGCAAATATAGATTACTTTAACACTCAAAGTGATTACTGGCCACAGATCAACAGCATTTACAAGAAAGGAAGGACCTGGCCTGAAATGGAAGAATAGAGGCAAATTCATGAAATTTTTATTATTATTTATATTGCTCGTGCATGAACATGCATGCTAAAAGTTTCAATGCTCGATCGTGTTATAAAACTTTCCACAACTTTTCAAAAAAAGAAATGACGTAAAATTCTTCTCTTCTTTAGAAAATATGTATGACAACTAAAAAGCAGCATAAGATATACTGCGTGCGGGAATTGCGACCTTTATTTGGTTCATAGAAATTAAAAAGAATGTGACTAATTAATTTTGCCTTTTGACTTTATAATTCATATAAGAGCCAATGCAAGTTGCACGAGATGAGATGAGGGCCGTTGTTTTTAGAAACGTTTTGCATTTAATTAACTAATTCGTGCTTGCTGACAACAGAGTTCCTGCTTCACTATTAGTTGACCAAAAGTTATTTTTTTTCTTTGTTGTATATAATAGGTTATTTTAATGAAATTGGGTTAATTTTGAGCTTGATCATGTGAAAGTTGTCAAGTTGATACATAGTTTAGAAGAAGATGGTCTTTTGATACGTTTGAGTCACCAATTCTTTTCTTTCAATCATATTTTTAATCCATGGGGAATGTATGATTAATAATAATAAAAAAATAATAATAATAAAAGTGAATTACTTTAGTTTTGTAAGATGACCAATAGAGCCGCTATTTGAACATATGCGTAAATAGTTACAAGATGCATCTTGAGATATAGAGTAAGAGTTGGTAAAATTGAGAGAACTAGTAAGATAATATAAGACTAATGAATGCAGTGATAAATTACTGTTATTTAATTTTGGGAAATTATCATTTTACTATAAAAGTTTTACTGACATATCATGTCAGTACCAAGGTTTGCCGAAAAGTACATTTTACTGCCAAAGTTTTGCGCCGTTATCAATTCACTACCATTCCGTTAATGAAAAGTTAATGTTTAACGCAAATTGAGTTAAAAGTCAATTTTACCCTCAAGAGTTTAGTACTAAAATGATAATTTCTCTAAAAGTTCGGTGGTAAAATGATAATTCCCCTAAAAGTTCGGTAGTAAAATGATAAGTTATCTATCAAATGAATAGACAATTTTACTTTTATAGTTGGAAATGTCTTTGATGCCCTTATGACATTAGTAAATTTTTAACGTTGTTAACGGAATGGTAGTGAATTGATAACAGCTCAAACCTTTGATAGTAAAATGCACTTTTCGGCAAATCTTGGTATTGACATGATATATCAGTAAAACTTTGGTAGTAAAATGATAATATCCCTTTAATTTTATTACTAGATAAGGGGAATATGTAGGGGGATTAATCGGATAATTAATAATGCCATATATCTTAAAATTTATCCATAATAGTTCATTTTAAATAAATTCTACATAATGTAACTAACACTCACTAGGCGGTGTAAATGATTTGTAGTAATTTTTAAAATGATTTATTATATTCTATAATCGTGATGATCTATGAGCTTATCATACACCTCATTTAAGATGAAAATTTTGAAACACATATTTGTATATATAGCACTACTAGCCGGGCCAGCCTTGGATCCCTTCCTAATTTTATGTATGTAAAAGTGAATAGAGGAGGAATAATTAACTCGATTAAATTACATGTGAAATGAGATCAATCCATAACTTCTATATAAAAATATTTTGGGCATTTTAAATGTATACTCTCTCATTTCTTAAATTCCATCCGCAATCTATTCTGGAACTGCCATGAAATCTTCTCTTCATACAACTCTATGGAAATTTGGTTTCAATTTAGGTGCATTGATTCGATTTTGATCATCAGGGAAGATTAATTAATTAAGTAATTAATTAATCAGCATAGAAACCTCTAAATAGTCAAATATATTTGCAATATAATAATTGTATGAGGAGAAGATGTATGTTTCACTCTGGGGAGGAAGCAACGAGTAAGAGGAGGCCAGATTCGAATATCAGAAAGATGACAAACGAAATGTGAATAAATTAATTGCAGCAAATGTTGAAAGGAAAAAAACAGTATGTGCACGAACAAAAATATCTGCATATCCTTAGAGGCTAAGTATTGAAAAAGCAGATGCGTAACAGAGACAAGAGTCAAAAGAATTTTTACAGTTGATGAATCAATAAATAAAATAAAATAAAAATGATGAAAGCAGTGTTCAAATTCTTTTGAGAATTGAAAAAGCCACAGGCTACTGGAATAAGTGGGCAGCTTTTAGGAGCCGTTTGTATTGAAGACTGAACACAACTCAATTAAGCAAAAGAAAGAGAAGAAGGAAAATTCAACAACTGGCTTCTGGGACCAGCTTTCTCATTGTTGTTATTTGGTACAGGCAAGTATAGTTCCGACTGAACTAACAAAAAGTTGCTGCCAAGCTGCCGCTTCTGCTTATTTTTGTCATTTTACACAGCAAACAAACATAAAGCAAAAGTTGCAGAAGCACTTCTATTGTGATGCGTTGGTAGTGGGTTTGGTTTTGCTCTTTCTTTAATCAACGGTTCTCCCTGCAGATGAAACTCTTATTGGATCTCAGTTCAATAATTAATAAAATGAACAAATACCATTATGCATGGCTTTTTCGTGTGCAATAGCGACCTAATTATTTGCATTAAATTAAAGATGTTTACTGAGAAGTGATTTGATAGTATCTACGCTTCAGCCAATTTTTGATATATAGTATGTGTATATGTTGTAAGATTGTTACTGATATGTAGAGATAAAAAAAAAAAAAAAAATTATCTAGAAACACATCTAGTATATTATTTAAAAATTAATGCATCCAACCAAATTAATACACACAAGTAGATGGGATATATATTTTGAGAAAGAAATTGTCAAAATAATTTAAAAGGAATTTCGCTTTACAAAAAGAAAAATTATGAATAAGAAATGACAAATGAGGGGACCCCTAAAAAATTTTTAAGGACCAATATATCCAAACAACCAAAAATATCATATAATGTAGGGCATGTATGGGACTAGTTTCTCCTCAGCACTAAGGAAACCTTCCCCACCCACAAGTAACTTTTTTATGGCATCTAAATATATTATCAAAGTGGCTGTGAAAAATCCTTCAATCGAACCTAAAATCTTATAAGTTAAAGGCAACTCTTCCCTCCTCCACTACCCAATTTTATGTATAGATATTTTACAGTAACAATAACATAAACTCTTTACCGTGCTGCCAAATTTCGCTTATCTGTAGCTTCCCCCTCGACAATAATCCTTATACTTAAGATCAGAGCCTAGCCATGGAGCCGCGTGTCCCATACTTTTGTCACTTTCACTTTCACTTTCCTTTTCCTTGCTTAAAGAATTGCTTCGCTTTTGCTTTTGCTTCATGACCACTCTTTCTCTCAAACAATTTTCGCAAAATCCAATAAAGGCACGTTAATTTGGCTAATGACCAACAAGGGTATGGCCTCAATCATATAACATAGTCCCCATTTTATCCTTTTAGCTCCTATCTCTATATAAAGCCCCAGACATCTCTTGAGCTTCTCCATGACGAAAAGAACACTCTTTTAAAATTCTCTTTTCAAGAGTACTACTACAACTAATATTTTGTACGTACAAACAAACAAACAACATCTCTATCTCCATCTCGATCTCTCTAACTTGTTAATTACAATGAAGAACAAGGCTTCAGGGTTCTTGAAGAAGATAATAACGGTGGTAACGGCAATGGCGAAGGCGAAAACCCTAGCTCTGAAGAGCAAGACTCGGGATATAAAGACTCGTTTGATCATATTCTCGTTGCTTCGAAACAAAAAGATCCTGATGAGCTCTGTTTCTGAGAAGCTCCGGGCTCTTATGGGCCAGCAAGATTATCATCATTATCATCACAGCAAGAAGAAAGATGAAGATGAAGATGAAGATGAAGAAGAAGGAGAAGGAGAAGGAGAAGAAAGCAAGGCGATTGTAGTACATGACAACGACGCCGTGTACTCATCAGTACACGAGTCACATCCCAACCCAACTCACACAGGAGTTGCTGATGATTTTGAGAACCAAGAGGAAGAATGCGGTGAGAATGACAAGAATAAGTATCCGGACTTGACGCACACGTTGTTTGATGATATGGAGCTGGAGAACGGGGGAAGAGGAGGGTCTGTGATTGATTTGGTGAAGAAATCGAAACCAGAGGGGGAAGAGTTCAGATTGGAAGATGAAATAGACCACCTTGCTGACCTGTTCATCCAGCGGTTTCATCGTCAGATGTTGATTCAGAAGCAACTCTCCTTCAAGAGGTACCAAGATATGCTCGACAGAAGCGCTTAAATTAATTAATTAATTACCCTTCTCCCTCTATTAGGCAGCCTGCGAAATTTTTGGTCGCTGGCTGCTGCTGAATTACGAGCCGGAGGGGAAGTAATACATGCATGGGTGTTGATGTATGTACGTACGTACGTACGTATCAATGTATGTATGTGTAATACCAGCTTGGTCATGTAGTGTGAAAGACGACCATGTTCAAGTTGTAATATTTTCTCTACTGATTAATAAAAATAATTCAGCTTTGATTTTGTTCAGCCATTATTTCTATATTATTAATATTGATTATTAATCTCGAAGGAATGATCGTTCGCATGAACGTGTATTAAGAAGTACAATAAACATAACATGGACAATTGGTAACTGTATTGGGCTTGGAACCCGGACCCACCAAAAGAGGCCCAAGTCCACAGTTAGACATGTGATCATGTTTAATAAAATCTCGTGTGTTATCAGATAGGTCATAAAATATAGGAAAAATAATAATTACCTTTTTCTATTGGAAAAAAATAATTATTTTTATCTTGCCAACAATTTCTTGGTTGGTTCGTAATCACTTTTTTTTTTGTTGCATAAGTTAATGTTTTTACCAAATTTTCGTCAGGATCCAATTTGAACAGTATAGGGTGGTTCTCAACGGATCTAGGTCAAATCTGATTAAAACAAATAAAACTTATTAATTTTGGGGGGAGAATGTGCTGGCAAAGATTGGGGTTTAGGCATATTTCTATTGTTGAGGTGTAGGAGGAGTAGTTGAGATAATCTAAGAGGTGAACTGAAGTGATTTGGGAGGTAAACTGAGGTGTTCTGAGTTTAAAATAATATGAAGAGCTCTGGGGGGTTAATTTAGGGAGTTGATATGCAAAGCTCAACGTATAGTTCTAGTGAACTCGAGGATAGCTCCAGAGAGTTTATTTGAGGCTTGTGGTATAACTCAGGTGAACTCAAAAAAAGGAAATACAATTTGGGTAATAGAACTATTATAATAAGCAGAAAATAAGCATAAATAATAAAAAGTACACAAGATTTTATGTAGTTCAGCTTTTTGGTCTACATCCACGAGAGTAATCATCTCCAATCCACTATATATGTGAAGTATTACATGATTTGCTTTACAATATTAGCAAAATCTTATTAAAGGTTGGTGATAATAAATAATAATATGAAGGAGAGATGGATCTTATAAAGATTAGATATTTTTTAAGACAAGAGTAAGAGAAAAGTTTCTTTGAGAAATGAGATGGCAAAAATCTTCTATGAAGGTGTAAAAATAGAGAAAAAAGAATATGAAGTAGCCCCTCAAGAAATTAAATTTGAAAAAGATCCCCCTTTTCTTGTGTTTTGAGTTGAATTTATAGGATTGGTGTCTTAGGGTCAATTTTATCTTTTTTTGCCAGATGGAGATTTTTTATTGGTGTTGCCTTCCTCAAGTGGGGCTATTATTGTCTTTTTTCTTTTATTCACTTGATTGTGACTAAATAAGTTTGGTGAGCAAGTAATTCCTCTATCCTTTATGTGATCCTTGCTCTTTGTGACATGCTGGAAGCTGGTGTAATGGTCTTGTTGCTTTTCAGGAGAGTAGCAAAGGACAACTGACGTGGTCTACTCTTATTAATTTGCTGAAATAATTTTTATTCTTATCCAAAAAAGAAGATATTTTATTATTTCTCATGATGGCATGCACTATTCATGTGCTGTCTCTACTCAACAAAATTTGAGTTCTAATAATATCCTTTAATGCTAGGCATATTTTTAAAAATTGTCCTTCTCCTTAAGAAGCTTACCTCTTGATGTTTGAGAGTAATACTGTCATTTGGCCAAACAAGTTAACTTCTCTTTACTAACTTTTTTTGCTACATGTCATTAAGTCAAATATCCCATATCAGCATTCAAATTTCTCCCCAGTTGATATTTCATCATACTATAACAATTGCATTAGAATGAACCAAAGATGAGATTAAACTAATTTTATGGGTAAAAAATTAATTCAATCCAAGGTATGTTTGGTTGTGAAAACTAGTAAATTAGTCTAAATTTCAGTCCCAAATTTATAGGATTGCTAGTGCTCATTTTCCCATGGCTTTGGGTTGGATTAAATATTTTGTTTTAATTCAAATTTAGTAACGATATCAATAATTTTATTTTAACTTGAATTTTTATAAATTTAACAATCAAAAGTATAATTTAAAAATATTTATTTTATTTTATTTTTATTAAACTAAATTAAATTTATTAGTCCTATCTAAAATTATACCAAATAAATAATAGTATTATATCTAATCTACTAATCCAATATAATCTTAATATTTAATCTGATTCAATCAATATAATCTTAATATTTAATCTGATTATTAAGGATCTTTGATAAACCAATTTTAAATCAAGTTTTAACCTAAGTCTATCTCAGTCTTTAAACTAAGTCTATTAAATTTTAAAGTCGTTTAATGGTACGTGGCTTGTTAACCCCCAGTGCGGACCAGACTAATGCGCATTCGGGATCATCTCTGGAACTTATGTCGAGGGATTCCCGCCTATATACCTTTAAACAAAATTTTAGTTTTGCAATCTTCTTTACAACAAAGGCTCAAAGATAATACTAGATCTGGATCCCAGAAATAGTATTCTGATTGGAGGGGAAGAAGAGAAGTACAACAGAAGACAGAGATCCGGTCTCTTTGCTTCTGAGGAATGTAGAATTTTTATGGCAGATCTGATAAGAACCAGTCTGCAGAATGCTTTAAATTAAAATGCGGAAAAGTAAAGTGCAGAAAATTTAAATTGCTTTAAAAATAAATTGCGGAAAATTAAATTGCTTTAAAAATAAATTGCGGAAAATTAAATTGCGAGAATTTAAATTGCAGAAATTAAAGTACTGGAAATAAAATTTATTACAGGCTTTGAATAAATTACAAATCTTTAAAAGATCAGTTGCTTACATTTATTTGCTTTAGATCTTGAGATTTAAAAGAAGAAATGGGAAATTAATCTTAAAAACTCTTAACGAGATACTTCCTTGATCTAAGATCTTGGGATAGTATTCCGTTAATGTTTTTGTGATTCCAGATTCCCAGAGAGAGGGGGGAGTGTAGAGAGAAGGGAGAGAAGAAGAAGAGAGAAAGAGAGAGAGAGCTCTAAAACTGATCTTAGGAGTCTAAGTCTTCCTTCAGATTTAAATACAAAATCGACTCAACCGGGACTGTAGCTTTATGACCGGAACTGTGGCTCTTTAAGCGTGGGCGCGTCCGTAGAGCGTGGCGCGTCCGTAGCATTTTAAATCGAGCGCGTCTTGTGGTGAGATCAGAAGCGATCAGAAAAGATCAGAAAAAGATCTTGTAGCTTTAATGAATTTTGAAAAATAATTTTGATTTTACATGGGAAAATTCGGGTGAAGAGACATGTGCGCTCTCACTTGTGTCCAGAGGACCACCCGAAACAAAGGAAAATTCAAAAGAACTTAATATTACACGCTTTTTCTTTATTTATTTATTATTTTTTTTTTAAATACAAAGAAAATTACAAATGTCTTTAATGCTTTATAGGAGGGAAGATTCCGAAGCAATCGTCTTTATTATCGTCCCCGAGAGAAATAAATGGTTCAGATTCATCGGCTTCAGAGGAGCTGACAACGGATGTCTCGGATCTGGAGGCGAGAAGCTGTTCTATGACTTTGAAATATTCTTCTTCAGTCTTTGCACCTGCAAGAAGAGATTGGGCTCTGGATTTTTGGGTAAGAAAGGTTCCTTGGGCTTTAATGTCTTCGATGGTCGGGGCAAGGAAACCTTTGGCAGAAAGCCAATCATGAATTGTATGGGTGGTTAATTTTGACTGTTCATCAAATTTTGACCACCATTTGACTTTGAATGTTCTTTGTAAAATTAATTGGGTATCCTGAGTGTGGTAACGGAGATTCCACATCCATACCCATGGTAAGAAGAAGTTTGTACAGAAACAGAGGAAAGGAGAGAACCTTCTTTCTGATTCTGTGGGTTTGTAATGGGCTTTGAAAAGATTTAGACACTCGGTGGCATTCTGGGTGAGGATTTCAGGACATGGGCCAAAATAGTTCCACCACTGTTGAAACCAGTTTGGAAGGCTTTGAACGGTTATTTTTGAATTGAAGAAAAATAACCATGAGTGGGATTTTTTAGGGTTTTGTAGGAAAAAGGTGTTAAACCACGCTTGTTGATAATCCCAGTATGAGAAAGTCAAACAATGTGGTAGACGCATTTGAATCTTTGTAATAAAGGTTTTTTGTTTATGGAGTTGGTCACCCCAATGTTTTGGGCTTAGGACTTTGAGAATGGTTGCCGTTGAATAGGCGGGCTCTGTATGGGAATCACTGAGGAAGAAGTGTTTGAATCTAACTGACTCAGTGGACTCTAAAATGCTTTGGTAATAGGACTGGGGTTTTGTTAAATCCCAAGGTTTAAAAAACCAGCCTATTGGAAAAATCTTTGAAATAGCTTGAAATGGATCAGAATTATAAAATCCATCTTCCATAGATAAAATGTTTTGGAAATGGGTTTTATTAAACCAATCCGAAGTTTTCTTTGAAAGTTTTGTTTGTGAAAGCACTATCTGGGATGATGAGTTTTCACCAGAAAGAATCACATTTTGAGAAGGGGGTTTTGTAATTTCTTGGCTTAAACTTTGAAAAGGGATTTCTTTAAGAGACCTTTTAGGTACTTCTTCAGAAATAGATTTTTCTTTTTTAGGAGAAATTTTGCTTTGAGAAAAACTTTGTAGGGCGAGCATGAGCTCAGGGGATTTGGACATGGATTTCATCCATTCATTTACCTGTTCCTGCGAGGCAATGGCTTTAGATTTTGCTTCTTCATCCTCGATCATGTCAATCCAGGATTTGATGGGCATAGCTGATGAGAGTAATTTTTCTTTAGGAGGGGAAGAGGCTTTGGATGGTGTTTGGGATACAGGGTCTTTGAGAATCCCTTTCCCTTTATCTTTAGTCTTTTTTGGCGGCATTTATCTGTTTTGAAGAAACTCTCTGGTTAGAAAATCAGGGAGTGAATTTGTATCACCTTTAATAAACTCAATGTCAAAATCAAAAACACTTAAAATAGCTTGCCATCGTGCAAAAATTTGTTTTGATGCAATGTTTTGAACATCTTTTTCTAAAACATGTTTTGCAGCTTTGCAATCAATTCTAAGCAAAAATTTTTGATTTAACAAATCACTTTGAAATTTAGATATGCATAAGACAATAGATAAAATTTCTTTTTTAATAGTAGAATAATTTTTCTGACATTCATTCCAATGTGCAGAAACATATTGTACTACTTGTTCTTTATTATTATCAATTTGCTTTAATATCCCACCGTAACCTAAATCAGATGCATCAGTTTCAACTATTTTAGGTAATGCAGGATTTGCAAGAAATAAACATGGAATTTCTTTAACAATATTCTTTATCTGTTTGACAACTTTAGTATGTTCTTCTGACCATGCAACAGGGTTCTTTTTTAACCTATCATGCAATGGTTTAGCAATCCTATTAATGTTAGGACAGAAATCAAGAACATAATTTAAACTTCCCAAAAATCGTTGCAGTTGGGTTTTATCAGGGATTTTATCAGGAAATTTATCAGTGAAAGAAAGAGATCTTTCAATAGGGGTGATAGTTCCTTTTGAAATATAATGGCCAAGAAATCGGATTTTAGTTTGAAATAGGGAAATTTTGGTACTAGAAATAGCTAGTCCTGCTTTTCTAGTTGCGAAATAAAAAGTCTTTAAATGTTTAAAATGTTGGTCTATTGATTGTGAAAAAATCAATACGTCATCAATATAAACAATACAAAATTCAGAAAAAGGGTTATAAATATCATTCATAATTCTTTGAAATTCTGAAGGTGCATTCTTTAAACCAAAAGGCATTACTGTCCATTCGTATTGACCAAATGGAACAGTGAAAGCAGTTTTATAGCGGTCTTTAGGGTGAATTTGAATTTGCCAAAAACCTGACTTCATGTCAAATTTTGAGAATATGAATGCAGAGTGAAGTTTTTGGAGCAAATCTTTTTTATTAGGTATGGGGTACCTAATCCATTTTAAAGCTTTATTAAGGGGTTTATAATTTATTACCAATCTTGGTGTACCTCTTTCTATTTCCGAATTTTTATTGACATAAAAAGCGGCACAAGACCATGGGGACCTTGATTTGGTAATTAGTCCTTTAGATTCTAATTCTTTGATTTCTTCTTTGCAATGTTTCTCTAATTCCATATTCATTTGAATAGGACGGGCTTTTGTGGGTATTTGTTTTTCATCAAAAGAATTTTCGTATGGCAAATCAACCAAATGTTGTTTTCATTCCAAAAAGCGGTTGGTAGATCAAAGACATATTTCTTTTTCAATTAGGGCTTTAAACTCAGAAATTTTTCTTTGTATAAAATCTTTATTCAGTTGGTTTTCTATTTTTTGTAAACTTAAATCCTTTTGTAAACAAGCTAAATTTTCTTGCTTTGATTTAAGTAAAACATTTATTTGGTTCTGGTGTACGGAGTTGGCTTTTATGATGTTTAAATTTCTGGTTTTAGGTTTTTCTATAAAAGGGAATTTTAAACTTATTTTTCCCGCTTTAAAAGATATACCATCATAATCAACAATATAAGGAGTTATGAGATTTATAAATGGTGTTCCTAGTATAACAATATGATGGATGTCGTTTGTTAGAAAGAAAGTAGTTTTAAATTCAAAATTATCTTTAAGAAGATCTTCAACTTTAGAATGGATGTTTAGTTTTGAATTATTGGCGGCAGAAAGTCTTTCTTTTGTTTTTTCTTTAAATTTATCAGGAACAAAAATTTCTTTAATACAATTTAAATCAGCACCAGTGTCAAATAAGGCAATGGTGTCAATTTCTAATTCTTTGGAAAATACTATAGTAATTTTTATTAAATATTTTCTAGTGGTGATTTGATTTAAAACAAAAAGAAAATCGTTTGGAATTGATTCAATGTTTTCTAGTTGTAAATCATCTTCACCAAATTTTAAATTATTTTTACTATTAGAGTTTGATTCTTTATCGGAGTCATCTTCCAGTTGTTTTTGTAATAAAAGTTGGATAGTTTCAGAATCAGTCTTCTGTTTTTCTTTTAACTCTTTAATCTCAAGTTTGATGTCTTTAATCTCTTTTTGAAGGTCTTGGATAGTAGGAGTTGTTTTCTTTTTGTCCAAGATTTCAGTAAGGTCATAGGTACTCTTCTTGATGATCGGAATTTTAGTCTCTGGTTTTTCTTTTATTTCCAAAGTCTTTAGAAGTTTATCTAAATATTCTCTTTGAAGAGTTGGATCAGAAATATGTTTAACAAGTTCAAGAAAAGTTTCTTGGTCTTTTGTCAAAACATTGATTTTATGAGGTTCAGAATCAGAATCATCATCACTTGTGATAGATGTTTCCGAGTCAATCAATTCATCAATTTGTAAAGGATCACTGTCTCGGATAAGGAGAAATTTGAGTCGAGTCATCGAGACTCATGAAGCGAAGGAGAGATCTTTGAAAGGGTTTCTTCATCGAGATCAAGCTCGTGAAGCCTTTTGTTCATTCTGCAATACTTTGCAGTATGGCCTTTTATTCCACATTTATGACATATGGCTTCTTTGTAGTTAAAAGGAGTTTTGGGTTTGGATTTAAAAGCTTTCTTTTTAGAGAAATTGGGCTTTTTATAAGGCCTCGAAGGTTTCTTATAAAATTTTTCTCTAAAATCGGAAATGGGTTTTTTATGGCTCTTGTACTTGTAATGTTTTTTGTAAGGCTCTTGTACTTGTAATGTTTTTTGTAAGGCTTCGAAGAACACTTACCATTACAATCTTTGGAATTAGAAATTTTAAACGGGTCATAATTGAATTGTTTCTAAACGCCTAACTCTTGCTTAGATTTCCTAAGCTCCCATTTTAGTCGTTTCTGTAACTTCAAATCTTGACAAATCTTTAGACCTTCCTTGTTGATGAAACTAACCAATTCACCATAGGTGAGTTCATCATAAGGAATACGATTGTCATAAAGGGCTTTAATGGAATTTCTAACTTTTCTCTAAGAGAGTAGGTAAACCAAATGAGGAATTTTTCTTTCCATGTTGTGTGGTTTGCATCATCTCTTAAGAAAAGTCTAGTGAAGAAGGCGGTTTTATAACTTTGAAATTCACTAAGTTTCCTACATCTCAGATTATGTAGTAACTCAGCATTTTTATCTCTAAGGTGTGAAGGATCACCTATGAAATGGAGGGATATGGTGAGGATTAGAGTAGAATCGCATCCTGGATAGGATTGTTGAACTCATCAAGGATTTGGTAACCTTTCCTCATCTGTTTGGATAGAATTTAAAATATCGATTGTTCTTTGATTAGTGAGAAGATGATCCCACCATCCTTTTAGTTGACTGTAAAACCAAAGAATGAGGATTTCTGCAATAGCTTTGTCGAAGTTCGATTGGGTTTTATAAGCATTAATTTTGCCATGGTCATCTGTTGCAACAACCCTAGCATGTTGTATTCAGACATGCCATCTAAATTCCACTCATAGACAGAAGATGCATTAAACCGAGATTGATTTAGTGCACTTGGTCTATTATCTATGGCTAGATCTGGTGGACTTTTAGTGGTTGGGAGTGTCAATTCCCAATGAACTTTATTTACTCTAGAAGTAGGTTCTTCTTTGAAGGCTTCTATATCCGAAGAGGCTATAGAAGATTGGTCCTGTTCTAGCACTGCAATCTTGCTAGATTGGGCACTATCAGGAGTAATTTGGACTTTAAAGGAAGAGGCAAAAGAAGATTTTGGTGTAATAGGAGAATGAGATGCTTCTATTCTATCAAGTTGTTCTTTAATAGCTCTGGCAAAATCTGATTTGGATTCTTGAACGAGCTTCTGACTATGTTTCGAAACCTGAAATGGTTTGAAAATAGGTTCTTTAAGCTTTTTCAAGGAATCAGACTTTGATGAAACAGGAGAGGGAAATTGAATGGTTGACCCTTGGATTTGACTCTATCTAGTCAATGTTTTCTATTGTATTTAGATTAGCATTACGAAATTATTGTTGGATAATGCTATCTAAATCTTTATCCGGATCACTTGGTTTATGGATTTTGTAAGGTGAGGCTTTAATAAGAGTAGGAGGTCACCATGATCAATGGTTATACTCCCGAGAGGAGGATCTTTCAGATTCAATGGCTCTATCAAGATCGATAGATTCCATTCGATGATCTTTTTACTTTGTGATTGGATTTGATTCTTTAAAGGGATAAGAAATATCATTTTCTGAAGCATAGATTTCAAACCAATCAAAAAACATAATATGGACTCTATGCAAATGTACAAAATCATAATAAATTTTTTGAATTTCTTTTCTTTGGTTTAAAAAGTGTTTAAAAAACCAAAGTCTTTTTTCATTATTAATATCCCAATAGAAATCTTTATGCAGAAGGTTTTTATCAAGTTCAAAATCTTTTTCAAGAACATTGATAACATTTTCTGTTACAGCAGAAAATGTGGGAGAAGTTGGAGTAGAAGGTTGCTTCTCTCCATGGCTTTGTTCCTGTTGTCTACTAGTATAAATCGGGTGAGGAACACTAGTAGCATAATCAACAGAATGTATTGAAGGGCTAGGTATATCTGAAGTAGAAAACCTAGGTTGACTCTTTGTAGGATGGAAATGGAGATTTATAACTGAGGGAACTTTTGAAAATTCTTTTTCTAAAATTTCAGAATTTAAATCATTTTCAGAAAATCTGGAAGATGTAGAGGGTCTAGATGATGTAGACCTTCTGAATGACAATTTTACTTTACCATCGGAATCGAGTCACATTTTGCAACTCGTATTTGGCTCTAGTTGTTTTGGAATCATTTGGTTTAGTGGTTCCTTCAAGGATCCATTCATCCGGAAGGTTTATGTCTTTCCATTGGATGGAGTGCAGGTATGATGATGTTTGCTTTGGATAGGTCGTCTGCAAGAGAAGAGTCTCGTCTCTTTTTGATTTGGAATTTATCTTTGCGTGTTAAACGCTGAAATCATGGCTTTATAAGATATTTTGAAAATTAATGCAAATCGACAGATCCTTCCAACATATTGTAATTATGTGTCTTGATCGTAAAATCATGCTTTTCAAAATATTTTTGTCTTTTAAAGAGATCGTTATATTAGGATAACAATCAAATGAAATAGGTCCTTTCTGAGAGACTAGATTCAATACTCTTGAGTAAGGAATTATCAAAGGAGATGAACCTCCCATCCCCGAGGGACAGCAAAGAATAGAAGTATTTAAACCTTCTTTCGTTAATGGTTTTATGCCAACTTGAATTAAACCAATATGGACATAATTAAATTTCTTTTCTTTTAATTTCTTTAAAGAGTGTTCAGAAAATAAATGAATTGTCTCAAATGGCTTTGAAAGTGTGATATCTCTTTCTTCCGTTTTTATAACACAATCTGTCTTTAAAAAATCAAGTTTTTTCATTTTATAAATCTTGTCTTTAGAGACCTTTGGTAAATCCCAATTGTCAATTGCTTTATCAAAATCTTCAACAATGAATTCTTCTGAATTCACCACATTCTTTGAAACACTGGTTTTATCAGTAGAAGAACTGGAAAAAGAGGATGCTCTACAGAGTAGAGAATCCATGTTTGTTTTAAAACTTCAATTAAAATCTATATGAATGCCTACAGGTATGGTTTTACAGCCCTATGCGGAAATCCTATCCTGAAACGGGTCTTACTACCAGTAAAAATTCAAAGACACACACAAAACAATTTTGGAATTAAAACGACACAGATTCTTTTACAACTATATTACACCTACTTTCCCTTGGCTCTGATACCAATAGGAAACCGGGATCGTCTCTGGAACTTATGTCGAGGGATTCCCGCCTATATGTTTAATGGTACGTGGCTTGCATTTGCCCATTCGGGATCGGATGGGCAGATTAATCTGGTCGGGATCATCGGGAATCCCTCGACATAAACAAGAATCGAGAGATGATTCCAGAGATGATCCCGAATGGGCATTAGTCTGGTCCGCACTGGGGGTTAACAAGCCACGTACCATTAAACGACTTTAAAATTTAATAGACTTAGTTTAAAGACTGAGATAGACTTAGGTTAAAACATCCGCTTTCCTCAAAGATTAATATTTAATCTGATTCAATCCTCCTTTCCAAATGTAACTATACAATGCACTAAGCACATCTTAGGAAATGAATATTTGTTACGTTTTTCATATTTTGAACAATTTTCTCTTTTTCCTTAAAAAAAAAATTAAGAAAGGGCAAAAGAAAACTTTTAAACCAAATTGACTTCTCTTCTCAAAAAATGAAATGAAATAAATAAATAAATTGACTTCTATTACCCCCCTACACGCCGTCGTTTCAGTGGCAAAGCTGATAACTAAGTAAAGTTAAAATAATTAAGGCGGCGTTTGGATTGTAAATTTCTAGCACCTGAATGAAACGCCCGAGCCTTTCAGTTTTCGCCTGGCTTGAGCAAATATATTTTCTTTCGTCTTTGTTTAAATCTACTCTACGAAGCAATTGCGGGGAAAGGTTCGTTTAGGCTTCAGCAGATTTGTAAATGTCTGATTGCAAGTAATTGATCAATTTTATTTCTTGTTATTTCGACGAATTAACACGTCGAATTACATAACCGATACTATTTTGTTGTTCGAAATATTTTTCTTTTTCAGAAAGTATTTGATTTCAACTTGAAATTCGATTTTAATCATGGCGAATAATCAAAATATGGCAATCCCTCATGGGGATGAAGTCGGTGGTAACTTCCCACAAACTCTTTATTAGTCTTAAAATTTTGCTGCTTTATAATATTACTTGCCAATGCCATTTTCATCTTCTTGTTGCTCTAATTTTGTTTTGTATTTTTTTCTCCTCATGCTTTTTCACTGACTATTGTACCATGCATGTGTTTTTTCATTCCATCAGATTCACAAAGTGATGTGAAAGAGTGGAGTAAGGATCAGAGAGAAGCTCTGCCGGAGGAGCCAAAATGTGTGATATGTGGCCGCTATGGTGAGTATATTTGTGATGAGACGGACGACGATGTCTGCAGTTTGGAATGTAAACAAAAGCTCTTATGCGGGGTTGCCAATGCCAACAGGGGGATGCGGGTTGTGCCTCCCCCGCCTCCTGAAAGATTACCTGCTACTGATGAGTGTTTCTACGTTAGAGAATCTGATGATAACTCAGGATTTCAATCGTTGACTATTGGTCAGACTGATTCGCTGAGGAAGAGACTGGAAATCAATGTGAAGGGAGATACAGTTCCAGCACCTATTCTGTCGTTCTCCTCTTGCAGTTTATCTCGGAAGCTCCTCCAAAATATTGAAGCTGCTGGTTATGACATGCCCACACCTGTTCAAATGCAAGCAATCCCAGCTGCTTTGAGTGGTAAAAGCCTGCTTGTTTCGGCCAATACAGGCTCAGGGAAAACTGCTTCCTTTCTTATTCCTGTTATTTCTCAATGTGCAAATATTCGGCTTCACCGCTCGCAGAACCAGAAAAATCCATTAGCCATGGTTTTAACTCCAACCAGGGAGCTCTGCATCCAGGTTGAGGAACAAGCTAAGTTGCTTGGAAAGGGTTTGCCTTTCAAAACTGCACTTGTGGTTGGTGGTGATGCTATGGCTGGACAGGTCTACCGTATTCAGCAAGGAGTAGAACTGATTGTCGGAACTCCAGGCAGGCTCATTGACCTTCTAATAAAGCATGATATAGAATTAGATGACTTAAGGATGTTCGTTTTGGATGAGGTTGACTGCATGCTTCAAAGGGGCTTTCGAGACCAAGTGATGCAGATTTTCAGGGCCCTTTCGCTACCCCAAATCTTAATGTATTCTGCGACAATATCACAAGAGGTGGAGAAAATGTCGAGCTCCATATCAAAGGATATCGTTGTTGTCTCTGTTGGAAAGCCTAACATGCCAAATAAGGCTGTTAAGCAACTAGCTATCTGGGTTGAGTCAAATAAAAAGAAGCAAAAGCTTTTTGACATATTGATGAGCAAGCAGCATTTTATTCCACCGGCTGTAGTCTATGTGGGTTCAAGACTTGGGGCTGATCTCCTGTCAAATGCAATTTCAGTCGCCACAGGGATGAAAGCCTTATCAATTCATGGGGAGAAGCCCATGAAGGAGAGAAGAGAAATAATGAGGTCATTTTTAGTGGGAGAAGTCCCTGTGATTGTGGCCACAGGGATTTTGGGTCGAGGAGTTGATCTCTTGGGTGTGAGGCAGGTTATCATATTTGACATGCCCAATTCTATCAAGGAGTATGTCCATCAAATAGGTAGGGCTTCTCAAATGGGAGAGGAGGGTACAGCAATTGCATTTGTGAGTGAGGAGAATAAGAATTTGTTTCAGGAGTTGGTTGATATTTTAAAATCTTCTGGAGCAGCTATACCTCGAGAACTTATTAATTCACGATATAGATTCGGTTCATTCTCATCTGGCAAGGGCTTTAAAAAGAGGAAACGCTGAAGTTTTAGGAGAGATGCCAGTTTCCCTATTTTTCAATTCAGCCTCTTGAAAAATGACATTAAGGATTCCTTCTGTACCTTCATGCATTGATAGATCGATTGTTGCTAACTAGAACAGTTGCTTGCTCACAACTAATATGTGGTTGACATGGCAGCATATTAAAAATGTGGAATGCCCCTGTCATGGATTCAGATGGTTTTCGATTGAGCTAAACTTGTGCCTGTCATTAAATTTTTTCAGCAGTTAATTGTTCTACTGGATTTGCAGTTCGGTTAATCGCGTTTTGCTACATCCTTCGTAGAGAATTTACTAAGTCCCCACAGATAGATGGGTATTGGGTGCAGAGATGAATGACAAGTTAATGCAATATGCAATAGAATGTGAAAAAAAGGCTTGGTTGATGCACTGATCGTGATGATTGCTGTCTGTAAAGAATGAAATGACGTCTTGTGATCTAGCTGCCATGTTCTCACTGACCTGTAAGATTTTGTAATTTTGTTTGCTCAGGCTAGATTTTTTAAGTGATTAAGTTGGGGTTTGGGATGTTTTGTGTGTTTTATTTGCAGAAATTGATCTAGATTTGCATATGCTGCTTTTTTGTGAGTTTTATCGGCAGAGATTTTTTGTTTGTTTTAATTGTTCAATTTGTTTACCTTTCAGTTAAGGTTTTTCTTTCCGTCGGCTGCTTTTTGCATAATAACAATATTCTATTTTTTAGCCCCAAAAAAATAATAATAATGAGGGTAGCCAACCTACACACTACTGATTTGTTTTGTGTTAAGAAGTGATTTGTTAACTTATCAAGCTGCATTATTTATGAGCCCTTTACATCTGAGCTCGCATAATAACAATATTCTATTTTTTAGCCCAAAAAAAAAATAATAATGAGGGTAGCCAACCTACACACTACTGATTTGTTTTGTGTTAAGAAGTGATTTGTTAACTTATCAAGCTGCATTATTTATGAGCCCTTTACATCTGAGCTCGTAGAAGTTTTTTTATTTTCTTCTGACTCTGTCGATCCTTATGTTGTCTTTCTTTCTAATGTCTCTACTTTGTGACTGCTGTCACTTCACATTCTCCAGCTAGTTTTTTGCAATTTTGTTTACGGTTATTTGTATTCTCTTCATTTCTGCTATGCTCGGCAGCCTTGCTTCTTGAATTTTTTTCTAAGACTAAATCAGGTTGTTAATTTTGCCAAGAAAAGTTGTCCAATCTGTCCAACAGTCATTCTTGTCCGGTAACAAGTGCACAATCTGTATACTGTTGGTATATACATCATGGCAAAGCTTGCAAATCATGTGGTTAGTTATTTTTAGATCTAAACTATATATAAGGTATGTAAGCTATATTTTGCTAACATGATGTATCATTATGTAGGCATGTGTTAACTGCTTCATGGACAACCTGATCAAGTGGAGGCTGAATGCCGTCATCAAGGAAAAAAATTGAAATACTTGCTTTTCGCCATTTTTAAAAACAAAAGATAAAGTGGACAAGGATAGAGACTTAATAGCTTCTCTCGTAAGGTCATATGATGTAGAGTCTGGTTGCTTCATATTTCCTAGCTTCTCTTTATTTTTAGTCTGCCAATAGATGGCCTCCCAGTTACATACAGGAACGGGGGTAAGTAGAGTGCAAGCTGCACGGTACTTGGGGATTGGAGAAGATGTTCTTGGGAAACTTCGAAATCACTTCCAAGATACGCCAATTGATGGTGAAGAACTGTCCTGTATTTGCCGTCCTTTTGTTAGAAGATTTTGGCAAGATAAATCAATATGCGTGGGGGCAGCAGTTTTAGCCTACCTTCATGCATCCTTGAAGAATTTCAAAAGAAAGCCCTAACGGATCAGTTTGTGGATTTTTGTATTTAGTCATGGTGAGTACTGACATCATGTTCTTTGAAGTTGCTATTAAGATTTATGTTTTTGTAAAACCTGATAACTAATAATTTGTTTTAGTTTATTTTTATAATTTCTTGTGTTTGAGAGGGATCCCTAACGTTAGAGGTCCGTATTTACCTTCTCTCCGTACTTTACTTTGCTAACCAACTTTGCGTTAATTAAGGAATCAACATATGTTTTGGGCTTTTGGCTTCCCGCTCCACAATCATCACCTCGACTTGACAGGTGACAGATGTGTGTAGTCTGAAATGCAAGGAAATAATTAAGGATGAAGCTTCTTTCTTTTTTTTCTCTCTTAAATTCTTTAAAAGCTTCTTTTCGGTGCCTTAAATTGAACACCAACGAGAGAATAATTGAAGGCCGAAACTACAATGCGTCGTGGGTGTGGTACCCAAGTCGATTGTCCGTTTGTGAATGAGCCTTTAGATTGAATCCCACGGCTGCAAAAGAGATACAGACATAAAGGGCAGTAACTTGAGGAAAAGGTCAGTGCCAGTCAGCTGAAGAAAAGATGGGTATGATAAAGCAGCATCCACATGTAATGAACATGTTGGTTTTTGAGAAGACACATGTAATGAAAGTTAACAAACAGCAAAATACAGAAACAGGAAACGGTGTATGCAAGTAATGGTTGGAAACAACTTGGTGGAAGCATGCAAGTATTGGTTATGCTAAGATAGACATGAAATATCTGAAACATCATCCAGAATTTTAGCAGCAATAGTGAACTCAAAGCGTCAACAAACGCTGGAAAAAGAACAACACATTTAATTTAATTATGAACACACATAATTATATTTTAAAAAAAAGTTAAATTATCAATGGTACATAATATTAAGGAAAATCCGAAAAAGATATTATACATATATTTAGAAAAAAAAAGTTAACAATTCATTATTTGAAGAAGTATACATATTATACTATAAGAAAATTGATACATATTATACCATAAGAAAATTGAGTTGGAGCTTGGATGAGGAGATATAAAAAAATTTAGGTTGAATTTTGGAGCAGCTGACTGAGACGTGGAGCAACATTCGTTATTGTTCTTTTAGTCATGGTATAATAGCGTTGCTTGACATAGATGATGTCGGAATATAATAAAAGGGACGACATATCAATTTTTATCAAATATATCGAATGGCATGACATTTTTGACCGGGTAAATGGGAGCACAACTATTTTTCTTAATGAAAGATTATCTATCTTAGAAGAGTAGATTACTGTAATGATGTCAACACTTGGAAACGACAGCTAATCGATTAGTTGATAGCAGACACATATTGTAAAGTTAGGGCTCGTTTGGTATGCCGGATTTGATTAGATTGGATCGGATCAGATTAGATAAGATAGAATTGGATTGGATAATATTGAATTAGATATAATACTATGTTGTGTTTGGTGTAATATTGGATTGGATTGTAAATAATCATGTCTTCTATTATAATATTACAATGTACAAGTTGGTATTATTATTATTATTATTTAAATTGTGTATTATGAATTATACAAATCAACCTTAATGATATTAATGGAATATAAATCATAGTTTAAATAATATTAAAATTTTTAAAATATTTATGATATTTTTATTATTTTTATGCAATATGCTATTATTTTAAAAAAATTATATGTTTGAAAATTAATTTAATAAATAATTTATAATGTAAAATTGAAATTAGAAAAATATTTATTAATGAAAAAAAGTAGAATTTTATTTTAATGTGAAATTAATAATGATTTTTAGTATAATTTATTATTGACATTATTAAAATCAAAATTTCTTATTACATTTATCACATATCACAATAATTTTAATATTTATAAATTTTTATGTTTAATTGAGTTATCAATATAATCTACTACTAACTAATCCCATGGCTGCCTTGGGATAATTTGCTTAACAAAATTGAGATTAGATTGTGGGCTCAGGATAACTAAATCCTAATACTGTTGAAAGCACCAAATAGGAGACTGGGATAAATTAAAAAAAAAAAAGAGTCTAATCCCTACTTTTAATCCTTCAACCAAACACACCCTTAGGATATACAAGTGATACATGAAAAAAAAATTGTAGTGTACATGATGTAAGTGTCATTTAAAGGTAGATGAGAATTTAACACAATAAGTGCCAATAAAAATAAAAAAAATAAAAGTATTCTCTGTACGTCCCATTCTCAATCTGTTTGTCTTATTTTGAATGTTAATTTATTTATTATATTAAAAAAAAAGCACTTACATGTCTTTTAGGCACATAAATTAGAGTAATTTGTTGAACAAAGAATAAGGAAAAAAAGAATTGTGGCAATATATTAAAAGAAATCTATGGGGTTAATGTTATCTCCCCTAAGATTATAATAAGGATGGAGTTGTATCTTATGGTGCGTTTACTTATCGGATTGGGGAATCAGAATCCGGAATCGGAATGATTGACGCGCTTACTTCACAAAAATAAAGTGGGAATCGAAATCGGAATGATGGAGCCCATAACTATTCGGGAATGGGAAATGAGAGATTGATTCTCATGGGCGGAGGTGGGAATCAATCTCCCATTCCCGGGAATTTCTATTTTGCCCGCAAAAAAAAAAATATCTATTTTGTCCTAAGTTAAAATTAATTAATATATTATAAAAATTAATTAATTAATTATTATAATTAATTAATATATTAATATATTATTAACTAAAATTACTAATAATTATAGTTCTTGAATAAATAATCACAATAATTGATATATTATTATTATAGTATATTAATTAATATGCTATTATAGTAATTATTAATATTATTACTATAAATAATTAATATTTTATTATTAAATAATTAATATAATTTATAATTTTAATTAATATATTAACATATAATTATTAATAATTATAATTTTTGACTAAAAAATCACAATAATTAATTTATTGTTATTGTTATTATAATTAATTAATTAACTGTTATAATAATTATTAATATAATTATTATAATTAATTCATATATTATTATTAAATAATTAATATAATGACACGAAAACTTGGATTTTCTTTTTTAGCTTTCTAAAGTTTCGGAAACTGGAGAGAGAGTGGAGTGATTTTGTGTGTAATTTTTTAGTTGGGAGTTTATTAGATACACAAGGGTCATGCCCCTCGCCTTTGAGGATTTTCAAGGGAAGGGGGCGTTAGATTTCTCTTCTTCTTCTTTAGATTCAGTACTGTTGTTGCAGCATCGGCTAAAGCCAAAGCAAAAGCAGAACTGGCTGCTTAACAACCCCAACAAGGGAGGAAGTACTACAGAGCCCACATCGGTGCTTGATAACCGAACAAGTCCCAGCACACCCGCGTCATCCTCAACACTGTCTTCCTCTCTGGTGGGCGGCGGTGGTGGCGGCTCTTCCACCATGACCCAACGTAATCACATTCAATATTTTAACACAGATTTCTGGATTAACTATGAACACAACAATCTCTGTAGCACTCGCCTGTAAACTTCACACGTGGGAGAAAGGAGATACTTATCCCTTTTGTTTTCCTTTTACTCATACTATAACTTCAGCCGGTTACCTATTTTCCAAGTTTTAAATCTCAGCCGTTGACTACATTAGTTTACAATCTAAAGGCTCATTCACAAACGAACAATCGACTAGGGTACCAAACCCACGACGCATTGTAGTTGGACCCATAGGGTGCGTTTGGCATACTGTATTGTATTATGCTGTATTGCATTATTTTAATCTTTGGTGTATTACATTATCTTTGTATTGACAAGATTGTATTATAATAATCTTGTCTAAATGTTTGGTCTTCTATCAGTTGTATTATATTTTTTTGTTATTAATTTAAATTAAATATTATATTATATTAATATATTATATTATATTAATATATTTAAATTGTATTAATATTTTATATTATTATTAATTTTAAATTAATATTATTGAAATTTATTCATATTGAAATTTTTTTATTAGTTATAATAAGTTATAAATTTATTAATAAATTATAATGTAAAATAAAAAATAATATAATATTATTGAATAAAAAATTATTTATTTATATTAATAATTATAATATATAAAAATATTATATAATATTAAATTAAAAATTATATTTATTATTATTATTATTATAAAGGAAAAAGAAAAGTCAAAAGAAAAGGACAAAAAAAAAAAGGCAAAGCTAATGCACTTGAAACTTGGAAATTATTATTTTTAACTACCTAAAGTGTCATTGATCACATTCTTTGGTTACATTACTTAAATTAGAGCTAGTAAAATTCGACATGACCCAATTATTCGTTATAAATATAATACGAATAAATGAGTATAAGTGTTAAATTTGATATGATTATTAAATGGACTGGGTTTTAGGCCAATACGATTTTTTTATATGTCAGGTTATGATTCAAGTTTTTGATTTATTTATCCGATTAATCACATAATTATATTTTTTATTCTAAATCAGTAAGTAGACTCTCGTCATTAAAACTCAAATATTATATATAATTCTCTTTTTTGCTTTTTTTTTCTTGGGAAGAATGAAGATATTTATGGTATTTTATTTATATAATTCTATATAAAACTAAAACTTTTATATTATAAATATGTAAAATATTAGTAGACATGTATATTTTATAACATTAATATTTAATATTATTTATATATATATATAATCAGAACTTCAATAGTCAAATGTATAATATTTTGGCTGACGTATATATTTTATAATATCAATAAATTATTTTATTATCGAGTACAAACATTTGATATAAATTTATTAAATAAATTGTTAAATAATTTATTTATTTTTTATATAAAATTAAAGTCTTAATATTTTAATACCATTAAATAAACCGTGTGTCCACCTTTTTGACGTATACACGACTCAAAATGAATCGTGTGTCTGACTTTTAGAACATACACACGACTCAGTACTGTTTTTGCCAGCCCTAACTCAAATGCTTTACGTTGAATCATTCACAAAAATGCTCTGTTCTCTATCATATTAATCATAGACGCGTAAAGAAAACAAGACTGTTATAAAATCAAAAACAAAAGAAAATTTTTATCGCATCACAATTCAAATGTGGGCCCAAGTAAGTCGATTTTGCCATGATTGAGGATATGATGAACAGTGACAAACAAAGAAACAAACGCACGGTTTAGGGCCGACAAAACAAAACAGCACACGTGTCGAGAGAGGAAACAACCTGTCTCATTACCTTGAAACCGCGAAAGCCTAACTACCAACGCCTCCCGATGTCAACTCGGTTTCGGCGGACTGTCTAAAATCTAAACATAATAAACAAACCAAATATCTTTATTAATTTTTCCTTTTTTTTAATCTCAACTCCTGCCATAACCAACCAACCTATTCGTCACGAGAATAAGCAAAGGCTTTCTGGGGTTTCTTTTTCTTTTACTTTTTCATCTTCTGTTTATTTGAGAAAAATCATCCATCTCACTCCCAGGTAGCAAGACTTAATCGATTTCTTGAATTCTCTCAATGTGTTTAATTAAATCTTATTCATTTTGGTTGGTTTCTTATATTCTCTTGAATCTTGATGATCAGTTTTTTTTTTTTTTTTGCTTTTTATTTTTAGTTGCATTCAATGATTAGCCTTGTTCTTGTTTTGGATTCCAATCATAGAAATGGAATGATTAACATTCTCTGGACAGTATGAGTGTGCAACTGTTCATTGTTTGGACAGATTGATTCATTTTAATGGACAGCCATCTGCCATGTTGCTTTTACATATTACATAAATACTGTGTTTATTTGTTGATATAATTCAGCCACTGGCATTTGAGCGTCTTTTGTTGGAATGGGTGGCTTCGTATTGATCGAAATCTTTATTGGGTTGTGTCATGTTCGTCACATTTGCATATTGATGATTGTAGTCTATTAATTGGTTCATTTTTATCTTTATCTTTGTGATTGTAGTCTATTATAACATATTGATGTGTTATGTTGCTTTTACATATTACATAAATACTGTGTTCATTTGTTGATATAATTTAGCCACTGGCATTTGAGCTTCCTTTGTTGTAATGGATGGCTTCATATTGATCGAAATCTTTATTGGGTTGTGTCATGTTCGTCACATTTCCATATTGATTATTGTAGTCTATTAATTAGTTCATTTTATCTTTATGCTGTGTTGATTGATATGAATGTATCAAGCATGTCAAATGTGTTATATCTTTATTTTCATTGTAATGGTAGCGATTCATTTAAGTTTTTATCTTAAGCAGTTCTGCGGCAAAGGGCTGTTTACTTGGTGTGATCGCTTGATTAAGTTGGTAGTACTTTGCGGGGTTACGTTATGAGAAATGGCACTGAAAGTGTTGGTGCTAGTTCTAGCTCATCTTTGAGCAGTCAGCAGGATACAGAGGATGACCGGATGATTGCTTTAGTGCTTTCAGAAGAATATGCAAATTTAGATGGTGCAGTTGCTAGACGCCTTTCCAACTTGGCACCTGTTCCAGTAAGATGCCTCCTTTTCATTTTGGCTCACGGATTATAATCTTATTTTAAAAGGTCCAAATGTCAGAAAGCTTAATAATATCAGGGGTTTTCCTAACTTGAGATTCTGCACCTTGAATCCTAGGGAACAATATTCACAGCAGTGTGAGAATCACAAGAAATGCTAAATGGTTCCTGCTTTTCCTCTGTCCATACTTGTACTTGAGGGCAGACCAAGTTAGCCTTGCCTTTTAATTTTTTTTTTTTCCAGTGCAGTTAAACTCATCTCTTTGTAGGCATTGTGCTTCTAACTGATTTCTGCTGATGATTATTACCTCGCAATATGGCTCCCCTTGAATTTCTTTTGCCTGCTGCCCTCTCCTGCACTTATTGACTCTTTATAAGACTCAAAGAATTTATTGTTTGGAAAGGTTTCATTAGACTTTGTTCTTTATCTTAATTTGCTCATTCTTTCTGACTCTTGCATGATAAATACTAAAGGCATTGATTATTTGTTGCTTCTTTGATCTGCCCTTCCCTCTCCTATCTTTTGCCAAAGGAAAGATGCCTTTCTAGATTCTTATCTTGCACTTCTTGAACTTTCAGCATGTCCCAAAGATAAACTCCTATATTCCCAACATGAGTGATGCCAGTTTGGATCACCAGCGGCTTCTCCAGAGGTATGTCTTATACTTAGCCGCTAAAGTGGGCGTAATAGTTTTTTTTTTTTTTTAATTATTATTATTATTATTATTATTTTAGAACTAAAGTTTTGCTCAACATGTATTTATTAATGAAATACATAGTTCTTTAGGAAACAATTGTATAAGAGGATGCTTAGATGAGAATGACATGCTAGTAAAATGTAGTCGTCAGTTCTTCTTTGTAATCTGGGAAGGAAGATCTGAGAATGACTCTTGACCTGAAAAGCCTCACAGTGAGAAGCCACTGAGTTATTGGCCATCTTTATGTGGATTTATCATGACATTGGAATTGTATGGGCAAATGAAATCTCACCAAGTAATATTGGAATTTTATGATGTGAGGAAGCTCCCTCTTCTGCATGGATGAAAAGGTGTATGAAGTTATCTGGTCATCCATCTAATCATATTAAGAGAACCTTAAATATGATGATTTGAAAAGAATCCACTTTGGTGGTTTTACATTTCTCAACATATAGAAAGTATTTCTGGTCATCCCCACATGATTCACTAATTCTTTCTCTGTATAATTTCTGAATTTACCCCTTTCTTCCAAACTTATGCATGTTCCTTGCCTCCTTGGTCTGTGCTGGACAGAGTATTATGCTAGAAGTTTTTAACAGGAAGGTCTTGGAAATGCTGCTGCTTTTTTCTTAGCTTTTTTTCTTTGGTGAAGGTATTAAGTAAATTTTTTATTATTGTTCGCCCAGGCTAAATGTTTATGGTCTATATGAGGTGAAAGTCTCTGGGGATGGAAATTGTCAGGTACTTTTGATGGCAGTGAAATTTGAAAATGTTTACTCCATCTCTATATCTATCTAATCTGTATTAGTATTTGAGATCCTGTTTTACATTTTCAACATTTTGTTGCAGTTTCGTGCACTTTCAGAGCAGATGTACAAGTCACCTGAGTATCACAAGCATGTCCGGAAAGAGATTGTAAAACAGGTATACTGTCTTTGAAGTGCCCATTGAATGTTACAAATGATGGATATGAATTGAGAAACTTGATGCCTTTAATTTGGGTTGATTTGTCTTACTGAAAGTCGAGTTGATCAAGTATTGCATGAAGGACTCCCTGTACAAAGCTTTTTAGGATAAAAAGCCCTTGATTAGATTTTCTTGCTTTATGTTGTTATACGATCTCCAGTGTAATTAAATTTTGTGGAGTCTGACACAAGATTACTGACATTTTCTGGATGACTAACTGTTTATGTTATTCAAATAATTATGATTAACTGTTTATCACTCCAAGTCTGATTATGAAAGAACTAATCAACACAAACAGAAAACTAAATCTCTATGTTAAAAAGGAATGAGGGTAGATAGAGTGATAGAGAAAGAGGCTTTGCCAATTACTTTGCTTACAAACTAAAATTCTTTCTTGTTCCAGCTCAAAGACTGCCGCTCTATGTATGAAGGCTATGTCCCGATGAAATATAAACGCTATTACAAAAACATGGCAAAGTATGTTGGTTGATGAAGTCTCACCCCTTCTATTTTTTTATGCTATTAGCCTTTACTCATTGCTTTCATATTCTGTTTCACTCTTTCATAAATGCTGTTACATAACATTGTTTGTCTCTCCCTTGATTTACTGTATGATGCAGAGTTGGTGAATGGGGGGACCACGTCACATTACAAGCAGCAGCCGATAAGGTCTGTCATTTGGTCAAACAGATATAAGTTTTTTCTGTCTGCTGAATTGCTAGTTAACGATGATAATATATATTACTGTCCTTCCATTTTTTTAGTTCTCTTTTCTTATATGTTGATGCGTTCAGTACAATGAGAGCATGTATTTGTTATGCATGATTAATGTTTCATTGTGTAGGTTTATAATTTTATTTCTTGTATTCTTCTAATATTAGCGCCTGACAGTGCTGCTTGTTTTTTGCAGTTTGCTGCAAAGATATGTCTTTTGACATCATTCAGAGATACTTGTTTTATTGAAATTATGCCACAATACCAGCCTCCTAAACGCGGTAAGACTGGAAAAGTCAATATTATCTGCCATATCAAATTTTATTGAGCTTTTAGAAACTACTAGATGCATTTCTAGAATCTGCAAACCGCTATACATTCTCTTATTTCCTTATAGAGCTTGCTTGCATAATCAGCCAGTAGTTTTTTTTCCCCGGATAGAGAATTGAGCTTGCATATGGAGCTTCTGCACCCTGCAGGATGTAAATAGAAATTGTTTTCCCTATTAAGTCACAAAGACCTATCAAATGTGATGGTATTGAGTATTTAATTGCTGAGCCTACTCAAATAACTTCTATTGGAAATAGCATTACCCAATAGCGTTCCTTTCTAGAAACCATGAGAGTGTTATTTGTGTTGTATAAGTTTTTGAGTGAAGGATATATGGCTCTTTGAGGTTTTAGGTAAGCTGGTAGGCCTACATTCAATTTAAAACGGGGATTTCCACAAAACTTGACATTAGCAACAAATTACATGGGATCCGTCTTGTCAAATACCTGCTTTATCTATTACTTTTCAGTAGTCTTTGTGAACATATTCTTATATTTCTTCCTTTTCTCCTCTTAAAATGATGCAGAGTTGTGGCTAAGCTTCTGGTCAGAGGTACATTATAACTCACTATATGATATCCGAGGTTTGTTTGATCTTTCTGTCATGATTTTGCGTTGAGTTACAATGGTGTGCCAAGTACAAATATACAACAACTTTTCATGTTCTTTTACAGATGCAGCAGTTCCAAAGAAACCGAGGAAGAAACATTGGTTGTTCTAGTGGAGGCAGATAGTTTTATACTCTGTACATTTGTCATTTGCTGTCAGGCTATATCTTCTATTTGTTAATTTTTTAAAATACATTTTTGCTTCTATTTTTTGGCGATAGTTACTTTACCAATATAGATGGGTCCAGATCCATCAAGATGTATCATATTAATCATTTTGTATTCTATAGAAGTGATTTTGCCCTCATTAAGCAGAAGTAGAGTCATTTTATCACCTCATATGATTCCGCAAACAACAGAATGTTATAATGTTAAAATTTACTAACTTGCTATTTGCACATTAGTTGTCTTGCCTTCTCTTCACATACATGTTTAGCATATTCTGAACATCGATCTAATAATTTCAAAGATCCAAATCACGGATTCTCGTTTAACCAATGAATTCATTTGCTTGATGCATCTTACAGATCTTGTGAGTCTTCATATTCTGGAGTAAGGACTAGACCATGGATTATGATAATGTGACAGCCAGTTCTATGTATTTTCAGTCTGTCAGCTGTCTCAAAACATTAATTAATATTGATGTCCCATAGGAGTTTAAAGATTCAAAATACTGGGATTTTCTAAAAATGCATTGGCATACATGTGAGGTTGGATATTATTATTGAGAGTTCATAGAATTGTATATATTCTTTGTCTCTCATCCTCCGGGTTACATAATTTTCTTCGGACTTTATAATAATGGATCCAGTTACTGTAAATATATTTTTTGTTGCCTTGCCCTTGTTGGGTTTTTGATTCATCTGAATTGAACAAAGTGAAAACTTTTTGTCTCCATCGTGCATGGGTGAGAATGAGATTAGATCTGGAGCAGGCTTTGCATTTTGATTGCAATTACTGAATGCTTGTTGTGTTGTTCTGATATTTGTTGCTGATGCAATAAACCAAACCAACTCAACTTTTAATGCCACTTACACCAGCAAACCGCCTAGAGATTGCGATTATTATAGACTCAACTGATTGGAGCCAGTTGTTGGTTTCTACTTTCACATATTTTCATGGCTCTTTTCTTGTTGGTTGACTCTAGTCTCTAGGTTTAAGCAATCTCTTGGGGACTTTCTATGCTTAGCCATAAATAGCAGTGCAGCCTTCTCATGTGTGCTTGTACGAATTTAATTCATTAGTGACAGGCTTGATATATATATATATATATATATAGGGTCCGCCTACGTTACCACCGATGCACCTTACAACATCTTTTGTCTTTTCTGACTCAGTTGCTGTCAAATTTCGTTGTGCCCCCTGTACTCGATATTATTTACTACTTATTTATAAGTATTATAAAATTTTCTACTTACTTATAATATAAAAATTTAATTTATGTCCTTACACTGTTATTTATTTACTATTATTTTCGAAGTATCAAAAGAGTTTCCATTTACAACCACAATAAATTAATTATCATAACTTAATATATAAACCCTTAGAGTATCAAATTTGCCCCTCATAATTTTTAAATTCTCAAAATACCCTCCATATAATTAACTCAAAAATTATTATTATTATTATTAAAAAAATAAAAAGTATTATAATTAATTAATATATTCACAATAATTAATAGTAATTTTTTAGTTTAATTGTTAATAACAATTAACAATAATATTAATAATAATGAATTTTTTAAATAATAATCACAATAATTAAAATATAAAATGATAATTATGATAAAAAAATTAAGGATTTTATTGTAATTTATTGTAATTTAACTCATTCTAATTTTGATTCTAAGACAAGATAAACACATCAATGACAATACAGCTCATTTCAATTATGATTCATGTAGTTCAAGTAAATAATTTATTATAATTTTATTTTCTCATTTTAATTTCACCTTATTCTAATTTCTCCTTATTTCGATTCTCATTTAGTGAACGCACTATAAAATTATATGATGAGTTTCATATATGTTTTTCTCGTTTATTCTTTCTCTCTCTCATCCTCTCTCTATGATGAGTCTAATGGTGGTTTTAATTGCTGATAAAAGCTGCTGATGAAGAGAAATTAATAGTGGAGAGGGATGGATTTAAAGGGAATTTTTTCTATTAATTATTTTATCATGAAAGTATTAATTATTATGAGATGATATTATAAAGAAAATGAATGGTTATATCGTTAAAAATTTTGTTGGTGATGAGTGGTGAAAGATGAGATACCGTAATTGTATCATCTGAGGAAAATCCTTTTTTGGTTTTAATTTAAGGATGTCTTTGTCTTTTTATTAATATTATAGTGCGTTTATTTATCAGTAATCGGAATGAGTTGAAATCGGAATGAGAAATGGAAATTAAAATAAGTTGTTTACTTGAGCTGTAGGAATCAGAATCGGAATGGACTGAAATCCCATTGATGTCTTTACTTTATCTTCAAATCGGAATGAAAATAAGTTTAACTGTATCAAGTTACTAAAATACTCTTAGTTAATTATAACAATAATAATAATAATAATTATTAAAATTAATATTGTTATAATAAATAATATTAATATTATTAATATTATAATAATGATGATGTCATAATTATAATATTTTTCATATTATTAAAAACAATAATAATAATAATATCATTATTATTTGTTATATTATTATTATTTAAAAAAATTATTGTTAATAACAGTAAGAAATAATAATAACTTTATTTCAATAATAATAATAATGATAAAATTAATAATAAAAAACATGACAACAACAATAATATATTATGCCCAAAAAAATAATAATAATAATAATTTTTTTTTCCTCTACTTCCCATTCTCGTCACCTTTCTCCTTGGCTTCAGCTGTTTCCTTCTCTCTCAAAACAGCAAGTCATTCCTAGCAGCTAGTTTCTGTGCCATTTTCTTTTGTGGATTCTGAGCAACTCCAACCTGGACACCATCAATATAGACTTCAACAGTAGCCAAATTACCACTTTGACTGGCTTTATATTCCAAGCCTTCTGCATGTTCTTTGGCAGCGTTCTTGTAGCTCCCGCACAGGATGCATCGGAATTGTTTCTGGAGTGACCATAGGATCCAACAAATGTTGGAAAACCTGGAATGGAGTAGAAATTGAAAGAAGCAATCATTTATCAGATCAAATGCAACCTTTCCTATGCTTTAAGGAAAGAATAAACAGAAAAATGAATAAATAAATAAATGAAGGAACAATTATCATCATCATTTTTGCCCCCAGAAAAAATATCATCATCGTCGTTTCAACAAAAAAAAAATCGTCATCAACATCATTTTTGCCATGGCTATTGGCGTGAGGGAGATCAGCTGTTGCTTTCGTCCGAGATCGACTGGTGACGCGTCAGCGGCTGTTATTTCCGGCGACGTCAGGTGTTGCTGCTGCAATTTGTGGAGGCCGTTTCAGTGCACTAACGACGGAATGGGGTTGTGGCTGCGATTAAAAGAGCCGTTGTGCAGTCATGACGATAGGTGCTGCTGCTCGATGCGAGGTCCATGGCCGACTGTCAGCGGTTCGGTTTTGGTTTGGGTGCTGCCGGATTGATTTTGGATGCTGCCCAATTCCATTTTCGTGATTTTATTGTGGTTGTAAATAGAAATTCTTTTGATACTTCTAAAATAATAATAAATAAATAATAATATAAGGACATAAATTAAATTTTTATATTATAAATAAATAGAAAATTTTATAATATTTATAAATAAATAATAAATAATATCGAGTTCAGGGGGCGCAACGAAATTTTACAATAACTGAGTCCGAAAAGACGAAAGGTGTTGTAAGGTACAACGGTGGTAACATAGGCGGACCCATATATATATATATATATATATATATTAAGATAAATTTATGTCGTAACAACAGTTATAATCAACTGTTAAATTTATAATTGTACAATTATGTTAATTGAATTTAACGATCGGAAGTAATTATTGTACCGTATAACAATTACAACATAAGTAAATTCTATATATTATTACTCATGTGATCCAAAGTCTTATAAAAAATGGTATTTTAAGAATATCATTCATTACTTGATTACAAAAGAAGTAAAATTAAAATTATAGAAGGTACTCAAAATATGCTAAACTGTCTCATTGATTGATTATTTTGAAAGATGATAACGATCTCTGACAGCATAGATCATATTGATTAACTAATTCACCTGTGCCTGACAATCATATACTTGTATACTGCATAATCTGCATTTGTTATTTGATTTGATTAACGACAGGCTTGATGAAGATTATCAGATCCAAAGCTGCTTTTAAATTTTAATATTACACAATGGAAGGTATTTATGCATCGTTCATTACTCTATGAAGCTCAAAGTTAAAAACTAAACCAACTTATCTTGCAGAGTTTTGGCCAAATTCCAAAACATCATATTAATTGAGCAACTCATAGTTATAAGTTTATTTGATCAAGAGATCTTGTGTTTACACTTTGTGTACAAAGCTATTTAACTTAATTAACATAAATTTACATAATTACATTCCTGTTTTGGCCTTAGGAAACCCCTTCACTAGTATCCATAATTTTCTGCAACTCCTGGTGTTGGACGGCAGGACTGCAGCTGCTTTACTGTAAGAGTAAAAAATATTTAATAAAAAGCACGCCACACGTGGTTGGGTAGCATACAAAGCACATGCCTTGCTTGGTTTTTTTGCTGCCTCATCAGGACAATTCCCCAAAACATTTAATCAAAAGCCCCTTTTTCTGTTCTTTATTCTGAACTTTCCACAAATGCATGGCTATCTTGAAGTTTTTAAATCACATTGATATTGGCACCTCCTAAATCAAGTCCTGACCCAAGAAAATTTACCTTGCTTTTCGTTTCTATTGTATAAACAATATTCTATATATATTTAATATTATCACTTCTAAGTTAATTTTTATACGTTGTAACTTGTGAGTGGTTTGATTTTGGATCACCTATCTTAAAATAATAAATTTTAAAATATTTTTTAAATTATTATAAACCTCAATTTATCTTATAAAATAAAAAAATATTCATATATTATGTCTTTATTTTTTTTTTATCATTTAAATAAAAATAGAAGTAAGTTAAAATTTATAATAATTGAGAGATATTTAAAAAATTGTCAAAGCAAGAGAAGGTAAGTTGAATTTTATCAGTTATAAGTTTTAAGTAGTTTAGTTCATACTCTCGCACGTGTGGTTGATGACAGCATTTAATGTTCAACTAAGCTATGCTGTCCGTAGTAAGATTGGGACATCTGTAGCATAAGAAATTCATTAAATTGGTCCAACTTTTATACAAAATTGTGAAGTGAAAGTTGTCATTTCCCTTGATAACTAATTGGTGATCAAAATGCTCTAGAGTCTTTGGAGTGGTCGTCAACCCTAGAAGATCAACATCTATCATATAGGATGAGCCAAAGTCCCCCAATAAATCAAAATAGGATAACTCGAACTGAACTCTGATGGTAGCTACTGGGAAGGAGCTGCAGCTGTTAGCCTGTTAAGGCACTCGTTTAAATGCAGAACCAAAAGTTGGTTCCTTGTCATGACTTTGTGTATTCAAGAAGTCCTTTAATAGCGGCACAACAACCGGTGCCAGAAGTGAACAAAATAATGGGAACATGGTTTATGCAAACCTAATCCAGTCCATGTGCCCCAACTTCCTTTTCATTGATCAAAGCGTATCACAACCAACCCACATGCAACTCCCAATCTGCTGTCTCTTTATTCTTGCATTTTTTTATGCATTCCCACAAACGGGTTTTAAGTTCTAACACTTTTTAGAAAATACAAACCGAAGCAAAAAGTATTGAAATCAGGGGAGCCAATAGATGGAACCTGCAACCATTAAAGTTTGTTTGAAGTCATGTTGCAACGCATCATGTCTCTTACATGCTGAACTATTGAGATGAGATGCACTCTGAATGACAATTGGCATGGCCTTAATATCTTTAGTGTTTAGTAACCAAAAACTAGCTGTAAGCTTACCGTTAGTGGTTTCAACATGAGATTGGGCCCTTTGTTTCAAATATTTGCATGTGCTTACTCGGTGGACGAAGCAGATGAAACCGCACCAAACTAGCATCGGAGATCAGTTAGTAAATTGCATTCATTGATTGATTACAGAATCAGGTTGGCATGGCCCAATAATTCTGCATGACACAGATTTCACTCTTATGTTTCCCTCTGTTGGCCGGCCCTTCTATTTCCTAGAAGAAAACAATCCTATACAATGAATATTATGAAAATACAGTGAAATATCTTATCAAAAAATACCCGTGAATTATTATTTTAATCTTACGGTACTGTCACATTTCAGCTTACTACTCTTACCTAAGAGTGAAGCAAAAAGGGTGTCCTGCATATACTATAAATAAAGGAGTCTGGGCACTGGAACATCATAGGTAACAGCTTGTTACAAGGAAAGATCAAAGATGGCTTCTTTTCTATGGACCCTTTGCCTGAATGTTCTGTTTTTGGCTTCTGGAGTTATAAGTGCCCCACCAAAGAAGCCTATAGACGTGCCATTTGGCCGAAATTATGTGCCAACATGGGCATTTGATCACATCAAATACTTTAATGGAGGTTCTGAGATTCAGCTTGTCCTGGATAAATACACAGGTTGGTTATTTCTTTTGTCGTTTGGACTTGTAAGTTACAGCACTTCTTCTTAGTAATCTCACTGTCATGTGTTATTTGTGATCAGGGACTGGCTTCCAATCAAAAGGCTCTTATCTGTTTGGTCACTTCGGCATGCACATAAAGATGGTTCCTCGTGATTCTGCCGGAACTGTGACTGCTTTTTACGTAAGTGCTTTGCTTGCTATGGCAGTCATCTGCTACACTGTTTGTTATTTGTTTGAATGAATAAATTGAAGCTTTGGACTGTTTGTTGTGCAGTTATCTTCTCAAAATTCGGAACATGATGAGATAGACTTTGAGTTCTTGGGGAACAGAACTGGGCAGCCATACATTTTGCAGACAAATGTGTACACTGGAGGAAAGGGAGACAAAGAGCAGAGAATTTATCTTTGGTTTGATCCAACCAAAGACTTTCACACTTACTCAGTTCTCTGGAACATGTATCAGATTGTGTAAGTTCTTCAGATGTTCATAACAAATTAACAACAATCAATCCTCTTAAATTCCCACCTCATGCTTATGTCGTTCATTGCAGTTTCTTTGTGGACGATGTGCCGATTAGAGTGTTCAAGAACAGCAAAGATTTGGGAGTGAGGTTTCCATTCAACCAACCCATGAAGATATACTCAAGCCTCTGGAATGCAGATGACTGGGCAACGAGGGGCGGTTTGGAGAAGACGGACTGGTCGAAGTCTCCTTTCATAGCCTCCTACAAGGGGTTCCACGTTGATGGGTGTGAGGTGTCTGTGAACGCCAAGTTCTGTGAGACACAGGGCAAGAGATGGTGGGATCAGAAGGCGTTCCAAGACCTTGACGCCTACCAGTACAGGAGACTCAGATGGGTTCGCCAGAAATACACCATCTACAACTACTGCAGCGATCGTGCCCGCTTCCCTACGCCTTCACCAGAATGCAAACGAGACCGTGACATTTAACCGTCAATCTGATATGCCTTTACCATTTATATGTATCAGATGTATTGAAACAGGGCATTTGAGGGGTATGTATCCATTTTACTTGCGTTCTTCATTCATATTGTTGCTGCTTATACTTATATGTATTTTTTATCAAACCCTATTCGGGATGCAAGGCAATAGAAAGTTTATGGGTAAGGGTTGATGTCGTAGGCGATGATTCTCTTTCAGTATCCTATTTTATTATTATTTTTTATTGGGACAAGCCTGTCATTCCTCTGATCTGATAGCTGCACCGAAGTCACGGAACAATAGTTACTCTGACTAATAACTTGCATCTTTTACTTAACTTCTGAAGGAACGGCATAACTGCTGAAAAGAATAGGTATCCGCCCACCTGCGCAAGAGTATCAAGTAACAAAAAAATTAAAAAAAGAAAAATGGAATTTGAAATTGGAAGTTCCGAAAAGTTGATTTACAATCTGAAACCTCCGTTTCTGAAGTTAGACCTAATTCTTATTTTCTTGAGTTAGCATACAGACAATCAGCCACTTTTCCTGGCGAAAAGAAGAAACAGGGCCTGAATCTAAGCCTCAATCTATGAGGCCTTCAATAAGACATAGTGGCTTTTTGTGAGTGCTGCGAAGCTGCATTACTCGTTCAAATATCAAGAACCTTTTTACCACAGTGGGTAAAGGGTCAGAATTCAAGATTCACAACAATCACATCATGCTGCTTTTGTGTCAATTGTCAAAAAGGATCAGCAGAAGTATGACCCAAAAGTAAACTGAGAAACATTGTTACACAAAGGCAATCTTCTTCCATGCATAATGTTGTCAATATGTTGGACCATTACAAGCAATAGCATGTGCAAGCAATGAAGAAATTACTCTCAGTGAGTACAATGCTTGTTACTGTCAAACTTAAAAGAGTCCTACACAAATTCAAACTTGTGAAGCCTGCTTCCATCTGAATAAAGTAACATAATGTCGCGGGATGAGTTTTATTGCGCGGCAATCTGTGCGGTATTTAGGCAACTTTTAGCACACAAGTCGCTAAGTAAGCCTAGAACACTTCTCAAACTAGCGAAGCAAATGCTTACGGAAAATGCTAGATAGAAGTAGAGCAATATGACCAAAATATATTTTATTACACACTAAAAATAATATACAAGAGACCTTTTACAAGAGAGCTAGAGAGCTTGTGTGTGCTTGAGTTTTTTTGTGTGTGGTGTGGTTGGTGAGCAAATAAGGGGGGCTCACTCCTATTTATAGGTGTTGGAGTGCTAGGTTTAGAGAGTTCCATGCAAGTTGCATAAATATCTAAAGGCTTAAGTGAAGAAACCTAGAAACTTCTAGTTTATTTACAATTTAGAGAATTTTAGAATTCGGACCGGGCTTGGATCATCGCTAAGGGCAGCACGATCGGCTAGTTTTGTGTTGGTGGCCCATTTCTAAGCCTATCCCTCTTCTAAGTACACCCACCCTTTAGTGCTAAGCCCACTCCACTTCGAGGCAGACTTTTATTAAGCAGACCCGTGTGCGTGGAATTAACCTCTGATTGCGGGAGAGTTGAGCGGCCGTGACAATAAGCTTCAAAAATCAAAATAATTAGGCCTCGCAACAAGGGAAAGTCATCTAACTAGAATTGCTGTCCACAATCTGATATATGTGTCCCACCAGAAGAACTATATGCACTAGCCATTGGAAAATCTAGCATCCAGTTTCTGGAATAAGGAAAAGGCAGTGTGATAAGCCACTTCAACCAGCAATATAGGCAATCCTTTCAGGTAGTAAGAAACATATTTCTTCACCAGCAAAGCAAAGAAATTTATTGACAGAATCTTAAGAGTTATTTCATACTGGCCACTACATTTGGTTATCATATACACGAGGACAATTTGGATTTCAACAAAGAGGAATCTATTTTTTAACTTGGATTTTGAAAAAAAAAAGATTGAGACTAGAGCGGAGACTGGTGGTTGTTTGGACCATTGGTCGATGCACTACAACAAGAGATTCATGGAACTTCCTTCAACATCGATTAACCCATACGGGGTGTCATGAAATGAGACACCACCTGGTTGAGATCAGTGTGACTCATCTCGCAACAAAATTGAGAAGAGATCATGGAATTTAATCATGAATGGTTTTACTCCAGTCAAGACTCGTCTGCAGCGCATCCAGGGACACATGGGTTTCTTGTTGGACCAACTTGAGGTATGCATATTAAGAAAGAACAAGCAGTGATCTGTGTAGTTTCAGTAACTAACAAAATTCCAGAAATGGCAAGGTTCACCTTTAGTTAGGCCCCAGATCTGCTCAAACTATATGAGATATAGATTCTGAAAGATCGATCTTCAAAACAGAATTACATGCCTAAAATGTTAGGATACTGTAACCACATAAAAGCAAATTTAAGTCTAATTTCAACAACTATTGAAACTTATTCGTGAAGAGTTTGTTACTCTGAAAACACCAGACGTAACTTCAAATATGAAACTCCCTATGAAGATCCAACCATGTATAATAAGTCTCAAATTAGATAAGGCTTCCTTACCTGTTTCTGTGCTCTTTCTTTCTGGAAAACCCAGGATTGAAAGCTCTCTGTTTTATTAAGAATATGTCAACGTGAAAAATTCTGCCTTGTTTCAAATCCAGCTTCGACCACCACAGGTTATAGTATCGATCTTGAAGTTCTATTTTATCCACAATCAAAGTCTTAAGAAATCCTTGGGTACTTCATCATTTACCCAGTAATCAACGTTCAGGATTCAATATCCTCCTATGAGCAAGTTATCCTTTAACATAATTCTGTAGAGGAGTGAATGAGGTAACTCAAAAACTTTGAAATTAAAAAACTTCCGAGTAATCATTTCATAAATAGCTTCTTATATGTTTTCTTCGAGGTGAGTTAATAAATATAAAGTTTATTTATCAAACAAATGGAACAAATCTCTAATAAACAATCAGCTACCAAATAAAAGAGGGATCAAGCTATTCGTACAACCACTTTGTTCTTTTTACCAGCAGATAACAAAAGAACTTTGTCATCCACAATGTCTTGAGGCTCAATCCTCTTACTCTCACTATCCACTTTATTATTGTTCAAGTAAACCCCGCCTTGTTTCAACAGACGCCGCGCAGCTGATTTACTCTCAAACAAACCAGCAGAAACCGAAAGATCAACAAGCGAAACATTTAGAACTTGATCATAAGCCAATGAGCATGAAGGTACATCCTCAGCAATAGCCTCAATGGTCTTCCAATCCAACTTAGTCTCAGCTCCAGGCCTCAAAGCTTCAGTAGCCTTAACAGCCTCATTCAAACCATCTTCACCGTGAACAAAACGAGTCACTTCTTCAGCAAGTCTCTGCTGAGCTGTGTTAGGAACATAACCGGGTCTCTTCATATCCTTCTCCAGCTCATCAATCTCCTCCAAGTCCAAGAAAGTAAGAATCCTCAAAAACCTAATCACGTCAGCATCAGGGACAGAGAAGAAATACTGATAAAACTTGTAAGGAGACAGCATCGACGGAGAAAGCCAAATGGCACCATCCTCTGATTTGCCAAACTTAGAGCCATCGCTCTTCAACAAAAGAGGAAATGTCAATCCATAAGCCTCGTTATCACTATCCGGTTGTAAAATCTTACGAATAAGCTCAGTCCCAGCAGTAATGTTACCCCACTGATCACTCCCCCCAATCTGAACATTAACACCCTTATTTTGAAACAAGTAAAGAAAATCATATCCCTGCAACAACTGATAACTAAACTCAGTAAAGCTCAATCCTTGCTCAGATTCCAACCTCTTCCTCACACTCTCCTTAGAAATCATAGTCCCAATTCTCGCAAATCGACCCACTTGTTTAAGAAAATCCAGGAAGCTAAAATCTTTCCACCAATCATAATTATTCAAAATAACAACATTACTAGAACAAAAAATGGTTGAAAAAGTCTTACTAATTCCAAGAATGTTCTTTTCTAACGTATCAATGTCAAGTTCAGGCCTTTCTATTGATTTCCCAGATGGGTCACCAACACGAGCGGTGGCCCCACCGATCAACGCGACAGCTTGGTGGCCGCAACGGAGGAACCAAGAGAGAACAATGATACCCAAGAGGTTACCCAAGTGTAAGGACTCGGCAGTTGGGTCAAACCCGCAGTAGACTTTGAGGGTTTTCGCATTGGATGAAGCGAGTGAGCGGAGATTTTCACTGGTGATAGATTCAAGCAAGCCTCTTCTCTCAAGAATGTCGACGACATTCGGGTGGCGGCCGTGGGTTTGGGTCTGTGGGTCGGATTGGAGTTGGTGAACGCAGCTGATGGAAGAGAAGAAAGCAGAGTTTTTAATGCGGTGAAGAAATGGGTGGGTGATTTTTGAGGTGGGGGTGCTGTAAATGGGTGAGATTATGAGTTTTTGGTGGGAGCAGAGGAGAGTTCTCGACGCAGCGGCAGCGGCTGCGGCAGCCATTTGAGTTTAGTGTCAGCGGCAGGTGCTATGCCTTCTGGTGGATAAGTCATAAGTTAAGTGGTGTAACTGGGCCGCTTGACTGCGAAGTTAGAAACTTTAAACCCCATATTTATTTTTTAAAGTAAGAATTTGTATTTAATATTTAAAAATTTAAAAATGCATATGATAAATATTTACAATTAACTTTTGAAATTTCTGTTGTGTTTTTCAGTTTCTTTAACGACTCTCCAGTAATCCAGACCTTTTTTCTTTTTTTTCCCCCCAATTGATTTTGAATTTAGCATTAATTATTAGAAGCAAACCCATTTTTCTTTAGTCATTGTTTTTCTTTATATTTTGGTCCTTCTAGCAGCTCTCTCCATATATAAAAGAATGGACTAAAGGTTATATTTTAGCTTTCTCATCACAACTGACATACACTTAAAGATCATATTTTAGCTTTCTCATCACAACTGACATACACTGAGATTGAGCTTTTGATGCGTGAACTGCTCTTTTCTAAAGTAATTTTTATGTGTATGCAGAGACTTAAAACAGGGATGATGAACTTTAATGTAAGAATTTTATTGCATAATGATTAATGACAGGCAAAGGAAAAAGGTTCCACGATAAGATAGTGTTGTACTTGTACATTCTTGTCAAAAATACAAATTCTACTACGCAGAACAATAAATGAGGGAACCAAAAATGAAAAACAAGAACATTGTGGCGATTACAGCCGAGTTCCGATTTAGTATTTACTTCACTTCCAGTTGTTGGCAACAATGTCGGCCAAATCCACAACCCTTTGAGAGTAACCCCATTCATTGTCATACCATGCAATCACCTTAACCATGTCGTCTCCCATGACAAGTGTGAGAGATGAATCAACGGTTGAGGATACATCAGAGCACCTGAAGTCGACCGAAACAAGGGGCTCGTCGCACACGGAGAGGATGCCTTTCAGCTCATTGTCAGAGCTTTCTCTGAAGGCGGCGTTCACCTCTTCTGCAAAGGTTTTCTTGGACACCTGAACGACAAGATCAACAACCGAGACGTTTGGTGTTGGCACACGAAGGGCAATGCCGTTTAGTTTGCCTTTGAGTGCTGGGAGGACAAGGGCCACAGCTTTTGCCGCACCAGTTGATGTTGGGACAATGTTGAGTGCAGCTGCTCTTGCACGCCTGAGGTCACGGTGGCTAGCATCGAGTAGCCTTTGGTCGCCAGTGTACGAGTGTGTGGTGGTCATGGTTCCCTTGATAATGCCTGCGCATATAGGAAAAATTCTATCATTCAATTGGTTGACTTTTCATAACGGAACAAAGGGAGAGTGAAGATTTCTGAAGGTGAATTTGGTATTTACCAAACTTCTGGTCAAGAACCTTGACGAATGGGGCAAGGCAGTTGGTTGTGCAAGAAGCATTGCTGATGATGGGCTCATCTGGGTTGTAAGCATCCGCATTGACACCAACAACGTAGGTTGGGATGTCACCCTTGCCGGGGGCTGTAATAAGTACTTTCTTGGCACCAGCCTGAATGTGCTTGCCCGCACCCTCTCTGTCTACAAACACTCCTGTCCCTTCAATCACAAGGTCGATGCCCAAGTCCCTGAATCACCATATAGTCATTTGAAATCAAACAATATCAAAATTAAAAAATGTTCTTCACATTTTAATTATTATTTATACATATGTGTGTGTGTGTGAATAGTGTGTAAGCATAGAAATTAATGATTTACCCCCAGGGGAGATTAACGGGGTTGCGGTTAGAAACAACCTGGATGACCTTGCCATCAACAGAGATGCCATCAGTACCAACTGGTTTAACATCGGCGTCAAAGATGCCAAGGGTGGAGTCGTACTTGAGGAGGTGAGAGGCCTGCTTGACACCTCCGGTGTCATTGATGGCAACGATTTCAAGTGGAGAGTCCTTGCGGCCGTGCCAGCACCTCAAGAAGTTCCTACCAATTCTACCAAACCCATTGATTGCAACCTTCAGCTTTGCCTGAGCAGCAACCTTCCTGTACCCGCTGCTGCTGCTTCCTAACTGCAGAATAATTAAGATTTAAACACATGCCCAGAAGCCCATTTTAAGTAAACAAAGCCCAAAATTACAAATTGCATGCAAGTACATGTTCATGTGCCATTGAAGTCGATACACTCAATTGTGATGATGTAAGCATTTTATGAACTTGTATGTATAGACCCAAATCAATGGACCATGCAGAAGCATAAAAGTAACATGTTTACAAGCTAACATTATTGTATTATATATCTGAATGGATATAAAATATTCCTTCAGGTGACACTGACAGTTAACTCTTTTACAGAAGAAAGCCGAATGACAGTTAAGACAAGTTATAAGGAATTGAACTCACAGCAGAGGTCTGGAGAGCAATGACTGAATGGAAGTCATCAGAAGATTTCCTGCCAAAAGGAAGGCTTGCAGAGTTGCGTAGACCTGAGAATTCTGAGAATCCCTTACCATTACCCTGAAGGATCAAACAAATAATTAATATTCACTTAACTAAAAAAGAGAGAAACTAAAACAAGAAACTGGCTAGTGACAGGAGAAGCTTAAGAAGCTGTAATGAATGAACCTGAAGAGCTGATTTGGCTACAGAGAGAGTGGCCGAAGCCATGATAGTTATTTGCCAGATGATGCAAGCAAGAGCAAGCAGCGGTGGCTAAGCTAAGCTAAGCCAAGACAAGATGCTTGAAAATGTTATAATGTGATCGAGTAGTAATGAATAATAGGTGGGGAGGATGGAGGGAGGGAAACTGGTGGCTGCTTTTGGGATTACGCTGAGGCTAATGGGAGGATGAGATTTTGGATAGCCTCCTTCTTGAATGTATGGTTGTCGTTTCAGCGTTTGTTTTAGTGTCTCTCAACCGATCTCCCTTCCACATGATATACTACTACTACTACTCTTCCACATGATTTCAATTTTCCATCATATGACTCCCAACTCTTTTTCAATGCTTATTTGGCCTCATGGGGCCATCCCCTTCTATACATTATTTCACTCTGTGGATGCAATTTCTTCTCAATTTTTGACCTATCTCAAGTTTTGTTTGGATATAAACCGATATGCAAAGTTTATTCTTTTTACCATAATCATTCATCCAAGGGGTTTGATATTTCAATTTTGAGACGAGTAATTAGAGATTATAAAACACAATGTCACATCCCGCAATGCTAACATGTATTACAAATAGTATGGGGTTCTTTTAACCAAAGTAAAAACTACGTGCCATTATGAATTTTACATGTACAATATAAAATATGGAAAAATTATAAAAAGAAAACATGCGAAGGGTCTGTAGTGATATGGATGGATGCATGGCATCTCTGTATTTGCCTTTGTTATGAGCTTTTGGCTTCTTTATCTTCTTCATAACCACTTAAATCATCAGCTTCTTGCTTCTTTCTCTGTCTCAGCCCTCAGGCCACAACCTACACTCGCCGACGATTTTATACACATCATGTGGCTATTCTTTAGCTTAGATATTTATAAATTTTTATATCATACAGCTAAATAATGTACATAGTTAACATGTTAGTTCCTAAACTGGTTCACAAGACATAGGTTCTCCAATTTAATAAACGAGTTTTGGATTGTAAATTTAAAAAAAAAAATAAAAACAAAAAAAAAATTGTGATGGGCTGTTTGTACAAAACAAATAATATCAACTTTTAGGTCTTGAATCTTTCAAATAATCCCTACACCCCCACATCCCCACATCTTTGGGCTGTTAGAAATAATCTGTGTATAGAATCCTTATTTTTCCTACACAAAGCAAATTTATTTTTTTTATTTTTTTAAAGGGTAGTTAAGAGTACTATTTTGTTGAAATATATTCTACAGATATACATATGAATCAAAAAGTGTATTTCCTATATATATATATATATATATATAAGTTATATAAGCCATCAATGATATTGAAACTTTATCATGAGAAGAAAATTCTAAAAAAACATCGTACGTACAGTGTTTGATTCTTCATTCTTTTCCACCTTATTGGTCGTTTAAAGCGATACAATAATATTGGTTTTTGCAAGTAGATCAATATCATAATGATTGGTATAATAGAATCAAGAATTGTATAAGAGGTTGTTAAAGCTTTCCGATGTTCATACCCCCGTTGTATTAAAGAAACGCAGCTTCAAGAGCAAGCACTATAATTTTATTGATTATAATTCTATCATGGAAGCTTATAATTATTTAAATTATTCATTTGTGAAAACTCAGGACTGGTCAAAGTCTAACTTCTGTTTGCACAAATAATCAAGATATCACAGTTGGTATAAATGATGCTGAATTGATAATAAGCTCGCTGATGCCTCAATTGTTTGTGTGTTCGAATTTTGTTATATTATAAGCCAATTTTGACGATGAAAGCAAGCCGCAACCGTATTTACTTGGAAAATTTATAAAAATAACCTTAAAACTTTTGTATTTTTTGAATTTAACCCCTAAAATTTTTTCATATCATAAGTAGCCAAAAAAATTTTTTTGCCCAAAATTACTCTCATTTCCACACTCCAAACTCTCTCTAGCCACACTCCAAACTTTTGCACTTGAACAGCAAACGGCGACAGCAATAGCGAACTAAAATCCAATCGAATCTACTGTAATCTATACGAATCAGAAACAAATCCAAGAAATTGAAAAGAGTCCAAACCCTAGATTTAACATTTTTTTTTAATGATTTGAGTGAATTTGATCGGGTTCTAGATGATTTCAGGTTGTTGGAGTGATATAATAAAACAAAATTTAGCTAAAATGATGAGTTATAACTATTGCATATTAGTTATTTGATGAAATTCCTCTTAGATAATTTATGTTTAGTTTTTGTATAATGAAGGTGTAATGGAGGGTTTGTTGAGTGTGTGCATTGTTTTACGTATACGAAGTGAGATGGAGAGTAAATTTGGTGATTGATGAAAGAATGAAAGGTTCAACTATTGTAGGCAGCGCGCGAGCGTGCCTATCTAAGCTCTGGATGACGACCAAGTGGTGGTGCTTCGACCAATATGTTAACCTTCATGTCCCTGGTAGAATTTACAGTCTGCCATGTTACTAACTAGCTCTACTGGTTGTGCATATGCAATGACCAATGATTCCTTGGAGAAAAAATTAGAATAAAGACTTAAGTAATCTACTCGAATGGTCAGACAAGCAGCAATTGATTGTGCACTGATAAGCTGATTAAGTTAGAATACTCTACAGCAACAAGTTTTGTTATGTATGTTAACTATCCCTTCTTTAATATCACCACCTAAAACATGGAAACAATGCTGAGACATAGGACTAACGGTCATTCTTTCGGCCAAATTCTCCTCTCAGTGACTATCTTGTCCACCTATGTTATTAGACGAGTACTCATCGATTTAGTCACGATTTTTCTATTATAAAACAACTACTATAATGTTTTTCCTAAAGTGATCAACAAGATGAGTACTAGAAAAATTTCGTGGTTCCCTCATGAAAGAATTCACCCTCTTCACGATGTTGGCGGTAAATATATTGTACCTCCTATCTTCAAACTCAGATCTTGTCCAATTACATATACCCACATTATTCTCTGAGTAATCAGCCGCACTCGAGTAGAGTATCCATAACCCCTCAAGTTGTTTTTTAAATTTTTTGTGTCGATATACTTTTGCTGCATTAATAAAGGTAGGATCAAATTCATCCTGAACAACTTTGGACATCCTGAATTTTGACTTTATGTTACCTTTGACATGGTAAAAGCAAACACCATGGACAGCAATGCAAAATACTTTCAAAACGGCTCTATTAATGATAGTGCATTGATAAGAGATAATTACTAACTCTAGCCTATCGCCAATTACTATATGTAACTTTGTCATAAATCATTCCCAAGCATCGTTGTTTTCTGAATCCATGACTCTAATGGCTAACAGATACAGTTGATTATTTCCATCCAAACATGCTTTCACAATATAACCCATTTAAATGAGTATCATCTATAGCAATCACTAGCCTGATGTATTGTATGAAACCCTTGATAGAAGATCCAAGAGCTACAAAAGGAGTATAAGAAATTATCGTTTCTATCCCCCTCGAGGTGAGTAATTGTACCCTCATTTATTTTGGTCAAAACATGAGAGTATTTGGGAAGTAAGTTGTATGACTCTATAGGATTCCTTCGTGCTAATTCAAGACCAGCATCTTTGGCCTGATATGCCTACTGATATGTTAACTGAATATCGTATTCCTGTTGCATGTCTGCTTTGATGTCATTCGGAGTGTATATCCGTTTATCTTAGATAAATTTATTTGTGATAATATGACCAACAGTATTTGATTTTTTTTTTTTTTTTGTTAAAGGATATCTAGGAGAGGTAGCTTATGGTGCTATTTTTCAGGGGATTTAATGGGGCCTTTAAAGAATGCTTTGCAATATCTTTAGGTCTCCATTCTTCATTCTTCATTTTATACTGAAAATATTTGGTATTATTGTGGCTATTGAAGAAGCAGCTAATAAAGGGTGACAATATGTTTGGTTAGAGAACGACTTTACTGCTGCACTGTCTTGTCTTCAAATTCATAGATTTGCTCCTCCTTGTTGTAGCTTGATTAAAAATATGGTTTTTAGATGCTGCCATATTTTTCAAAAAGGAAATTCTATAGTGGATTGCTTGACTAACTTAGGTTTATCTTGTCCCATGTATACTTAGTGGGATGAACCACCAAATGACTATTAGGAAAAAGTTATCTGATGATGCTTAGGGCTATACTAAGTATTGTTTCATAAATTAACCTCTTGTACATGAGAATTTTGTAACTTTTTTTAAATATATTTGCAAATTTATATAATAAAAAAATCCGACTTCTTATTTGATGAAGACCACTAAGCAATACCTCATTAGAACAAATGTGTACATTGTCAACTCTTCTCGCTACGTAAGGAATATTCTGCTTATTCAAACCTCTCGTTTCTCGAATACACTATTTACATGATTCCAAGGAACAGTAAGGCTTAAATTGTGTTGTTGTAAACTATACAATCTTGAAATTAAACTTATCCCTCAAGGCAACTTTGTACAGTTTCAATATCAACTCATTTTTTTAGCGAACAACTTACCCACACCAATATTAATAGAATTATAACTTTTAATTGAGTTTAGAGCAACCAAGTTCGAAGGTAAAACTGGAGCATGACTTACAAGGGGATCAACTTTGTCTTCCTTCTCGAAAGGGCCATTGGAGTAATAGGTCGACTGCCTCTGTTATTAATATGAATATCATACTAATGCTCATCTTATCATTGATAGAAATATCAGAATGACCGATACCCCGATCATCAATTGGACTATTAGAGTGAGCACCCCTCGTATTATTCTATGGTTCTACATAAGAATTATCAGCTTCTGTGTTGTTGGTGTCATCAACAGGATCATCATTTCTGCAGAAATCATTGTGGTGGAATGAAGAGTAACGTTACTCTAACTATGTCAGTAGTGGTAACGCATCTTCTTCAACATTCGCTAATGAAATGTCGTTTTCATCAATAGTGTCATTATTTTTGTGGAGTATATAGTAATATTACTGCAGTGATATCAGTTATGGTAACAATTTTTCTTTAATATCAAGGATAGAGTAGTTTGCTCTAAAAAAAAATTTAGTTTCTACAAGTGGCTCATGATCTTGGGTCAGAACTTGAGGAGATATAGTATCAAATATAGGGATGCATCCATAATTGACTACATCAGAGGTCATAAGTAATACAACCTTGACCATTTCATCATTAAATACGTCTATAGGCAGTAGACATGCACGATAGATTGTGTTACTAGATCTTAAAGTTGTCTTTATTTTCATACTATATTCATTAGGATTTATCTGTAAAACTTCATACACTCTTACTAGAAACTAATCAAATATACAATCTTTCCAAACCAAAAAAACTGTGTTCTTGGCATTCACGTACTTCATACGGCCATTTGCTAATGTCTTCCACCAACCGTCATAACACAATTGAAGCACAACTGAATCCATTAAGCCTGAAAATCATTAAAAAAAATAAAAGAAATAAGATTACACACTATAAAATATGATAAAATGAATATGCGATACATTTATGTAGATGTCGCACATACTGAGATTATACACAATAGTGTAATAGATGTCTATCGCACTTAAATTCAGGCAAATTTTTGGTTTGACCATGTGATAGAATGGAGTACACCATTTTGGATTTGATTTGTCTCGTCGCATGCTACGAAACGATATATTATATGCTCAAAACGGACACAAGTAACCCAAGTTATGACTTTCGAAAAATATCTGAAATTTAGTACAACAGACACTGGGACAGGTTCTTGTCGCGCATAATCAACTTTGAGTTTATGTAAGACAGAGACTTGTCCCATTGCATGTCTCACTAAATCTAAGTTTCATTTTTACTTCAAATTTCTGACGTTTACAATGATTTTTTTAGATTTCTCTATTCAAACTAAGTACTTTAACAAATTGCATTATTTTATGAATGAAAAATAACAACATTTACAACAAAACCATATCAATTTTGAATCTAAATACTAATCTTTACATAAAAAGCTCATATTATGCAAGAATATACACTAATCTCAAGAAGTTTTCCAATTCTCAATTGATGATTATATCTTCAGTTATATAACACTTATTTGATGGGATATGGTGATTTATTGAGAATGTTAAAGAGTGTGAGTGGATTGCAAGAATGACGTTTGTTTGTAAATTTGTTTAAAATAATGAGGACTATTTGGTCCAAAAAACTAGTAATTGGCTAGTTATGATAGGAAAAAATTTGGGGAGTTAAATTCAAAAAATTAAAAAAATTTTAAGGTTGTTTTTGTAAATTTCCCTATTTACTTGTGCAATGCAAGTCCTAAATTAGAAGGTGATCTAGTAATTTTTCAAATTATAAGATTTATCGTCTAATAAATGAGTGACATATGATATTGGGATTCAAATGTTGGGATTCCTAATATTATTGAATTTATATTGGTAACATGTTTATTATAAATTTCCCTTATTATATTTGTAAGTACTTAAAGTAAGAATTTAAAGTTAGACAACACTATCTAGAGGTGTATGTGAGATTGGGATGTCACGATTTAACATAAAAAATTGGGAGTAGACGACATGATATGTGAGCTCAATTGGGATCATATTGAGCTCACATTTTAAGCATAAAAATCCAATAGATTGGCAAAAAATTAAGCATGAATAAGTAATTATTTATTTATTTAGTACTTATACAAGCAGGATATTTGTATAACTATTTGTGGTATATTTTAATAATTTTAACAAATAAAAAGAATTCAAATAAAAGAAAGATAAAAACTTGAAGCCCAACATGACACAACACGAGTAATAATAAGTCAATGGGTCGTGCCAAGGTTAACCTTTTAAAAGTTGAATCCGACAAGAGCACGACAGGAAATGCTAATGAGCATAAGTTTTTGATAAATGGCCCAACACACACACACACCTCTAATATTTTCTCGCTGTAGCTTGCCCTAATATTTTAGTTAGACAATTAACTTGGGTAAAGTTTGTTTTTTACTTGAAATCTAAATAGTTTGAATTTGACTGAAATTTGAATTAGTCTTAATACATATATCTGCAAACAAAAAAATATATCTAACACATGTATTTTTTTACATTAATATATGATACTTAAAATGTTATTTTTTTAAGTATATTATATGATATTTTCTTTGTTAATTATGGAAGCCAACTAAGAATTGTTTAATCATTTGAATTAAAATTAATGCATTAAATAATATTCAAAATCTATTAGAAAAATAGTAATTATAAATACAAAAAGATAGACCCATTATAAAACACACTCACATAAAGTCCTATTATATTTAAAATTCTCATTCACAAAAGAAAAAAATTGATATTTGAATATGCTCAAAACAAAGAAGATGGATTAGAAAAATAAAAGGATAATTTATATAGTAGGAAATAAATGTATTTAATAAGATTATTAATGATGGAGAATATTAAAATTCCATTATAATGTTTTGACATTTAGATATAAGTAAAAACATTTAACTTTTTTCTATTTAGACCTAAACATCTCGCAATTAGGCATAAGTTATGGAATATGTACAAACTAAAAACTCTAAATATCTAATAATAATTAAAATTCAGACTTTAGATTAAAAAAAACAAACGTTCCTTATAGTTTAGATTCAAATCTACATTTTAAATGTAAGATTAAGAAAATGACTTTTTATCAAAATATTTTAAAGAAAACCCAACTCAAACTTAGGAATGACTCTAGTGTAGAACAAAGAAGAGACTAGAGAGTTGAATGAAGTCAAGAGAGAATCTTTTCAAACAAGAGGTGTTTCAAGCACAGAAATAATAACCCAGATAACAGATCGAACAATATCCCCATTTATAAACAAATTTTCTGGTGGTTGATCTTCGTACTAATTCCATGCACAGCACTATCTTTAGTTTTTGATTTGATGTAATGCATATGATGTGATTCAAAGCTAAAATTTCATTTGTCATTGAGAGCAGGCATAGCATGTTCAGCGCTAATTAATAAATAATATGGAATCAACACATATAATATTGCTTCAAATCATCCTGTATTAATTTATTCACCGTTTGGGGTTCAAAGATGAGACTGAAGCTGGTCTGTGCATATCTCGCCTTTAATTTTCCAGGAACTATTTTATGTAAGATGAATCCACATGGACGGTTCTCATTTTCCTTGCAGTTCCAACACAGAAATATCAGAGTAAAGCATTCTTTTTCCCTCTTAAAGAAAGGTATTTAATAAAGTTAAAGGGTGTAATTTTAATTAAATATATAATAGGTTACATGATTATGGGGTCCTTCTAGTCATTACGAAGCCCCCAACTAATCAATCAGAATAATTGAACTAACGGCCTTGAGAAAAATTCCCTAAAAAGATTGCATGCGTGGTTGGTTTATTCAACCAAGCATAATGTTTATCATGAAAATGATTAGTATCTTTTTCTTCAATATTTTATTTTTTAAGCTAAAATAACTCGAGTATGATAAGAAGTCTGGGGTTCCAATCCTGCTCCGATGGGTAGAAAAGGGGTTTAATTCATATTTGTACAACACTTTAAAAAAAATTTTGTTGATTTACTTATGAAATTATAGAGATTAGAAGTTTACACTAGATAAACTAGTATTTTAAGCTTCTTAAACTATACAAAAAATCGGCATATAGTATATTAAGGTATTATGACTTTTAATTTATAGCTCCTACGAAAAAAAAAATAAATAAGAAAAGAAAAGAAAACAATAAAAAAAACCACAAGATATGCGGTGGTAAAAGATAGACTAAAAAATATTAACTGATGTGGTTTCAAAAATTAAACCGCACTTGACTCTCCACTTGAAAGATAGCCTCACTGATTCTTACTTTCTTAGAGCAATTTGAAGTTCTCGGTTGATAAACAAGCAAGTGGAAATATTGATGGTGCTTAAAGGTAAAACTATTGTTTGAAGTTACCCGAGGTGTTAGTTGTTACGGCAAAGCTAAAACAAAGCATTTATGAAAATTCAAAGAAGAGAGAGTGAGAGGTTGCGTTTTTTTGCTTACATAGAAAGCAGACCTATTCTTTTGCGTTGGAACAGCAACATTTTTTTAAACAAAAGCAGAGGCTATTAAACAAATTCCACCCTTGCGTTGACCTATTTCCTAACATTTCTAATGCATATAAATACCTGCCATTGGCCCTACGAGTACTTGCAAGACAAAAATTTCGTCTTTTGTTTTCTTTCTTCTCCTCCTACGTACGTAGTACTTCCAGCCCTTTGACCTTAGTAGAAGCATGGCTAAGGAAGCTGACACAAAGGTGCAAAATCCTGACAAAGCCTCGTAGCTTTTCATTTCCCATTCCTTGTCTTTCTTGTTTGATACTAAAGTTGCATTGATCTTTTGTTGCAGAAGATTGAATTGAGAGTTTTTGTCAACTGCTGTGATGGTTGCAAGAGGAAAGTTAAGAAGGCGTTACGAGGCGTTGAAGGTAATGAACCAAGGCTTTCGGTTTCTCTAGTTGACCACTACTTCGGATGGAGCTTCTTTTTGGTTCCTTGCTAATTTACCTGGAAACAAATTTTGAACAGGAGTGTTGAAGACAGAGATTGATCCTTTGCAGCCAAAAGTAACAGCTACAGGAAATGTGGACCCGAAAGTTTTGATCAAGAAGCTACTGAAAGCCGGGAAACAGGCAGAACTCTGGGACAATGGGAATCAAAGTGCTGTTAAGGAACCGAAAGGGGACATGCCAGTGACGACAAATGAGAAAGAAAAATCAAAACCCGAGTGTGTGAAAGCAAAAACCTCGGATTCTTGTGGCAAAGAAACTGACAAAGAAAAAGAGAGCAAAAATGGCAGAGATGGAAATGGAGATAAAGCTGCCAAAAAGGAAGATAAAGTGAAGGAAAGTGCCGCCAATTCATCCATTCCAGAAGCAATAAAAAATGAAAATCCTCTACCCCTCCAACCAGAAATGAATTACAACATGTATCCAAAAACATTACCAGAAGTAGGCAGCATCAAGACTCAGACTCAGTGCTGCTACATGGTTGAACCTTACCCGATCACAGGACCCTATTATGCAATACCTTCATATGCGACTCCTCTTCTTCCTCCTCCTACATTTTATGGCCAGCCACACTACTGCCACGAAAGACCGGTATTTCAGCCGATGTATCAGGCACCGGTGACAAGGGTCGGGGATTATTTCAGTGACGAGAATACCGTAGGATGCTCAGTGATGTGAGTGTGGCTGTGGCTGTATATTGGCCATTCCAACTTCATCACATGGCCTGAAAGCAAGCAGAACGGATAATTCAATTTCAGTGGTGATCCTAATTTTTTTTCTTTTCTGCTATTTGTTTTCTGTTAATTGAAGAGAGAGATTGTTAATCTTTTGTACTCTCAGTACCGAATTTTTGTTCCTTCTTTTCTTCAGTGGGTTCAAAGATAATGGAATCGAGACCATTTAGATTAGTGTTATTTAACCGATCCTCGATTAACATACACAATATGCTTGAGCGGCATGTTTTACAAAAGTTGTAGGGTCCAAATAGTGCCAAACTTTAAACTAAGTCAACACCCAAAATGTAATTGAGTATTTAAAACAACGTTCACAGATCAGGGCATCTTATTTTAGTCCAGGCAATTTAAAGAGATGCACCCAAACAGTTCATCAATCAATTGGGTATTTAAAACAACATTCACGGGTCAGGGCATTGAAAGAGATGCACCCAGACAAGTCTGAAAAAACAACCATCTTCTATCGAGAGATGCGCCCAGACAGTCCATCAATCAATTGGGTGCTTTTAACACAAAAGCAAATGAGAAGTTTAATACAAAGCCTTATTGTTTGGTTTCAACATCGCTCATCTTAGTTCCCCAATCCATGCGTAAGTAGGTGTACTCAAGCTGCAGGACTGGAGATAAACGGGTGCAATAGCTTAAATATTGTGCAGGAAAAGACCATAAAAGTTGTAAGTCCAGAATACAAACATTCCCAGTTATTCCTCAAGGAGAATTTTCAACATCAAGCCTCATTGGCTCAAGCTATCAAGTGGTGGACATGCCAAAACTTCAAATAATCATCTAAAGCTGTGGAAATATGCAGAAGAATACTATAAACGATCCATTTAAGAGAAAATAAACAGAAGATGAACCCATAAAAATAAACATATGAAAAAGAAAAATCGTCCCTCTATTTAAAAGAAATGATAACGGACAAGAATCAGTACCAAACGAGTGATTGTTTAAAAAGCATTAAAAATTACACCAAGTATGTTTACCAGAAAAAAGGATGACAAATAGTACAATTAGTGCTATTAGTAGTACTCTGGTATCTCTTTCTTTCTTTATTCCAGTTGCTGGTTTCCTAAGTTATCATATCACCACTTGGAAATTTCATGATCACTACATTTTCTTGACTGCTACAGGATGCATGGAAATACATGACACCATAAATGATAGATAAGTATGGTAAAATATAAGACAGGGTCCTAAGGTCATCAAAATGAATATCCAGTGCCAAGACCTATCGATATTTTATTGCTTTAGCCACTGATAACCAAAGAAAATGGGAAGCTTGAGCAATCGGGTAATTTGTCTAAGCCAATAAAATTAACATAAACAAGTTTGGTGTCCAATTATATCACTCATTGAGTAAGTGCATATACCAAATATGCATTGCTTTTAAGATCAATTATCACCGACTAAGTCAGCATTCAAAGCAACATGTTCTACACAGTTCTCTCAAGCTTTATCCAACCCAACGAGAATCAGCACACAATCAAACTAAGGACAAGTGTTAGTTCAATTTTTTAACAGTATCAGATTGAAGTTTCAGCCATAAAAGGTAAGCCAGACCTCCACCATGGCATTGTTCAAATATATAACTCTGCACTTTTCGAAGCAGATATGTCTTGAAACTTCTGTACTTATAATCACAACAACCAAAAGAAGCCATAGACCTATATTGAATTAATGTAAACAATCTAACCAACCTCATGTTCTCCTGGAATTGGTATAAGAAACCATCATTAATCTTAAATGCGAATGGTCAGCAATGACGCTTGAAACTTCTAATTCCAACTGATTTATCTAATTTTCAATCTCTCATTACTGCATTTTTTTTTCCTTTCTCCTTTTTCATTGACAAAAGTTGGCCAATCCAGACGTTCTAAATTATTTTTTAGCTATTGATCCTAGGTAAACCAATCAGTCCACTACTGCTACAAACAAGAAGTGTAGAACTAACACCATTTTGCAATATTAGAATCTAAATCCCAATCGTCGCCAAGATATTAATCGTACTACTTCTTGAAAGTTAGAATCTGTTCATCAGAAGCTCCCAAGCCGCCTAAGCAACGGCGAGGTTTACTTTCTCACACTAAGTATCAAATACGAAAACTTAAAAAGACAAAACAAAATAGTAGAGATAACATGCAGGAAAGTAGATCAATTATATTGATCACCGAGTCTTCGACTCTAACCAATTAAGATCAACAACAATAATCACTAGAAGAGTGTTACATGATTTGTTCAAACCACACAGTTTTCTTAATCAACAAAGAAATCAGTTTCTACATGAGCTAGCCATCATTACCATTTATCATACCCTGAGAATCTGAAGCTTAGTGGAGAATGCAATGGCAACCCAATCAGGCTGTGAAGACGACCACTGCAGCTGCTCAATCTCCGCCCCAGCTGTGTACGCCAGAATAGGATCCAACCCGCCTTCCACGGGCTGACCCATCGACGACAAGTCCCATATCAAAGCCTGTGAGTCATCCCCAGCCGTGCATATGTGGCAAGAACTATGTGGGGCCCACGCAATGGCGTTCACACTCGCCTGGTGCCTCTGCAGCTCCACAACCGGGAGCGTCGGGAAGCGAATGTCGAGAACCACCACCTTCGCGCTGTCCATTATTATCGTCGCCATATATCTCGGGTCCTGCTTGTTCCAACCCAACCGAACCAACGGCGTGTCCGGTTCGGAGCTCTCGTAAATGATCGTCGAGTGCTCCTTGTCGCGCAAATCGAAAACTCTAACGGACCCATCAGCGGAGACAGAGGCGAAAACGCCGACGCCGCCCCACGCGATGTCGTAAACCTCTTTATCGTGAGCGATGAGCTGCGTATCGACGGCTTCTCTCTCGATATCCCAAATCGTACACGTGGTGTCGATACTAGACGTCCCAATTCGCCTCGGTTCCGCTTCGTTCCAGTCAAACGAGGTCAGCGGGCCGCAATATTCGCTGTTCTTGTTACCATTCAACAAACTCTTGAGCTCCACGCGCCGGTCCTCGTCGGAGATTCTCCACACACGGAGGAAATCGCTGGAGGTGGCCAAAAGGTCAGGTTTTTGGCACTCCTTGTCGGGTATGAAAATGGTTTTGGTAGGCGGGTACGGGTGTTCGAAAGAGAGGTTGGGGTCGGCCCGGATCTCGCCAGTGGAATCATCCAGCTGAACAATTTCGACCCGGTTCGGGAACTGCTCGAGGAGGCTGGCGATAGCGAGTCGGTACTTCTTATCGCGACGGACGCTCCAGTTCATGGCGTAGATGTGCCACGGTGACTCATAGGTATAGATCTCGGATCTTTTTTGCTGCTCGTCCGACCCGTCGAGATTCGGGTCACTACTCACGCCCATTACTTTCACTTCAACACAAGTACTACGAAATGGGTTGTGGATGTTATTGATCGAAGAGAGGCTGAGGGCTGAGGGGAAGTCAAAAGGTCGAACGCTATAAATGATTTCGGCTGTGTCAAGCTTTTAATGTAAACAATTTGCAAAAGGGACCCAATTGGATCCCACGTGTGAAACCGAAGCTTTTGATTCTGCATCTAGTTAGGATTGATTCTGCATCTATTTTCCTCGCATGAATAGTATTTAACTCCGTTTGGCTATATTATTTTATTTTGTTTTATATTATTTTATTTTGTTATAAGTGTAATGTATTATATTGTATTATATTATATTATAATAATATTATTTAATATTTAGGTGTGTTTGATTCGAGGATTAAAAGTAAGAATTGAATTCTTTTTTAAAATTCTATCCTAATCTCATGTTTGGTTTTGTCAAGAGTATTAGGATTTTGTTATCTTAGGCCCACAAGTTAATCTCAATTTTGTAAAATATATTATCCCCAAGGGTCATGGGATTAGTTAATATTGAATTATAATGATAACTCAATTAAACATAATAATTTATAAATATTAAAATTATAGTAATATGTAATAAATGTAATAAAAAACATTGATTTTAATAATGTAAATAATAAATTATACTAAAAATCATTATTAATTTCATATTAAATTAAAATTCCATTTTAATTTATTTAATTATTATATATTTTATAATTTCAAATTTACATTAAAAATTAATTATTAAATTAATATTCAAAAATATGAATTTTTATAAAATAATAGATTATTGAATAAAAATGATATAAATATCATAAATATATTTAACAAAATAAAAATTATTTAAATTATGATTTATATTTCATTAATATCATTGAGGTTGATTTGTATAATTAATAATACAAAATTTTAGTTTACAATAATATTAATAAGAATAATAACTTGTAAAGTGTAATATTATAATACAAGACATGATTATTTATGGTTTAATCCAATATTGCACTAAACATAACATAATATATTATATAATCAGATATTATCCAATCCAATCTTATCCGATTCAATCCGGTATACCAAACGAGCCCTAATTAGTATTACATTATATTATATTTGATATTGCATAATACTATATTAATTTTTTTATGAGTAATTTATATTATATATTTAGAACATAACATTTATTAGTATTTAAAAACATACTAAATATATAATTCTTAAATTTTAGAAATTTAATATTGTTTTAGTATAAACATTGAAAAAAAATCATAATTCTTCATAAAGATCGAAACTTATGGCCTTAACTCTTCAACAGACGACAGCGTAATATTTAATTTTTAATATTTTCTAAATATATAACCTATAAAATAAAATTCAAAAAATTATTCAATCAAATAACTTTTAAATAACATTATAACATAAATAAATAGTTAAAACATACAAAATTAGGTCAAAAGTCATTTTATGATAATAATAAAATAAAAATTTATACATATTATACAATAGTATAATAATTGTAATATAATAACCAATAAAATAAATTCTACTTAAATAATCCAAGTAATACAACAATATTTACAAGTACCGTTTTTGCTATCTTTCTCTTTTAACGGCCCCTTTTTTGTTTTATTCTAACTTCCTTCTTCTTTTGTTTTTTTTTTCTTTTTCTTTGCCTCCGTTTTCTTTTTTCTTTTTTTCCTTTTCCTTTCTTTTCTTCTGTTTTCTTTTTTGATCTTTTCCTTTTCCTCTGGTTTTTATCTTTCATTTTCATATAAGTTCCCTTTGGGTGATTTGTCGGAGAGTTGTTTGGCTTTGATTATTGGGTCTTTGAGATCGCGTTCGATGGTTTTGGTGCTTGGGTTCTTTTGCATGCCTTCGTAGCCGACGCCATAGTATGCGAAAGAATATGGCAATTTTCCAGCGCTTGTATAGTTTTTTTTTTTTTTTTGGTGGTGGAATCGGCACCTGCGGCGGCGGGGATGAGGTCACGTTCGTCAGAGATGGTGGTTGTGGACATCTCGTTCTTGTTGCGGATATTTCTCCTTTATTCGTCTTCTTGAATTTTCTTTTTTTTTTCCTCTTTTATTTAAAAAATAAGGGACATTCTTATTTTTTTACCAAAAATCTTATGACATATTAGAAGATCAATCGGCGAAAATAATAGTGAGCTACCATATTATAAGTTTCTTCGTTTTGACCGAATCTGTAACATTCATTAGCACATTCATTTTCTGTGGTTTCCCTAATCAAATTAGAGGTGTACTAAGATTTGATGAAAAATATATTTTACCACCTATTATTTACATTGTTATTACTTTACTACCATCGGTTAAAAATAAATTGAAAGATGAATTAAAAGTTAATCGTACTCTGGAGCATAAAATATAATTTTATCCCTTAAAAAGAAAGAACTAACAAGCCCAGCTATTGCACTTGCCCAAGTTTTCTTGGCTGTGGGGGTCTTCTCCGAAAGTTAATGAAAAGATGAGCTTTACCCAATTCAATGGAAAGAGCAAATTTAGGGCTTTGGCTGCTATTGTAGTAAGAGTAGCGACTAGCGAAACCTCCATGGCTTTCCGATTTGATGTCTGGGTTGTTGCGAGCGATGGCGCTAGATTTGGGATTGCTGTGCCTGATGGTGCGATGAAGGGGCCGTTGCGTGCGGCAACACGATGAAGAGGCTGCTGCATGTGGTAAAGGGTTGTTTGGGTTGTTGAGACGAATGTTCGGTTATTTGAAATGAGATTTTGATTTGTGATTGGATTTGCAAGAAAGAAAAAAAGTATTAATTCATCATTTCTTGGTATGCATCTGTGTTTTTTTTTTTTTTTTTTAGTTTTCATTTGATTTTTTTTTAATATCATGTATATTCAATTAGTTGAAAATAATATGAAAAAGCCCTTTTTTTTCTTTTTCTCATCTTCTTCATTTCTCTTGCTTATCCATTTCTTCTTCATCTTCAAATTTCTCTCATTTTTTATTTTCTTTTTTCTTTCCCCTTCCTTTCTTCTTCTCGTTTTTCTTAATTTTTTTTCCCTTTTTCTTTCTTCTTCATTTCTTTTGCTTCTCTGTTTCTTCTTCTTCTTCACCTTCTTCTTCTTCTTTTGGCCGATTATGTTGCATGAATTGGTTTGTTCTACAATAGAAAACGGTGCATTTCGGCTTCAATGGAGAATTCCTTAGTTACTGATATCAGCAAATTCTTAACCACATACATTAATGAAACTTTAATAGTAAAGTGATAACACCATAAGAATTAGATGGTAAAATATAATTTTTATTAAATTTTAATATTAATTTGATATGTCAAAAAAATTTCGATGGAAAAATAATAATATCACAAAAAATAATTATAAAAAAATAATTTCAAACACATTTTTTTATAATTATTTTTATACAATTTATTATACAAAATAATCCCAAACTCATTTTCATTTATATATTTTAAAAACAAAAAAAAAAGATAAGAGGTTGAGCAAAATCCAAAAAAATTATTGAGATTGCTGTAAAAATATTGATCACAAATTTCACGTGATTAATCTTTCGCACGCTTATGAATAAAAAATTCTGTTAAAGGATTTTATCTTTGCTCATCACGTACTCATTTGTTAAATTGCATATATATTTTAATAAAATAAATAAGCAAATAACATTGGACTATTGTAGAAAATTAAATATAAGAAATTTCCAACTTGATTTATTATGGCCAAAAAAAAAAAAAAAGTTTCATCTCACAGATCGAGTTATGGAAATTTGACTCTCATGTTGAAATAGAGGGAAACAAAGAATTAAACGGAACAAGAACATTTTCAAAAGAAATCATTGGTCAATAATTACAAATTTTCTTTGAACAAATTTACATCTCTCAAATTACTTTCTTAAGATTAGGTTCGGCAATAAATTAGTGTTTTTTTACTTTTTTTATTGAATAAAAACTCTTTTGTCAGCCAAACTTCTTGGCAGAATATGGAGTAATAATCTTTAATATTCGTCGAAACTAGATAGCTCCACTTTGATGCCATTCATGTAATTACTAATTTGTGGTAAAATACTAAAATTCTTAGTTGGAAACGATGAATTAATGAGGGAAGAATGAAATTTTAATTTTTAATTTTTAATTTTCTCTAATATTTTATTTATATACCTAGTTGTTAAAATTATACAAATTAAAGATGGTGCATTTTGACTCTAAACCAAAAAAAAAAAAAGAGAAATAGACCATAATAGTGATAAAAAAAATCTTTTAAAAAACGTAATTTTTTTTTTTTTTGGAAAACAATCTGATGCCATATGACCTAAACCTAGAAGTTGTGTAAAAATGTGTAGAAAATTACTATTATATTTATACACACACACACGCATCTACATGTATTTATATATTTCAGTACATGGTAATTTTCTAATAAAAGATAAAATGGTATGAAGCTTGTGCACTTACTTACCCTTTTTTCCGATTAAGAATTTTGCTGCCTCTAATTACTAGTTTTGACATTTATGGGCAAAAATAACAACGAAAATACCTAATTAACTAACTAAAAATAATAGATTATTTACAAAGTAGCCGATCCCCTTTTTTATAAGCTTAATGCTCGACCGACTTCTGGGGTATACAAGAAATATTTAAATTAAGAGTTTTAGTAAATTTCATATTATACATATCTTATAGATAGTAACAATTAAAAAAATAAATATTTAAACAAATTAATTTAAAACTTTATCCCTTCTACTTTCTTATAAATTGTTAAAAAAAGAAAAGTTCAAAGAATACTTTATGGTAGTTTTAACTAAATAAATTAATATCCTCGATCATGATTTCTAGTGTATGAAATGTATTGTTATCATTAAAGGATCTTTAGTCAAAAGCATAAAATTTAAAATAAGACAAAAAGTACAAATAACAACTTTTTTTTTATTATTATATAAGACTATTGCTCAAGAGTACAACTCATATTATATAAGATTACAACTGATATTTACAAATCAGACTATTACTAATACTAGTTTACATCGATTTTTATGAAGCTCGCCCATATTTTTCCTCTCTAATATTCGAGAGACATCTACTCCACTCATATTTCGAAAGGAAAAAGATTGTTTTCAATCAATATTCTTATATGTAGCTGTGGAAGGAAAGCTTTAGCGTCAGAAAGGTTTAAACAATATTATGAAGAAAAAATATAAGTATTCGCCGGTTAAGCCATAGGATTGCATAAAAGGGTGACAATTTTTTAATTATCAGAAAAAAAATGGATTGAACATGTACAAATAGCAGCGGATACATACTTTTTACTTTAGAACATTTAAACAATATTCTTACAAAAATATAACAAACTATTAAATATTGAAAATCAAATACTAATTCGTAGTTTATGGGATATTTTAAATTACAATTCTACAGAGCTACAGAGATTCAAACCTTCAACTTCAATAACAAATTGATGTAATATCAATCACTAAGGGATGGTTTGACAATAAATTAACAAGCTGGATAATGATTTCAAAGCACTTGCAATACGCAAAATGTATTTCTCATCACTGAAAACAATTTATTAGTCAAAATGGTATGTTCATGTATAACATAAAACATACCATGGAAAAATAAGTCAAATCTAAAATTGCTTTTTGTATTTGAAAACTCATCCAAACGAATTAAATCCTTCTGACTTTTTATTAAGGAAATGTTTGACACATTATAATATATAGTAAGGATATTATCATTTTACTACTAAAGTTTTACTAATATATTATGTTAGTATCAAGGTTTGTCGAAGAGTGAAAAAGCCTATAATCTAGTAAATCTGCATGCGAGTGATCTAGCTAAATTGGTCGAAAATATTTTAAAATTTAAAAAAGAGGGTGACAAGGAAAAAGAATATCAATTATTCCCTCCCATAGAACAAACAAGCAACAACAAGATGGAAAGTGCAAAAGAATCTAATTGTTCCTTAGCCAAAGGTCTGAAGAAGAGAGAGACATGATAGGGAAGACGTAAATTTAATAGCAATTTAGAGAAAACTCTAGCCGAAAGAAGAAGAAAAAAAAGGCCAACAATCCATCACAAGTGCCTCCAGTGAGTTTTATATGTCTTTTAACTAATCTTTTTATTTTTAATATCAATGTTCGATTGTTAAAATGTCAGATAAAGTAGTTTATGTTATTATAGTTTATATTCTAATGGTTTATAATCTAGGTACTCCAACTGACTCAGTTGGATGACCGTATTCCTTATGTATCAACGAGCTTCCATAATCCTAAAGGTGCAAGTATTTTTCAATTCATAAAACAACTGAAGAATTTATGCTCATTTTGTGGTATTAGTTTTCATCGCTCATTTTGAATAACGATGTCAAAAATACGAGCGTCGGTTCAAACTTTTATACATGAGATAATTATCATTTTTATGTCTGATGTTCATATTTTGAACTTGTCAAATTGTTAAATATGGTGTCCAAATGATTACGTCTATGCCTTTTTTGTTTTTCATTCTTAGATAAAATTGCAATTACAAGGTAACAATATGCCTGCTCTAATGCCATGGCCACTACATCAATAATTCCAACAAACAAGATTCCGAGAGATGCTTCAATAAAATAGTTTTTTGGAATTCCGCATACACTTCAAGACGCTTAACAACACTTGAATTTAATGATTGGAAATTTTACCGTTAGTGTACTCTAATCAGAGGTTTTTATCATTTGATTTGCAAGTTTTTAATTTTTGGATTAGAAATTTTTTGTCTGTTGCAATCTTAATCTTTTAAAATAAAAAAATGTTACTCACTGAAAATTTTTTGAAGGTTGGCAGCTTTTCTTAAAGAGTATAGAGGAGAATCCAAAAGGAAAGTAAAAATAACGACCGAAGAAAAGTGGAAAAGAAAGAAAAAAAAAGAGACAAAAGAACAATTAAAGAAAACAAAAAAAAATAACTGCATTTTATTTGTTTGTTGGTTTTGGAATTTTAATTAGCAAAAAAACGTGAGTTTACATTTTATTTAGTCAAAAATTATATTTTTTGTGATTATTAAGGATAGTTAAGATTAAATCTAATCTTGTCTATAGAATTATTTAATTTCCACATGTCAAAATGTATTATAAATATTGGGAAAAATTAGAATACGAGAGAATCCAAATCTAATTAACCTTCTCAATCTCCTATAAAGATTAGGAAAAATTAGATTAGGAAAGGAGACAAATCTAATTAATCTTCACTTATTTCGCTTCCGATTAATCCAAGTAATCTAATTAATTAAACACCAATTAGAGTTTATTCCTAATCTTAACTCCTATGTAGATTAGGAAACTTAACTCCTATGTAGATTAGGAAACTATGTACGTTTATAAACTGCTATATTATTTCAACTAGTGGAGGAAAAACAGCACGAGGCAAAGCAAAGGGTAGAGCTTCGAGCGAGGGAACAAGTTTGCATCCTCGTCTTCACAGCCATGGTAGGGTTACGCTTATTCAAGAAGAAAAAGATTTCGAGTTCCAAAACACAGGCGTCATCGATTCAGGACTTGGAGAGAATCATCCCGCATATGCGCATGGTTCTTTTCGGTGATGATGATGATGAAGCGCCAGTTTCAGAGAGAGCCTGCGACAAATTGACGAACGCGTTCTTCAGCGAAGGCCGGCTCCGTGTTCTAATCCTGTCTCTCCCAAAGCTCGAGTCCGGCCTCCAGTTGGACACCATTCGCATTATTTCAGGCTTGCAGAGACGAAGGGTCGCGGCGAATCCGTATATCGCTTCCGATTATATGGAAAATAATTTGGATTTGATAGACATTCTTTTATCTGGGTACGAAGTTTATGATCTTGCTCTCACTTACGGCGCCATTGCCAGAGATTGTATTCGTCATCAGTGCGTGGCCAAGTACGTGTTGGAATCGGATCATATGAAGAAGTTCTTTGCATATTTGCAGAACCCGAGTTTCGAAATTGCCTCCGACGCTCAAGCAACGTTTAGAGAACTCCTGACAAGACACAAGTCTACAGTTTCCGAGTTTCTTTCCAAGAATCAAGATTGGTTCTTTCAAGAATACAATTCCCAGTTGCTCGAATCCCCTAATTACATCACAAGAAGGCATGCTGTTAAACTACTGGGAGATATACTGCAGTGCAGTTCAAATTCTGCTGTGAGAGACATATATGTTAGCTCATTGAATAACTTGAGGGTCGTGATGAACCTTCTCCGAGATTCCAACAGACACATTCAGTTCGAGTGCTTCCATGTGTTCAAGCTGTTTGTTGGGAATCAGAGCAAGCCTCAGGAGATCATCCGTGTTCTGCTGGCTAATCAGAGCAAGCTTCTTCAGTTCTTTGGGGAATTTTATCTTGATCGAGTGAATGATGAGCAGTTCGAAGCTGACAAGTCTCTAGTTATGAGAGAGATTATCAATACCGCCAGTGTTACTGTTAAAAGCTAAATTGTTGTTAATTATTTACTTGTTAATTCCATGGATGTAAAATGACTAATTTGTTCATCAATGAAAAGCTATTTTATTTTATTTTATTTTTTGACATTTATGCCAAAATTTCCCACATCACTAAAATGGAAAACATATCAAGCTTATCAACTACAGCGAGCCAGCCCACAGTTCTTATGTAACAAGGGAGGTGAGGTGACATCTTCTATATGATATGTTCAAAGCCTCTGAAACTGTACCGTGGTGGTATGTCTTTCATACACACCTGACCCGCTTGCCCACAAAACCCATTACTCAATTCCTTCATCACAAGATTGAAGTTTCGTTATCAGGAAGCTCTGGTTTTACTCAGAAAGTGTAGAAATTTCGGTCAGCTGAAGCTTATCCATGCAAAAATCATTCGCCATGGTCTCTCTAATGATCAGTTACTAGTAAGAAAACTTCTTGACCTTTGCTCTTTTTATGGCAAAACGGATCATGCCCTTCTTGTTTTTAGTCAAATTCATTGCCCACATGTGTTTACTTGGAATCTTATGATTCGGGCACTGACTATTAATGGCAGCTCCCTGCAAGCGCTCTTGCTGTATAACCTTAAGATATGCAATGGCTTTAGACCCAATAAGTTTACTTTCCCGTTTTTTGTTTACGCTTGTACTGCGCCTTTGGCTATTGAGAAGGGGAAAGAGGTTCATGGGTTAGCCGTTAAAGCTGGGTTTTCGCGAGATATGTTCGTGTAAAACACTTTCATGGACCTTTTTTCCCAGGGCGGGGATGTAGATGGTGGGCTTAAGGTGTTTGATAAAATGCGATGTTAAAAGTGTGGTTTCGTGGACGACGATGATCTCTGGTCTTGCGGCCTCTGGGGATTTGGATGCTGCCCGAGGGGTTTTTGAGCAAATGCAAACAAGAAATGTTGTTTCGTGGACAGCTATGATTAATGCGCATGTTAGCAATGAGAGAGTTCAAGAGGCTTTTGAGTTGTTTCAAAGAATGCAGCTTGATAATGTCAGGCCGAATGAGTCTACACTTGTTAGCTTGTTACAAGCTTGTAAGAACTGGGGAGCCTAAAATTGGGCGGCTAGATTCATGGTTTGAGTCCCATAATTATTTTATGGGACTTAATTCCTTACCATAATAGTGGAGGTAGATTTTTCTTTTCATAATTATAGATTTTTCTTGGGGACTTAATTCCTTACCATAATAGTGGAGGTAGATTTTTCTTTTCATAATTATAGATTTTTCTTGGGTTAATTTGGGTCTATCCTCTTGTGAAGTGGCAATCTTCAAATTTCTCTCATTACTATTGAAAATATTAAGTTATCCCCCAAAACTCGTTATTTTCAATCATTGACCGCCGTTAACTCATAAAAATATGAAAATGCCCTTACCTTAATAGAGTATTCTTCTAACGACATAGTAAGATTAAAAAACAATGGTTGATGTGTGATTAGCTATTGAAAAATGAAAAAAAAAATAGTTAATGTATGACTAGTCATTAAAAAATAAAATGTTGAAATGACCTAATTGGCCTAAATAAATTGATAGTTTTCCTAAATTAGATTTGTTAGTTCAATAAATTACAAGACGTGCCATCATATTTAAATTACGATAATGCCATCTTTGTCTTTTTCTTTCATTTCTCTTCTTCTTTTCTTTCATTTTTTTTTCTCATCATTACTCCTTCGTCTTTTCCTTTCATTTATTTTTTTCCTCATCCTTACTCCTTCATCTTTTTCTTCATGTTTTTCTTTTCTTTCATGTACGTGACTCCAATAACTTTTTTTTCCTTTCATTTTTCTCATCGTTACTCCTTTATCTTTTCCTTTCATTTGTTTTTTTTTTGCATCCTTACTCTTTCTTCGTCTTTTTCTTCATTTTTTTTCGTTCTTATACATGACTCCAGTAGCATTTTTTTTTCTTTCCTTTCATTTGTTTTTTTCGCATCCTTACTCTTTCTTCGTCTTTTTCTTCATTTTTTTTCGTTCATGTACATGACTCCAGTAGCATTTTTTTTTCTTTCCTTTCATTTTTCTCATCTTACTTCTTTCATTTGTTTGGTGAAATTCCAGTAACATTTTTCTTTTGTTCTTTGCTTTTCCTTTTTTTATATCTATATTTTCTTTAAGTACCTTTAGAAAATGAAAAAAGAATAATAATGATAATAATAAAAAATATGAAAAAGGTAAAATATTATTCTTTTTCCATTTATAGTTTTTAATTAATTTCTATATTTATTTTTTAAAATAAATTTTTAAATATGAAAAGGTATAATTTAATTTGTTAAAAAAAATTAATCATATAGGCACAAAATAAAAAAATATTTTAAAGTATTAGGGAGCTTATTATAAATATTTGAAATATTTATGTGTATTTTGAAAAACCTAAAAAGATTTGAACCTTTTGAAAATTAGTCTACTTAGGTTTGAAATTTTTCTGTTAATTGATTGTTAGGAAAATATGCAGATATTATTTTATCCTTTTAGCCGTTAAAAATAATAGAAAGATAACGAGTTTTGGGGGGGGTAACATGATGTTCTTAATAGTAAGAGGAACAATTTAAGATTGTCACTTTATGAGGGGGTAGGCCGAAATTAACCCTCTTAATTATGAGTGGGGCAGAAATATAAATGGTACTATAATAAGAATTAATCATGATCCAAAATTTTGTTTTCAAAATATGATCTAAATTTGTCTTAGTAGATAGATATCTATAAGATTTGATCTTAACCTACGTTAGTCATGATAAATATCTAATTGTAAACATTAACAAATTACTTGTTATAAATAATTGATTAGTCTATTAAAAGAAAAAAAGCTAGTTACATATATAGTAAGCTTAATTTAAGTTTTTTTACCCTTTTGAAATAAAATATTTGGCATAACTAACATACACACACGCACACACACACATATATATATTCTGTGTAACTGTATTAAAGGATGAATCATAGTTTATCCAAACTATAATTTCATCTATATATAGAGAGAGTTTATCATTTCACGATGCACAAAATTAATTCACAATAACGTCCAAAAAGAGTAATATAAAGTTTTGGAGAAAATGCATAATCCATTGAAATTGAATAATTAGCATCAACCTAAGCAGCAAAATAGTAGGAAAAGTAGTCATGGGCCAAATGAGGCACGATGACCATTAAGAAAATTTGTGCTTGAAGGAGTTGCGGATGCAGCATCGAGTATCATCTCGAAGGCATTTTCGATGCATGACTTCAGGTTTGGGGAATCAATAAAGCCTTCCTCTGCTCCTAATGAAACCCTTAGATTTTCCATGTAGCTCACAATCGTCACCACAAGACTCTGCAAACCCATAAATGCACAAATATAATCAATCAAATTCCAAATTTTTTTTTATTTTTTATCTAAAATATCAATTAATCTATACCTGAGGTGAACCGGCCACCATAAAGTACAAGCCTTTAATGGGATGATTGGCCAAAGCCATCTTTTCCACCGGTCCCATCATATTGGTAATCGCTAAACTGGAGTTATTCAGCGAGCCATGGATAAATTTAGCTGCTGTCTGCATTACAAGCGGACCTAGTAAGTATAATTGCACGCATGACACAATTTTTGTAGTACTTGATAAAAATGCTGAATTCTGGACAGTATGATGTGGCAGTATTGTTCAGCATATTTAGTAACAGCTTAAATAAAATTTTAACAATCCTACCTCATGGCCTCTCAATTTCTTCACAGTCTCCAAAAGCTTGGCAGTAAGGTAAGCACCAAAAGAACTGCGCTTACTCTGGATGATCTCTTGAGCTTTCCAGATGAATTTCAGTGGGTTTTGGATCTCCGCATTGGTTAATTGAGGAACTGATATGTGCAAAAATGCAAAATGGTTTCCCCAAGGTGACTCACTGCCAGGCTTAACCATCTCCTTGATGGAACTGATGCTTTTGAGCATCCTTGTGTTGAGTAATACCATTGCTGTTGAATTTAGATTAGTTGACTCCTGGTTCACTGCTTGCATGTATAATCGAATCCCCAAAAATATAGTTCCCGTAATAACATCGTTTAGCGTCTGTATATTGTCATTTGACAATACATAACTGTTAGAATATAGACAAATAGCTTTTAAATAGTTAAGCTAGTTTAATTTAATTAGTTGACTGTGGGTGTTGATTAGTTCAATTAACAAAACATAAAATCTCTTATTACCCTAAGAGCCACTCCCGGAATCCTTCAGTAATCAGTAATCCATTTTATTTTAACTGTCTGAGGCCAGACACATATAGGGGCCCAAAAAAATCGTCCTTTTAATTTATGACCTTGAACTGTTGACACCCTTTCAATTCTTCTTAAAATTCCTTTTCGATGTTTAAAACTTTAGCCTTTATTCAAAATACATTCGAGGACACATTGATACAAAATGTCTCTATGTTAAAAAATCTTAACATAAGCATGTTATTATCATTTTTTACTCTTAATCAACTTTAATGTTTTTATAAGCCCCTTTGCGTTTTAAAACCTAATGTAAATATATTTCTTCTGTTATTTTTAAACCAAGGGTGAGCAAATAGAAGAATAAATTTATATAAAATAAATTAATCTCTAAAAGTATTTTTCTCGAAGTGACTGTCTTGTAGGAATTCTTTAAAAAAAATAAAGAAGACAAAAACTCCATTGTTGAAAAAAAAAAGAAAAATAATTGAAAAATTGAGGATTCATCAGGAATGATTTCAATTAAAATTAAAATTTTCATTAAAAAACATGTTATAAAAAATAATATTGTTATTTTTAAATATTTAAATACGGTAAATAAAGAAAATGAATTTTAAAAAATTTATAGAGTGATACCAATAGTCCAACTTTAAATTATGAGTGAATCTAAAACATGGTCCACTTTTGAATGGTCAATCTATATACTTCTTCCCTTTTTCATACTCTTCATTTTCCTATTTTTATCTTTTTTGAAAGGTAAGTACTTTTCATGGAAGAAATCACTTTTTCTCTCAATAAGAGAAAAGTACACCAACACCTTGTAGTTTGGTGAAATGGTTACAAAAATCCTATGTTTTTAGAAATAGTCACACAGATCTCTTTTGAGACACATCATTTTTTTTTTCTAGAAAATCGTTAAAAACTATGTAAGTCTGTATGGCTATTTCTAAAGATGAAAAAGAGTACATGTATCTTTAAAATGAGTTTATATGACCACTTATAAAAACAAGGGGGTCTCTATTACCATTTCCTCAAATTGAGAGAGGTTTTGGTATCCTTTTCCCTCTCAATAATAGCCTAATAATGATAGTTCCAAATGTATTGATAAAATTAGATTTTCCAACATCATATAATTCGTCCAATTCATAAAGCTACTGCCAGTTTAAGAATTATATGCGTGGCCTTGACAAGGTCTCACCTATTCTAAGAAGTCCTACATTAATTAATAATAATAAGCTTAGCTTTAATTTACCCCTTAACTAGAATAATAATTTTCAATGCACCTCTTAAAAGAGTTAAAACCCCAACCTACCGCAAAAAAATTGTTAAATTTAATAGTTGATTGATATTGACTTAATAAAGCATAATAATATCTTTACTAATTACATAATAATTTAATTTAACTAAGGAGAATGAAGCATGAAAAAGATGAAGCATGGGGAAGATGAAGTGCGAAGAAGATGCAGCATGAAGAAGATGAAGCAAAAGAAAAGGAAAAAAATATGCTTTTTTCTATTTTAAGAGGAAGTAAAATTATAAATTCAGTTTCAAAAAATGTAAATTAAAAAATAAATTAGCTATTTGCACCCCTTCATTAACTTTATAAAACTCCATTTTAAATAAAATTACATTCAAGGACAAATAAGAATTAAACTCACTTAAGAATTTTTCAATAAATTACTTGCATTCAGAATCAATTCATATTTTTTTTCTACCTATCACTTCTTTCTAACTAAAATAAATTATAAAAATTTGAAATAATTTATTTTTCTTTTCTTATTTCTTACTGTTAAAAATTTTTATATCTAAGATTGCTTTTAAATTATAATTCAAAATATGTGTAATTAACTTAATGATTGACATTCAAAAATCCATCACCCAAAAAACTTTTTAATTTATTTGAAAGATAACAACAAGATTGCCAAAAAATAAAAGAAGAAGAAGAAGAAGAAGGTAAAATGCTATTTCAAGTTTTAACAATTAAAAAAAATTAAATTTAAAAATAGAACAATATCTAAAGGAAAAAGAGATTTTTGAAGTTAAATAAAAATAACTGAAAAAAGGGTTTTACGAGGAAATTAGAGGGTAGTCCAACTCATTTATTTAAATATTAAAGTGCATAATGAAATTTGTTGAAATATTTGGGTGCGGTAGAAAGTAGTCTTTAAAAAAAATTGTAGAAAAGATAGAGTTTGACATTTTTTTAGTTAGTTGACCATTACAATATTTGTTTAAATATGATTTTATTGTTTTAGTTGTTATCAATAATTAATGGCGAGATCCTGTTAAAGTAGCATTACTTAGAAAAAAACGAAAAGAATGAGCTCCGAGAATATTGGCAGTGACGGACACCTAGGGCTAGGGTTTGCGAAAATTACTCCAGCACCGCTGCAAGAGGACAGAACGATTAAGAAGGCACGGTTTAGGGCTGCGGGAGCCGATGCTGATAATCCACCTAAACCCTCTTGGAGAGATAAGGCTATGGAGGCAGTCACAGTGATGGCCAGTCAGACGGGAACTGCAGAGGCAGATTGGGATATTGAAGATGAAGATGTGGTTGAGCGAATAGAGGACAGTATCCCTGCGATATATTTTTCCAACCGGGTTCAGGAGAAACTGCAGCAACCATGGCGTTATTCCATCATTGTTAAATTATTGGGAAGGCCGATTGGTTATCGGGTATTATGTAATAGACTGGAGGTTCTATGGAAGTCGATGGTGGCTGATTTTTCCGTCATTGATCTGGAAAATAATTACTTTTTGGTCAAGTTCCAAACTGCAGTTGATGCTGAGCGTGCCTTAACGGAAGGACCATGGACTGTTATGGGTCGGAATCTCTTTGTTCAACCTTGGACACCGGACTTTGACTGTTTCTCCAATGAACTCACCTCAACAGTAGTATGGATCCGATTGCCAGGCATGGCGATTCAGTATTATGACAAACGGAGTTTGCGACAACTTGGGAATCAAATTGGAGAGGTTATTAAAATTGATTACAATACTGAGGACTCTAAGAGAGGAAAATTTGCCCGACTTGCGGTTCGAGTTTCTCTTATAAAACCTTTAGTATCGCAAATTAAGGTAAATGGGCAGAGTCAACGTGTAGAGTATGAAGGACTGCCAATGATATGCTTTTCTTGTGGAAAATATGGGCATGTTATAGAGGATTGTGGGGAGAAAGATATGGGGGCCACTGGTAAAGGCAACCCGGTAGAGAGCAATACTGCAGTGGTGGCTAACGGGAGGAATATTGACATGACTTCTGGAGCAGCTGCGATCGGAGGGGATAAGTATGGTCCTTGGATGGTGGTCTCACGTAAAACCAAACCAAGAAACTACTCTGGGAAGACTTACTCTCACGGCGCTGTCGCGGATCAGCCGGGTGGGTACCAAAAAAATTCCCGGTTTGCCGTGCTAACTCCTCAAGACCTAGGGGAGGAAGAAAATCAGAATGTGCCTACTGCCAACCCTGAACACGAAAACAGTCTTGCAGGCCCGAAACAGCCAAGCAAACATTATGCCTTGCAACCCCATGCACCCGAATTTAAACGTAGATCCTCCACAAGACTCTCTTCAAAGTTTGCCGATAAGGGCAAGTCTACAGCTGTAGCCAAAGAAACCAGCACTAATAAGCCAACCATGCACCCGAAACCTGCCGAACGAGAGCCCAATATGATTAACACACCAGCCATGCCATTTGATAACCAAACCCGCAATATATTGACTCCTCACCGAGTATCCACGACTCTTGACCCTTTAAAGCATACAGCTATAGTCTTCCAGAATCCAAGTAATAAGCCAATAAGTAACCAGGCAATGGATGGTGCCAACCTTCATCATTCTGAACAGGACGCCCAAGGGCACTTGTTTCCCTACTTGGGGGACCCCCCGGACACAAAAGGTGGTAACTTGGATCTTGAAATGGATGATGATGAGTCTGACCCGAGTTCTGAGGAGGAGGTAGAGGCTGAGGAAGATGATGGTTTCCCGGTTTGTGAGGACTCCTTTGTAGAGAATACTCCATTGACTAAGGAAAATGGGACCTATGGGTCCGGCCAATAAGGCATTATTCACCTTCTGTTTTATTTTTTATGCTTATGTCGATCTCAATTATGTTTTGGAATGTTCAAGGGGCGGGGGCTTCAGGTTTTCGAAAGTCTTTTGCTGCAATTATACATAATTATAACCCCTCTATGGTGGTGATGTTTGAGCCACGAATTGGTGGACAAAAAGCTAACAATTTTATTCGGGGATGTGGTTTTGAGAGATCCCACAGGATCGAGGCGGTGGGTTTTTCTGGCGGAATTTGGCTTTTATGGAGGGATTTTCTTACAGTGGAGATCGCGTTAAATCACAAGCAATATGTTCATTTTAAGATAAACTCTAGTAATGGTTTGGAGAGTTGGGTGACTGCGGTGTATGCTAGCCCTATTCCAATAGTCCGGCGTGAACTATGGCATCATCTTGCACATATTGCTTCTCATATGACGGAACCGTGGTTGGTTGGCGGGGATTTCAATGCTATCTTGTACGCACACGAAAGGAAAGGGGGTGCTAACCGAATGAGTGGAATTTGTAATCTTTTTAATAATTGGTTTCAGTCTTGCAGGATGATTGATTTAAATTTTTCAGGCCCTCGTTTCACTTGGTCTAGGGGAAACCTTTCTAAACGCCTGGACAGAGTAGTTTGCAATGATGGCTGGATTATAAAACATGCAAATAGTAGTGTCCTGCATCTTCCGAAAATTGCTTCAGACCATCGTCCGATTCTTGTCAACTTTCGGACCATGGATTCAGCGCACAGGGGTCCGAGGCCATTTAGGTTCTTGGCTGCATGGCTCACGGACGAGAGGTTTGGTAACTTTGTAGCTGGAAGCTGGAATAAGGGCGCAAATTTTCAGGATGAGCTGGCGGAGTTTACTGAACGAACAAAGAGGTGGAATAAAGAAATTTTTGGTAATATTTTTTATCGGAAGCGGCATTTGTTGGCTAGATTAGGAGGGATCCAGAGAATTTTGGAAACTAAGCCTAATCATAGTCTTACTCGGCTAGAAGTTAAGCTTCGGAAGGAGTTCGAGGAAGTTCTCAATCAGGAAGAATTATTGTGGCTTCAGAAATCAAGGAGGGACTGGACTTTATATGGTGACCGAAACACTACCTATTTTCATCAAAAAGTTATAACCAGACGTCGGAAAAATCGGATCAATGCCATTCAAAATGAAACATGGCAATGGATTTATGACGTCACGATTATCAAGCAGCTGGCTGGAAAATTTTTCCTTGATCTATACACTCCTGAACAAGAGGTGCATAGCCCGTATAATATCAAAGGGTGTTTCCCTGTGGTCTCTGAGGATACATGCTTAAGCTTGCTGTCCGTTGTCACAGATGATGAAATTAGACGGACTATGTTCAGCATGAGTCCTTTTAAAGCACCTGGGATTGATGGTTTTCCTGCTGGTTTCTACCAAGCGCATTGGAGCACAGTTGGTATGTCGTTTTGCTCTCTCATTAAGGGTATTTTTAATTCTAATCATCTTCCTGCAGAGATCAACAAAACTTTGCTTGTCCTTATTCCAAAAGTTGATCATCCAACAAGCCTTAAGATGTTTCGGCCGATCAGCCTGTGCACAGTCCCGTATAAGACTGTGACGAAAATTATTGCTAATAGATTACAGGCTCTTCTCCGGATCTCATTGGACCTCAGCAAACCAGTTTTGTGCCAGGTCGTCATATCACAGAGAATATTGTTATTGCTCAAGAAGTTATCCATACAATGCAGAAGAAAGTAGGAGGCAAGAGACTAATGGCGGTTAAAGTGGATTTGGAAAAGGCTTACGATCGGTTAAGTTGGTGTTTTATCCAGGAAACTCTGGGGGAAGTTGGGTTACCGGAGCGTTTTATCCAGCTCATAATGGAGTGCTTGACTACAGCTCGTATGAATGTTTTGTGGAATGGAGAAACGACTGAAGAATTTCAGCCAGGGAGAGGAATTAGACAAGGTGACCCCCTCTCGCCGTATATCTTTGTGCTGTGTATTGAAAGATTAAGTCATGGTATTAATAAGGCGGTTAATCAGGGGAAATGGAAACCTATTCGGCTAACTAGACTTGGCACCCCGCTCAGTCATTTATTTTTTGCGGATGACCTGCTTCTCTTCTTGGAAGCAAATTTTACCCAGGTTGATATTTTAAATGAGGTGGTAGAGAATTTTTGCAGGAGCTCGGGAGCCAAAGTTAGCAGGCAGAAGACCCAAATTTTTTTCTCTAAAAATGTCCCGGTAACTTTAGCGGGTGGAATTGGCAACGCTTTAGGTTTCTCGATTACTATTAATTTGGGAAGATATCTTGGCATGCCTCTTCTGCATAATCGGGTCTCTAAGAAAACGTATCAGAATATTGTGGACAAAGTGGATCAGCGGCTCTCCGGATGGGCAGCCAAGCATCTATCTTTAGCAGGGCGAATTACTCTTACTCAACGTGCTTGTGCAATTCCAATTTACGCAATGCAGACCACGTACCTCCCCGCTAGTGTTCGAGTTAAAATTGATCAAATGTGTAAACGATTCATATGGAGTGGAGCTGGCTCTCAACGAAAGGTAAGCCTTGTTAGCTGGAACAACATTTGTCGACCCAAGATTAATGGAGGGCTCGGGTTTAAAAATTTGGACATTATGAACAAAGCATTATTAATGAAAGTGGCGTGGGATTTAACCATGAATCCTAGTAAGTTTTGTTCTCAGGTCTTAATTTCGAAATATGCCTTGCCTAGTGTTATGTTTACAGATGGTGTTACGAGTAAAAATGGGTCCTATTTATGGCGGTCAATGGGCAGAATTTGGCAAGATTTCCAGAAGGGTCTGCGATGGAGTATTGGCAACGGCAAACGGGTGAAGTTTTGGGATGATATTTGGGTGACTAATGGTGATCCCTTAATCAACTACACGGTGGACTCAATCCCGGATACCATGCGGCAGATGACGGTGGCAGAATGTGTTGATCAAAATGGGAATTGGTTGTGGAGCAAGTTTAGTGCGCTGTTGAATAACCATGCTGTGTTAAGGGTTGCTTCCATGGTTCCTCCGTCAACTGCGAGAGGAGATGATAGGGTATATTGGGGGGCGTCCAATACAGGAATATTCACTGTCCGCTCAGCTTATCATGTTCTTATGAATTGTATTCCCGATGAAGAAAGTCATGACTGGAAGCAGTTGTGGCAATGGAAGGGGCCTCAAAGCGTACAAATTTTCTTATGGTTATTGTGCCATAATCGGTTGAAGACAGGATATGAGCTTGCTAGAAGACATCTGGACATTGATCCTTTATGTGGGAGATGCCATGCCTATATTGAGAGTTCGTTGCATGCAATCCGGGACTGTGCATACTCGAAAGCTATTTGGAGAAAACTTGTTCACGTGGCGAAGCAACATGCTTTTTTTAGCCACCCGCTTCGGCAATGGCTGTTGACGAATCTTTATAGCAGGACATGTGATATGGGAAGTTTATATTGGCCAATCATGTTTGGTGTTGCTGCTTGGAGAATTTGGTATTGGAGGAATCAATGTTTGTTTAATAACAAGAGATGGCATGGTGATTCGATTGTTCGAGACATTAAGGCAAGGACTGACAATGTTTGTTCTACTCTCTCATCCGTAATTTATAGTCGGAATCCAAGGATTCAAACGTGGATCCGTTGGGCGCCTCCTCCATGGCCTTATGTGTGTTTAAATACGGATGGGGCAAGGAAAGGAAATGGAAATGCGGGTGCAGGAGGCCTGTTGCGGGACTGTCATGGTAGATTCTTGCATGGTTTCAGCTCAAATATTGGAGCTTGCTCGGTTGTGAAGGCTGAACTTTGGGGAGTTTTGCATGGATTGAGAATGGTTTGGGACCTTGGCTATAAACGTGTCCACGTTGGAGTTGACAACTGTAGTGTGGTGCAGCTTATTCAGGAGGACCATGTTAATGTCAATGAGCTTTCGGACACCATACAAACCACTAAGGAATTTTTGCAGAGGGATTGGAGTATTCAAGTTACCCACATCTATCGTGAAGCCAATTCGGCGGCAGATTTCCTTGCTACGCATGTTTTGCAATTGCCTGTTGGAGTGCATTTTCTTAATTCCGCCCCTTTAGGATTGAACTCTATTTTACTTTCGGACATGTATGGAGTAACACAAACCCGTTTTGTGACTCTCTAGCTCTTCTCCTTTAGAGCCCTTTTTCTATCAAAAAAAAAAAAAAAATTAATGGCGAGATAATAGTATTTGAGAGTTAACTACTTGTCACGTTCTCCCAAAATACTACTCATATGTCGACACACAATATATGTGACCCACGTATTTTGTCCATGCGGTGTCTTCAAAACTACATGCAACAAGAATATTATTGATGTTAACTTAATGTCATCGTGATTAAGATACTTACCGCTCCAAGATTGTCCTTAATTTGCTTGATTTGATGGAGAGGAAATGTCATTGTTGTTATAGTAATCGGTAACCAGCCAGTCGCCGCACTACCAGATCTTATTGGCGTTTTATCGTCTTCAATCAAGCTGCTTTTGATCATGCTCCAACAAAAATCTGAAGCAGTATTGAAAACAGTATTGAAAAACTTAGGTACATTCTTGAATATACTACTGCCATTAATGTCCGGTCTCATTCGAACACTAGGAAGTGTCAAGGGGCGGGAAGGATCATCGGCTCTTTGAAGACATGAAAGAAGAGCTCCCATCAATGAGAAGCCGTCGCCAAGTGCATGATGAAGCTTGAATATCAGACTAGTTGCTGCGTTGCTTGTTGGATATTTTACTATGTGAAGTTCCCACAATGGTTGGCTTTGAGGCATTTGTTCAGCGGATAATTTTGATAAGTAATCTTGCAGGCACTTGTCGTAGAATTGTTGTGACATGCCAACGGGGAATTTTGGGACATAGACGTGGTTTTTGAGCTTCACTTCAACGCTTTTCCAATGTTTCACTGCATTTTTGTCCACAACCTGTTTCAATAAAAGTACTTTTCAATGGATTAAGATCCGTTTGATATATCTTTTTAAATAGAGTTCATTTAAATAAAACTTTTGTTAGTATAATTTTTTTTTAAAATACATACAGCATCATAGAGATAACCTTTAATATATTTAAAGACTAAACGACTTGGTGTAACTAAAGAATAATACTATATACGGCGTAATCAGACAGCTCAATTTTACCTTAAATGAGCATTTTAAAACATAACTAATTACCATGATGGTGGAGAAGCGAGGGTTGATGGGAAGGAAAATATCCTTTAGCAACGGAATAGCCCGCGAATCATCAAAGGGCACTTCTGATTCCAAAACAGCAAGAATAGCTATTGATAGAACACTGCTATTGAAATATTGCCCAATTGGGCTCACAGGCTCTGCTACTACTTCATCAGCTTTCTTACACTCCATTTCCAGTTTCGTGTTCGATCCTGAACCCTTTTTTTTTTTTTTTTCTTTTTTTCCTTCTTTTGAGTGCGAGCTTCTCTTTCTCTTGGTTAAACATAAATAGTAACGAAGTTCGCTAGCCATCTTTGTCCAGCATTAAATATCAAGCACAGTTTCTTCTATTCTCTTTTAAATTTTCCTTCTGGTATTGCTATTAATGCAAAGGTCCGTGAGCACATGAAGATATGTACATGTCATTTTTCAAGGTAGCAAAGTTACAATTGAATTCATTCGATACTTTCACATGGTAGTCGCTGAAAATTGTGTCCTAGTATTTGGAAAATGACATTTATAATACATCAATGTAGATCAAAATTTATTTGGAAGAATGTTAATATATATCAGGTTAAATATATGTAATCTTTCGATGAATTTAATATAATCTTATATTCATAGTTTAATATTTATCACGCTAATTATATGTAATCCTTCGACGAATTTTGAGATAGAAAGCTCCTCTCTCATACGGATACGCTTGATGGGGAAAGAGAAAATGCGTGCATTGGATTTGAACCATGAGATTAGTCCGATGGCTGATTGGCAACAATCAATTGCCTCAATTTAAAACGCTTTCTACAATAATTTTTTTCTTTGTCTTATATGGTACATTAAAATTCTAGAAAACCAAATAAAATAATCTCTTTCCTTTATAATCTTTAAACAACCACAAGATCAGGCTAAGTTGTTTTATTTACTTGATCATTTGAGTTAAAATGGTAGGGAAATTAAAAAATAACTTGTGGGATTCAGCTAGTTCAAATCTCCTCACATAAATTGTTTGTTTGCTATTAGACTAAATTAAAAAAAAAAAAGGAGATAAACGTTTTATAGTGTATAATTTGTCCCAAGGCACGGTTGAGTGTTTTTCAAGTTTATTTTGTTTGGCTTACCTGAGTTTGAATTTTTAAGGCGATAGTGACCAACAAATTAATTTGAACTTTTTTTATACCTATCTTTTTAAGAAAATAATAATAATAATTACAAGATAGTAATTATTTTCTTAGTGCTAAAAATATAGGAAATTAAAGATAAATAACATAAAAATAATAAAGTATTGATGGTGTGTGAAGAGTTAGTAACGAAAAGAAATTATGTTTGATTTTAATTAAATTTATTTTTATCCTTTTACGCAATTCTAAGCTATAAATATAAAAATGAGACTTTGAAAGAGTTCTTATGAATTAGAATCAAAAGTTTTCTTGATGTTGAAGAGTCAAGAAAGGGGCCACATGCAATTGCCGACAAATTTAATGTTTTGGTGTCCAAATTTAAAGCTTTGGTGGCCAAACGGATGCTATTTGGAGATTTTCTTATTTCATGAAACGGTGGCCAAAATGGTTGAAAACAATTAAAGGATTTGGTGCAATACTGTAATTGTTTTGCTGATAAATAGAAGGCACCTCTTTCATTCAGTGTATTCTAAAACGTAGAGAGTTTAGGTGAAGAGCTCTACGAGAGACTACAGAGAGAGTTATCTGTGAGAGATTCCACAATATATGGATAGAGTACATATATTTTCTTAAATAGGGTTAATTTCGGCCTATCCTCTCATAAAGTTGCAATCTTCAAATCTCTCCCCTTACTATTGAAATATCAAGTTATCTCCTAAAACTCGTTATTTTTAATCATTGACCGTCGTTGACTCATAAAAGTATGAAAATACCCTTACCTTAATAGAGTATTATTGTAACGACAGAGTAAGATTAAAAAAAAAACGGTTGATGTGTGACTAGTCATTGAAAAATGAAAAAAATAGTTGATGTAGAACTAGTTATTAAAAAATGAAATATTGAAATGACCTAATTGGCCTAAATAAATTGATAGTTTTCCTAAATTAGATATGTTAGTTAAATAAATTACAAGACAGGCCATCATATATAAGTAACAATAATGTCATCTTTGTCTTTTTCTTTCATTTTTCAATTTCTATCATTTCTCTTCATCTTTTCTTTCATTTTTTTTCTCATCCTTACTCCTTCGTCTTTTCCTTTCATTTTTTTTTTTACTCATCCTTAATCCTTCGTCTTTTTCTTCATTTTTTTCTTTTTTTTTCATGTACATGACTCTAGTAACTTTTTTCTTTCCTTTCATTTTTCTCATCCTTACTCCTTCATCTTTTTCTTTCATTTGTTTTTTTTTTTTTTTTGCATCCTTACTCCTTCGTCCATTTCTTCATTTGTTTTGTTCATGTATATGACTCCAGTAGCATTTTTTTCTTTCCTTTCATTTTTCTCATCCTTACTTTTTTTATTTGTTTGGTGAAATTCCAGTGTCATTTTTCTTGTGTTCTTTGATTTTCCTTTTTTTTATATCCATATTTTCTTTAAGTACCTTTAGAAAATGAAAAAAAGAATAATAATGATAATAATAAAAAATATGAAAAAAGGTAAATATTATTCTTTTTCCATTTGTAGTTTTTAATTAATTTCTATATTTATTTTTTAAAATATGAAAAGGTAAAATTTAATTGGTTCAAAAACATTAGTCATATAGGCACAAAATAAAAAAATATTTTAAAGTATTAAGGAGCATATTATAAATATTTGAAATATTTATGTGTGTTTTGAAAAACCTAAAAAGATTTGGACCTTTTGAAAATTAGTCTACCTAGGTTTGAAATTTTTGTGTTAATTGATTGTTAGAAAAATATGCAGATACTATTTTATCCTTTTAGCCGTTAAAAATAATAGAGAGATAACGATTTTTGGGGGTAACTTAATGTTTTTAATAGCAAGAGGGACGGTTTAAGATTGTCACTTTAAGAGGGGGTAGGCCGAAATTAACCCTCTTAATTATGAGTGGGGCAGGAATATAGATGATATTATGATAAGAATTAATCTTGATCTAAATTTTTGTTTTCAAAATATGATCTAAATTTGTCTTAGTAGATAGATATCTATAAGATTTGATCTTAACCTAAGTTAGTCTTGATAAATATCTAATTGTTAGGGGTATTCACGAATCAGATTTTGCGGATCGATTTGCGGATTAAAAATTTTTAATTCTGTTCATTGTATGAACTTATTAAATAAAAAAATCTTACAAAAAATAATTTTATTACCAGTCAAATTCAAAATTTAATAAGATTTAAATAAATTAATTGTTTAAATAAAGATGGAATAATACATTCAAAGTCTCAAAATATAATACAATGAAAAGAAAAAATCTGATTTGTTTAAATCAATACATGAAAATTAACTAAAATTATAAAAATTAACTAAAATTAACTGTTTAGAAAGCAATATTTGTTTATTTAGTTATTCAATTATTTAATCATGTTTATTATATATTATTATTGGATAAGATATGTAAGTGTTAATGTAACTAAATTTTAACTTATTCATTTAATAGTAATTAGTAACGCCACATTTACAAGTTTTATTTTTTAATTAAATATATATATTTTTAATTATTTTACAGATTCGCAGATTTTTACGGATTTACAAGAGTAAATCCATATTCAATTCACCGACTACGGATTTTTAAATTTCAATCCAATCCAATCCATCAATCCACGGATCGGATTTTTGCGGATCAGACGGATTGAGCGGATCAAATTGGATTTTGAACACCCCTACTAATTGTAAACATTAAAAAATTTCTTGTTATAAATAATCGATTAGTCTATTAAAAGAAAAGCTAGTTACATATATAGTAAGCTTAATTTAAGTTTTTTGCCCTTTTGAAATAGAATATTTGGTGTAACTAACACACACACACACACACACATATATTATGTGTAGCTATATTAAAGTATGAATTAAAGTTTATCCTAAGTATAATAATTTCATATATATAGAGAGTTTTTCATTTCATGATGCACAAAATTAATTCGCAATAACATCCAAAAAGAGTAATATAAATTTTTGGAGAAAATGCATAATCCATTTAAATTTAATAATTAGCATCAACCTAAGCAGCAAAATAATAGGAAAAGTAATTATGGGCCAAATGAGGCACGATGACCATTAAGAAAATTTGTGCTTGAAGGAGTTGCTGATGCAGCATCGAGTATCATCTCGAAGGCATTTTCGATGCACGACTTCAGCTTTGGGGAATCAATAAAGCCTTCTTCTGCTCCTAATCAAACCTTTAGATTTCCCCTGCAGCTCACAATCGTCACCACAAGACTCTACAAACCCATAAATGCACAAATATAATCAATTGAATTCCAAATTTTTTATTTTTTTAAATTTTTAGCTGAAATATCAATTAACTTTAGGGGTGTTCAGAATCCAGTCCGATCCACTCAATCCTTCTAATTCGTGAAAATCCGATCTGTATAAATCGGATTTGTGGATTGGTGGATTGGATATAGATTGAAAATTTAAAAATCCGTAATCGATGGATTGGATATGGATTTATTTCTGTAATTCAGCAAAAATCCGTGAATCTGTAAAAAAAATATTTATTTATTTGTTTAGTTAAAAAATATTATAGATTTAATTAAAAAATTATAAATGTGACATTACATAGTTACATAAACACTATAACATATAATGCCATTACTCAATAATAATATAAAATAAAAAATAATTAAATAATTAAATATACAAATATAACTTGTAAAATTATAAAACAAAATAAAGGCAAAGTCACATGCACTAGCAAAAGCAACCTAACATAACGCCAAGTTACTAACAATTTGCAAAGTCACCTAAAAGTAAAGTAACATAACGCCAAATCACCAACAATTTGCAAATAAAAAACCCTAAGCTTCCCTGTCGTCACACGCACTAGCAACACCCAATATTGGTTTGATACACTCTCAACATCGATTTAAAGGACATCGGCCGCGCAATTTCGGCCAGAACAAGCCATCTTCTTCCCCGAGTCCATCGAGCCACTTCACAATCACTGGTTCTAGCCGAACAATTGCACTATCACAACCTTCAAGATCGCCACCCGTACGGTTTATCCTGGTTCTTATCATTGACAGCTTCGTAATCACCACTTTTCGACAGGTGCAACAGCCATGGTGAAGGACTAGACTGTGCTTGCTTTCAGAAACTTCGTCATTTCAATTAATTGTAGCTTTATTTAAACAATTAATTTAGGTGCTATATTAATGTATTATTATTACTTTATTTGAACAATTAATCTTAGTATGTTATATTTTGAAACTTTGAACGTATTATTGTAGTTTTATTTGAACAATTAATCTCGATGTGTTATATTTTAAAACTATTTATGTATTATTTTATCTTTATTTAAACAATTAATTTGTTTAAATTTTATTCAATTTTAAATTAATCGGTAGTAAAATTATTTTTATATTAGATTTTTTTATTTCATTAATTCATGGTATGGAGGATCCCATCCCATTTAGGACGGGATTTAGACATATTTTTGTCCCATAAAAAAATTTAGGAACGGGAGTGAGACATTTTTTTATCCTACTTGCATACACGGGACATAAGTGGGATTGGTAAATTCCGTCTCATTCATTTCATTGGTGATTAAGAATGATAATTTTTTCAATTGCGGGATCCCATTATATTTTTGTCCCAAAAAAAAAAAAAAATAGGGATGAGAGTGGTAGGTTTTTTCATCCCACTTGTATATATAGAATGGGATTGGGATTGGTAAATCTCATCCCATCCCGTCTCATTGCCAACCCTAGTTCATGAATTGGAGAGAACTAAAATGTTTAATTCGAAAACTAATGCGTAAAATGGTGGATTGGATAAGAATTAAGTTAAATCTGCATCTGATCCATAGACGTATGAATTGGATATGAATTGAGTCAAATCCGCATCCGATCCGCAGATGTATGAATTATATTTAGATTGAATTTAATCAATCTGTGAATTGAATTAGATTGAAAAATTATAATCCACAAAATCATAAATCTAATACGAATTAATGTCTAATCCGTAAAATTCGATTTACGAACACCCTTGCACCCCTAATTAACCTATACCTGAGGTGAACCGGCCACCATAAAATACAAGCCTTTAATGGGATGATTGGCCAAAGCCATCTTTTCCACCGGTCCCATCATATTGGTAATCGCTAAACTGGAGTTATTCAGCGAGCCATGGATAAATTTAGCTGCTGTCTGCATTACAAGCGGACCCAGTAAGTATAATTGCACACATGACACAATTTTTGTAGCACTTAATAAAAATGCTGAAATTCTAGACAATATGATGTGGCAGTATTGTTTAGCATATTTAGTAAGAGTTTAAATAAATTTTTAACAATCCTACCTCATGGCCTCTCAATTTCTCCACAGTCCCCAAGAGCTTGGCAGTAAGGTAAGCACCAAAAGAACTGCGCTTACTCTGGATGATCTCTTGAGCTTTCCAGATGAATTTCAGTGGGTTTTGGACCCCCGCATTGGTTAATTGAGGAACTGATATGTGCAAAAATTCAAAATGGTTTCCCCAAGGTGACTCACTGCCAGGCTTAACCATCTACTTGATGGAACTGATGCTTTTGAGCATCCAGTGCTGTTGAATGTTGATTAGTTGATTCCTGGTTCACTGCTTGCATGTATAATCGAATCCCCAAAAATATAGTTCCCGTAATAACATCGTTTAGTGTCTGTATATTGTCATTTGACAATACATAACGGTTAAAATATAGACAAATAGCTTTTAAATAGTTAAGCTAATTTAATTTTAATTAGTTGATTGTGGGTGTTGATTAGCCCAATTAACAAAACATAAAATCTCTTATTGCCCTAAGAGCCACTCCCAGAATCCTTCAGTAATCAGTAATCCATTTTATTTTAACTGTCTGAGGCCAGGCACATATAGGGCCCCATAAAAATCGTCTTTTTAATTTACGAGCTTGAACTGTTGACACCCTTTCAGGTGTTCTTAAAATTCCTTTTCAATGTTTAAAACTTTAGCCTTTATTCAAAATACATTCGAGGACACATTGACACAAAATGTCTCTATGTTAAAAAATCTTAACATAAGCATCTTATGATAATTTTTTACTCTTAATGAACTTTAATGTTTTTATAAACCCCTTCGTGTTTTAAAACCTAAGTTAAATATATTTCTTCTGCTATTTTTAAACCAAGGGTAAGCAAATAGAAGAATAAATTTATATAAAATAAAATAATCTCTAAAAGTATTTTTCTATAAGTGACTGTCTTGTAGGAATTCTTTAAAAAAATAAAGAAGACAAAAACTTCATTGTTGAAAAAAAAGAAAAATAATTGAAAATTGGTGGATTCATGAGGAATGATTTCAATTAAATTTATGGATTCATTGAAAATATGTAATCCTTCGACGAATTTCGAGATTGAAAGCTCCTCTCTCATACGGATACGCTTGATGGGGAAGGAGGAAATGCGTGCATTGAATTTGAACCGTGAGATTAGTCCAATCGCAGATTGGCAACAATCAATTGCTTAAAGTTAAAACGCTTTCTACAATAATTTTTTTCTGTCTTATATGGTACATTAAAATTCCAGAAAAACCAAATAAAATAATCTCTTTCCTTTATAATCTTTAAACAACGACAAGAAAAGGCTAAGTTGTTTTATTTACTTGATCATTTGAGTTCAAAGGGTAGGGAAATGAAAAAATAATTTTATGGATTCAGCTAGTTCAAAACTCCTCACATAAATTATTTGTTTGCTATTAGACTAAATTAAAAAAAAAAAAGGAGATAAACTTTTTATAGTGTATAATTTGCCCCAAGGCACGGTTGAGTGTTTTTCAAGTTTATTTTTTAGGCCTACCAGAGTTTGAATTTTTAAGGCGATAGTGACCAACAAATTAATTTGAACTTTTTCTCTACCTACCTTTTTAAGAAAATAATAATAATAATTACAAGATTGTAATTATTTTCTTAGTGCTAAAAATATAGGAAATTAAAGAAAAATAAAATGTGCTAAAAATATAGGAAATTAAAGAAAAATAACATAAAAATAATAAAATAGTTGATGGTGTGTGAAGAGTTAGTAACGAAAAGAAATTATGTTTGATTTTAATTAAATTTATTTTTGTCCTTTCGCGCAATTCTAGGCTATAAATATAAAAATGAGACTTTGCAAGAGTTTTTATGAATTAGCATCAAAAGTTTTCTTTATTTTTTTTTTTGTTTTGAGGAGATCTATTGATTCTGATATTTATAATCATACATATATTGAGACCCGTTTACATCAATTCTGATATGGCACCGCTCAAATTTTTAACCCTCTCAAATATTCGAGAGACGTAAACTCCCATCCTGAGAGAAAGACTACCTTCACTCCCATCCTGGGAGAAAGACTACCTTCACTTAAACTCTGAGGCTTTAAGGAAAGAAATTTAAATTAAACCCCTGCAATGCGTTTGCGGGGGCTCGAACCCCTTCCTTCATAAATAGAAGGCAGCTCTTTCATTCATGGTGTGTTTACTTGTGGGTTTGGGGAATGAAAATGAAGGAATGAGAATGAAACTCATGTTTACTTAGCAAAATATAATTTGAAAATGAGAATAAAATGTGTGGGTCCCACATAATTTGGGAATAAGAAATGGAAATCACGTTACAATGGGGGTGTTGAGATTAAAAATGAGGGAATGAGAATGAAATATATGTTTACTTTTGTATCCCTCTAATTTTTTCATATTTTCTAAATTACCCTAATTTAAATCACAATTAATTTTATTATTTTAAATCTCATTAATAATAATAATAATAATTATTATCATTATTACTATTAAATTTTATTAACTTTATTATTTTAGTTATTATTAATTATTTTTATTATTATTTCTATTAATATTATCATTATTAACAATAAAAATAATGATAAAAATAATAATTAATAAAAATGATTAATTTATCATTATTAATAATATTATCATTATTGTTGTTGTTGTTGTTGTTGTTATTATTATTATTATTATTAAAAATAATAATAACTAAAATAATAAAGTTAATAAAATTTAATAATAATAATAATAATAATAATAATAATAATAATAAATGTTAATAATGAATATTAATAAAAATAATATTAACAGTAATTAATAACAACTAAAATAATTAATTTAATAAAATATAATAATAATAATAATAATAATAATAAATGTTAATAATGATAATATTAATAAAAATAAGTAATAATAAATAAAATAATAAATTTAATAAAATATTATAATAATAATAATAATAATAATAAATGTTAATAATGATAATATTAGTAAAAATAATAATAAAAATAATTAATAATAACTAAAATAATAAATTTAATAAAATATTATAATAATAATAATAAATGTTAATAATGATAATATTAATAAAAATAATATTAACAATAATAAATAAATAATAAAGTTAATAAAATTTAATAATAATAATAATAAGATTAATTATTGTTATTATTTTTTTAATAATAATAATAATAACAAAAGCAACAACTACAACAACAACAACAATGATGATAATCTTGTTAATAATGATAAATTAATTATTTTTTATTAATTATTAATACTATAGGTATTCTGGTAAATTGATTCTCATTCATATTCCCCGTTGCCATTTATTTTGCCAAGTAAACATATCAATGGCATTTCAACACATTCTCATTCTCATTTATTTTTGGCAAGTAAATATTAGAATCTCATTTCTATTCCTCATTCTCATTCCATGAAGTAAATGCATCATCAATGTATTCTAAAATGTAGAGAGCTTAGGTGAAGAGTTCTACGAGAGAGTACAGAGAGAGTTATTTGTGAGAGATTCCAGAGAAATGGATTATCTCCAAGTGAGTTCTTAGAAAGTTTGAGAGAGTGTTTGCTTGGGTGCTTAGATGGGTTATTGTAGAGAGGTGAGAGAATGTTTGTCTTAGGAAAAATGTTTCCTTCAAGATATGTGAGGGTACTGGATGTGTTTGAATGTTTGAGAAGTGAGGTTTCATTACTCTAATTTGTAATCTATTAATTGTTAGTAAAACAATTATTCTCTCTTGTCTCCGTGGACGTATGCTTTATTATTGAACTACGTAAAATTCTTGTGTCTTTTATTTTTCTGTGAATATTTAGTGCGTATTAATTTTACATTTGTGCACAAGTGGTATCAAACCACAACAAATGATGCTTTTGCGGCACAACAAGTGGTGTTAGAGAGCAACAACTAGTACCAGAGCACAATAAGTGGTATCAAAGCAAGACAATTGGTATCAGAGCCGATGCTTCATACGTACAATACACACTGTTCATAATATAATGGGGTAGACGGTTCGTACTTGAGGTATACGGTTTTGTTCATGTATATGGTAATATTTGTGTATATAACACTGTTCACATATATTGTACTGTTCACAAATACGATGGAGCCAACAATTCTTACTAGGGTATATCAAAAGCTTGTAGTATTGTTATGTAAATAAGTGCATGTCTATGAAATTTCTGTCAACAAAGCTATCGTTATCTAAAAAATCTAAGTTTTAAGTAAAATGGTTGTGACCACTCCAATCTTTTCTGGAACTTTGTTGATGCATTTTTCACACGAACAGAAACAAAATAAACTATTTTTCTTAGGTGTGAATAGTTCTTGAAATGGTGGTGTTGGTTTGCTTATTGCTAAAGGTGTCAATTTTCAAGGGTACATAACAAGTAATAAAATGGTAAGTATTCAAATTGTCTTCGTATAGATTGATGTTATATGATTGTTTCAACAATCTTAACAGTATAATATCAATCTAATTAAAATAAAATAATTAACGAAATTAACAAACTAACTAAATTAAAAAAATGCGATAAACTAAATCCAGTAAGGAAAATCTCAAGTCAAACCCAAAGATGTACTTAATGGGAAATGAGTAGTTGAGTGATAGATTCTTTAGATGCACTTTAATGCACAACCTAGCATACTTCCGTCATTCCGCCAAGAAGTACTTGTCAACTTTGACAATTCGTCCTGTGTTTTTTAGTCATCACAATGAAAATTCAAAAAATATATAGTAAAGACATCACCTTTCATATGTTCAAGGTATTTAATAATGGACATTGAGTTAAATATACTTATAAATTTTTAAACAACGCTAAGGTCCTATCTTAGCGTACTTGCAACTATAACACTTGTCTAACACAAATAATTTTGTATGTGAGACATAATAAATAGAATGGTCAAATTTCTATTAGTTAAGTTCTTCCAAAGGACATTTCCTGATGACCAAGGAAATCCGTACATCAATTGATGTTATCTTGAATCAATGTGTTATTTCGAGGCTTTATCATGAAGTTGCCAAGGTCAATAGCATTTGGATTTTAGTTGTATGCAATGTTACCCGTAAATTTACCCAAACATGCCCATAAAAAACTATTTGCTATGGGTAATTTAGTGAGTTGCATGTGAGTTTAGTATTATAAATTTAAATCCGCTACGGGTTATCAATGGGTTTCGTATTAACAAAAAATCTGTGTGGGTATCTGTCAATTCGTAATTTTATTTTATTTATTTTTTTTATAAATTTAAATTATTAAAACTACACTAAAAATATTTAATTATAAAAACACATAAATTAAATTATTGACAATCATTTATTGCCCAAGACCTAACCCAATCTTCTTAATTATAGAAATATTTAATTATAAAAATAAATAACTATTGTCGCTAACTTGATTCACATCGTTCTCTTCATAGTATGTATGCATATATTTTTTAAAGACACTTGTGTAGCTATCAATGAAAAAACAATCATATTAGTTGAAATTTGTTTGTCTTAGATTTATTGGTTTCAATAAAAAATCTACCTAAATTTAGCTACTAATCTAACTTTTAATGTAGAGTTAATTGTATATTTGTATGCAATAGTGAAAGTATATTTTTGTAGAAATGTTAGATAAATCTATTTTTTTGGATGTTGTATTATGATTTTAGATGTGGTGTTATGATTTAAAACAGATATGTTGTTGTTGCCATGGCTATGAGTTATGGGCAAAACCCGCCGACTTGAAATAAATCTATTGCTACTGCTGCTACTGTGCGTTACAGGCAAAAATAGCTGCGGATTGTGGGAGGATTAATTAGTAACTGTCAAAACTCACAATGGATTGTAGATGAATCTGACAATTCAAATTTTGTTTGTAGCTACAGATTTAATAATGACAAACCCACTCCGAGCAGTATCCATTACCACTCTAGTTTCAGGAGAAGCATAATTTTATTTCCCTAAACGGCAAACTCAATTTGTTAGATTAGAAGATGAAGATATCCTCAAAAGTTCTTCTGTGTAATTAGTCTTCGTCTTCAGAAATCTTCAAAAAATTCTATAGTTAATAAATCGAGTCTTCTATTCGTGTAATCTTCAACTTTTTCAATATGCATGCAGAAAAGCAGAATAACACCATTCATATTGTGGCGTGCCACGTGTCATTAGATTAAAGCATTCATATATCCTAAATGGATTATAATTAACACCGATTAGAGTTTATTAGTATTTTTAACTCCTATGCAGATTAGGTAACTACGTACGTTTATAAACTGCTATATTATTTCAACTACTGGAGATAAAAATGCACGGGGCAAATCAAAGGGCAAATCTTCGAGCGAGGAACAAGTTTGCATCTTCCTCTTCACAGCCATGGTGGGGTTAGGGTTATTGAAGAAGAAAAAGATGTCGGGTTCCAAAACACCGGCGTCATCGATTCAGGACTTGGAGAGGATGATCCCGCAGATGCGGATGGTTCTTTTCGGCGATGACGACGACGAAGCACCAGTTTCAGAGAGGGCCTGCGACCAATTGACGAACGCGTTCTTCAGCGAAGGCCGGCTCCGTGTTCTAATCCTGTCTCTCCCAAAGCTCGAGTCCGGCCTCCAGTTGGACACCATACTCGTTATTTCAGGCTTGCAGAGACGAAGGGTCGCGGCGAATCCGTATATCGCTTCCGATTATATGGAAAATAATTTGGATTTGATAGACATTCTTTTATCTGGGTACCAAGTTGATGATCTTGCTCTCACGTACGGCGCCATTGCCAGAGATTGTATTCGCCATCAGTGCGTGGCCAAGTACGTGTTGGAATCGGATCATATGAAGAAGTTCTTTGCATATTTGCAGAACCCGAGTTTCGAAATTGCCTCCGACGCTCATGCAACGTTTAGAGAACTCTTGACAAGACACAAGTCTACAGTTTCCGAGTTTCTTTCCAAGAATCAAGATTGGTTCTTTCAAGAATACAATTCCCAGTTGCTCGAATCCCCTAATTACGTCACAAGAAGGCATGCGGTTAAACTACTGGGAGATATATTGCAGTGCAGTTCAAATTCTGCTGTGAGAGACCAATATGTTAGCTCATTGAATAACTTGAGGGTCGTGATGAATCTTCTCAGAGATTCCAACAGACACATTCAGTTCGAGTGCTTCCATATGTTCAAGCTGTTTGTTGGGAATCAGAGTAAGCCTCAGGAGATCATCCGTGTTCTGCTGGCGAATCAGAGCAAGCTTCTTCAGTTCTTTGGGGAGTTTTATCTTGATCGAGTGAACGATGAGCAGTTCGAAACTGACAAGTCTCTAGTTGTGAGAGAGATTATCAATGCCACGAGTATCACTGTTAAAAGCTAATTGTTGTTATTTATTTACTTGTAAATTCCATGGATGTAAAATGACTAAATTGTTCATCATGAAAAGCTTTTCTTTTTTGTTTTTGACATTTATGCCAAAATTTCCCACATCACTAAAATGGAAAACATATCAAGCTTATCAACTACAGCGAGCCAGCCCACAGTTCTTCTTTAACAAGTGAGGTTAGGTGACATCTTGTATATAATATGTTCAAAGCTCTGAAACTGTACCATGGTGGTACGTCTTTCATACACACCTGACCTGCTTGCCCACAAAACCCCATTACTCAATTCCTTCATCACAGGATTGAAGTTTGGTTATCAGGAAGCTCTGGTTTTACTCAGAAAGTGTAGAAATTTCGGTCAGCTGAAGCTTATCCATGCAAAAATCATTCGCCATGGTCTCTCTAATGATCAGTTACTAGTAAGAAAACTTCTTGACCTTTGCTCTTTTTATGGCAAAACGGATCATGCCCTTCTTGTTTTTAGTCAAATTCAGTGCCCACATGTGTTTACATGGAATCTTATGATTCGGGCACTGACTATTAATGGCAGCTCCCTGCAAGCGCTTTTGCTGTATAACCTTATGATATGCAATGGCTTCAGACCCGATAAATTTACTTTCCCGTTTGTTATTAAAGCTTGTATTGCGTCTTTGACTATTGAGAAGGGAAAAGAGGTTCACGGGCTAGCCGTTAAAGCTGGGCTTTCGCGAGATATGTTCGTGCAAAACACTTTGATGGATCTTTATTTCAAGTGCGGGGATGTAGATGGTGGGCGTAAGGTGTTTGATAAAATGCGTGTTAGAAGTATGGTTTCGTGGACGACGATGATCTCTGGCCTTGCGGCCTCTGGGGATTTGGATGCTGCCCGAAAGGTTTTTGAGCAAATGCAAACGAGAAATGTTGTTTCGTGGACAGTTATGATTAATGCGTATGTTAGGAATGAGACAGCTCAAGAGGCATTTGAGTTGTTTCAAAGAATGCTGCTTGATAATGTCAGGCCGAATGAGTTTACACTTGTTAGCTTGTTACAAGCTTGTACAGAACTGGGGAGCCTAAAATTGGGCAACTGGATTCATGACGTTGCTCTTAAGAATGGGTTTGTTCTAGGGGTTTATTTGGGGACTGCTCTAATTGACATGTACAGTAAATGTGGTAGTTTGGAGGATGCTAGGAAAGTGTTCGATAAGATGGAAATCAAGAATTTAGCTACTTGGAATTCTATGATTACTAGCTTGGGTGTTCATGGTCATGGGGAGGAAGCCCTTGCCCTTTTTGCTCAGATGGAGAATGCAAATGTTCAGCCAGATGCAATCACTTTTGTAGGTGTTTTATGTGCTTGTGTACATACGAATAATGTAAATGAGGGTTATAGCTACTTCCGGTACATGAGAGAACATTACGGTATTTCACCTATTGAAGAACATTATACTTGCTTGATTGAATTGTATAATCGTGCCAAAATAAAAGATAAGGTTAGCGGAGAGCTGAACACCATATCAGAGGACCTGAATGAAAGCACAGCTGCAGAATTGCTAAGGTTTTGAACACCATGCTGGAAGAGTTGAATGAAAATAAAGAATTTCTAAGGCTGAATAGCCTGCCTGAGAAACTGAATTTGAATACAGCAACAGCATTACTAAGTACTGACAGCGGTGTTGCTAAAGCAGACAAAAGTTCTTACCTGCTTCCCAAGGAGTCACAGTGCTTGAGTGTATCTACATGCTATTTCCCTCAAAATATGTTCCAGTGCTTCAAGAGGGATGTGGATTGACTTCAAGGAATCTTTCCTTATTCCTTAAGAATATTTCATGCCTTACACTTATTATGATCATTGAGAAAGGAGCTGTTTAGTGAAGTTCAGCCTGCAAGCAACACAATCCTTGTTCTTAAAAGCTTTGCAAGTAACATAAAGAAGATGTGTAAATTGAAATGATTCCCCTTCTCTTTTTTGCAGACTATTGTTTGGGAGGGAAGAGAATATGGTTCTGCAACTTCTCAATACATGTGTGATACTCTAGTCTGTTTATGTTGTTTATTTAATTCTTCATTGGAGATAGTCGCGATTCTATACATTTTTAATTTTGCTGATAAAAATATGCATCAATTGGCTTTTCTGTGCATGCTTTAGCTTTATTTATTAGCTGTAAAGTTAATTTACTTGATATTCTTTTTGATTTGTAAATCTTGTTGATTCTTCAACTGTTTACAGAGATCAAAATTAATGAGACTTAAAAGCATTATTCTTAAAGGGGGCTATATATCAATCTCCCAGGTGTTACAGCTTGAGGGACAAGTTATACAGAGGTTGCCGGTCGAACTATCTCATGTCACTGGAGTGGCTAGGTTGGATTGCTGTCTTAGTTTCTACAGTATGTAAAAAGAATTTGTAGCTTTTTCCTTTTTATATTTGTAATATCACCAAAGTGGGTCTCTTTTTTGCATTCTTTTTATATTCTCTAGTTTATTCTAATTCTTTACTTCCATTGAGTTGGTGAAGTTCCCTCGGGCTGTAATGTATTTATATAAGGTTGAAGACAAAAAGGAGGTTTCATAGACAGATACATGAGCATACCTTATATTTCTTTTGTTTTTATTTTTTTATGTTGACTTGCAGAACATGTCATTTTTGGTGGAAATGCCAATGAAAGCATCTGATCATTGCAACTATCGAAATGATACTGTTTCTTCTCGTGTTTGGTAGTAAATGTCCTGGTGTAGATTCGTTTTGATGATGGTTCAGTTGATAGTGTTGTTCTCTTTGTGCTTCTTTTGAGAAAGCTGTTGATATTCTAGTGCAGAATCAGGGTGAAAAGCTTTATCTGGCCAGAAACTATGGAGAGGTGGTCCGGTGCTAACAGGGGTTGCCCCAGAAACTATAGGGATGGTCTTCTGTGCCACTATTTGTTCAGAGATGGCTCTGCTCAGTATATCTTCCTTGATTTGGCGGATGAAGGATCTGTTGTTGTGAACCGATCCCTGTCTTTTAGTACTGAATCAAATATGCATATATGTGCTTCTTCAAATGGTTTGCTTCTGCTGTCAAGTGTTAATGGCAACTTGCTCAGATATAACCTCTTCAATCTTCTTACCGAGCAGTGTGTTGTTCTTCCCCAACCCCAGATCACAAGACGAAGTATTGGAACTGGTTTAGCTTTTGATGGTTTCCACTATCAAGTTGTACGCGTTTTCAGCAGTGAAGGTGATAGAAGTATTTCAGAACCATCATCATCATCTGCTCCTCCTCTTGCTGCCCGGGGCTGTCAGCTTATAGAGATGGAGATCTTCTCATCTGAAACTGGCATATGGAAACGACACTGCCCCCCAATTCATCTACCATCTGATCTTCCGAAGCTCAGTACAATCCCTCTCTTCTCAAACGGAGCTATCCATTGGGAACTGGGTGGATACTTGCTTATGTACTATGTCAACAATAGCTACTGTAGGCTGATTGAACTGCCAAACTATCCCCAAAAGTGGTCCTGTAATTCACTGACTTTTGGGCAATGTCTGTGGGAGGCTCAAGGGTATGTGCACTACTGCTACTCTGATTCTGAAGGAATTCACACCTGGGTTCTTCTCAAGGAAGAGGATCATCAATACTATTCCAGCTACTACCACTATGATCGCGACAGGTACCAGTGGAAGTTAGCTCACACAGTCACACACCAGTACTTGATGTGTCAAAATCCTGAGATCTTTTTTCGAATGGGACACAGAAACATTTACTTCACACAATGGGAGCCATACTTCATATCACCATTCGCTTACATTCAAAACTTTCAGACACTCTACCTGAGGCTACCAGGGATGATTGTCTCTTACAATTTGAGAACCCAAGCTTTGAAGGAGGTCTGCTCTTACGAATTTCCAGACTCAAACTTCCACTGCTGCTTGCTCGTTGCCGTTGTTCATAGCTCAAAGGACAATGCTCGAGGAGGGCATGCAAAACCAGCTGGGGCAATTGGAAATGCGGTTAGTTTGCCTATAACGGATGCACTAGAAAAGCCAACAAAATCAAAATGAGTTGCACCTCTATTTTTTGTAAAAATTTCAAATCAAAGAGTTGTTGTTACATTTTAATCTTGGAGCTACCGTGATTTTAAGTTCGATACCAAGTAAAGAGTTGAATGTACTGTATATGAAATAGGACCAGTTAAATTAGATTATGTTTGTTGTCATGGACATGAAGTATGATGAAGCATCCATTTGGATTTTGCCATTTAGGAGCGATTCTATTTCTCTAAAATTGCTACCACTCCTGATAATTCAAGATCTGTTTGGAATTAACGAGCTATTGAGTCCTCTTCTCCAAAATTTAATCTGCTCTAGTGTCCACTTAAATTGCTTGGAACTTTTAAATCATCAAATATTGACCGTGGAATAGTGAAAGTGAAACACTAAACGCTGGGAACGGTCATCACCGCCCATAGCAACACATCCCGACGGTTGACCAGACCAAACATCAGTTAACAAAACAAAAACGTAAACAACAACAAGAACAAGACACGACCATTTTTACGAAGGCATAGCTCGGCTTCAAGCATCGTAATCATCGCCACACAAAATAAATAAATAAATAAATAAATAAATAAATAAATAAAAATTGCACATCTAATTCCAGCTTTCTTCCTCTTCACATAAATAAAACTGGTCACCGGTCCTCCCTCAGTCCAGCCCTCTCACATCCATAACTTCTGCTTCGTTAGAATCCTTTCTAGCCCGGCGCGTGTGACTCACTTTCTCTTTTTTTTTTTCCTCTTTGCCTTTGCGTAAACCGTAAAGCCACTGCCAAAAAATTCCCACTTTCTCAAAAAATGTTTCTTTGAATCAGTAGTCGATCGATGCGATGGTACAATAACAATTGATTAATGTCCCGGCAATTTTGACTTTCTTATTATAAAAATGTTTTCTTTTTTATTTTTCTCTTCTTTACTTCCAAACACTACACGCTATCCACCACCTCTCCTAGCTTGCCAAACAGCTTAATTTTCGTAATTACTGATAATTATTCATTGTCTTATTATATTTATATATTATATGCACAGGTGATAATTATGAAATAAGTTAAAAAAAATAGATATTAAAAGATTTGAGGATAAGAAATTAAAAAAGCTTTCGGTTGCGTTCAAAAACTTCTTCCAATAGACCCACTGGAAGTAGCATCACTTATTTAAAATTCAATTAATGTTCTTGCTGTGTAATAAGTAATAACTATGTATCATTGAGTTAAAAATTAATTTTTTAAAAAATAGAAAATAAAAACTATTTGTAATTAGTGAGTAATTTTCATTTTTTTTTAAAAAAGGAAAATTATATAAGATGATTATGGTTTGTCAACCCCACGTCGATGGACATTATTATTATTATAATAATAACGTTTGTTTAAACAACCTCGGGGTTGGAGGAGGAGCCAGCAGAGGCAGCACCGTCAGAGCTTCATTCTATTCAAAACCGTTGAACAAATCATCATCACCGCCGTTGAAATTAATCGGACAGTCCGGCGGCGGCGTCGGCTTCGGCGGCGCTGTGGTGATGGCATCATCTGGCTGCACCAACAGTAACGGTAACAATAGCAAGAAGATGAAAACAGAGAATTTCTTGAGGCATGTGGAGTCTTTGGCGAGTTTCCCATCTGGGGCTGGTAAGATCTCTCGGTTGAACGCTGTCGTATTGGGGGAAGCTCTCTCTTCTGAAGAAAATGATCTTGTTTTACCCAGTGATGATTTCTCTCGCCAGGCTTTGGTCCCTTCGCCGCAAAAGGTTGCTCCTTTTTCTTTTGCATTTTAAATAAATTTGGTTTCTCATTATTTATTTAGTTTTGTTCCTGAATGGCATTTGCCTTTTTTTTTTTTCGGTGGTTGTTGTTATTGGGTTAGTATTTGGAAATGTACCAAAGGTCTGTTGAGGACCCTGCTGGATTTTGGGCCGATATAGCTTCGGAGTTTTATTGGAAGGTGAAATGGGGTCAACAAGTTTGCTCTGAGAATCTTGATGTTAGGAAAGGCAATGTCAAGATTGAGGTACTTATAAAATGTTATTCTCCCGTCGAAAAATAGAACTGGGAATTGATCAAAAAATGGTATTTATTTTGTGCTAATTGGAGGTTGGTTTTCTTCTGCATTTTGGCAGTGGTTTAAGGGTGGTATCACCAACATTTGCTACAATTGCTTGGACAGAAACATTGAAGCTGGGTTAGGTGACAAAGTTGCCATTTACTGGGAAGCCAATGATCCGGGTGTTGATGCGACTCTTACATACTCCCAGCTGCTTCAACAAGTTTGCCAGGTCTAAGTTATTCTTTTTATTCTACTGATTAATTGATTTTAACGTGGTTTTATGAGTCAATTCTGAGGCTGATTTTATCGGATCTTTTCTACACAGCTTGCAAATTACTTGAAAGATATTGGTGTTAAAATGGGTGATGCTGTTATAATTTACTTGCCCATGCTTATGGAACTCCCCATCGCTATGCTTGCGTGTGCTCGAATTGGTGCAGTTCATTCGGTAACTATTGTTTATATTTCTAGTTTATCAATGTTCTTACTTGGTTATTTCTGAAAGATTTGCAATTCAATTGGCTTTCACATGTCTTCAGGTTGTCTTTGCTGGATTTTCTTCTGATTCTCTTGCACAGAGAATCATGGACTGCAAACCAAAAGTTGTAATTACTAGTAATGCTGTTAAGAGAGGTCCTAAGGCCATCCACCTCAAGGACATAGTTGATGCTGCACTTGATGAATGTGCCAAAAGTGGGATCTCTGTAGGTGTGTATTTTAATGTCATTGCTTTCTTAATTAGAACAATAAGATATCTCCTGTCATTCATGTGAAGTTCACTAAGGAAGTTTACTAAGCAATACACCTTTTTAGTAAATTTTTTTTTGTCTTTAGACATAATGTTAGGAATAATATTTATCAAACTGGGTTGGTCCTCTTTAACCAGGCTACTGTACTAAGGCTTGAGATCACTTTATTATGCATTGTTTTGCTTGCCTTATCTAACAGCATGCCACTTGCCAAACTGATTGAACAAAGAAACTAAAACGGCTTGCATGCCAGATTTAACTTTCTTGGGTATTAGCTAGCCCAATCCCTCTATTTTTTGACTCGCTGACTTGTTCTGGTCTCAAATCAGCTTGACTTCCCAGAGTGCCTACTTTCACCAACTATAATAGCCTATCCATACAGAAGCTACAGCGACTTATCAGTAGAAATTAATCTCTTACTACAGTTCTCTCCCGTCATAACTGCTCATTTTCATTTTTCCCTTCTGACCAGATGTATGCTTAACCTATGAAAACCAATCGGCCATGACAAGGGAAAACACCAAATGGCAAGACGGAAGGGACATATGGTGGCAGGTTGGTATTACATTGCCATTCCTCTACCATGAATGGTAGAATGCTTCTACTTCTAATTCTTGTAGTCTATTCCATGATGTTCTTATTTCATGCTATTCCTGCATGGTAGATAAATTAATTTCTTCATGCAAGATGAAAATCTTTTAATATATGCTAACTGAATGGTTTTAGGCTTGATGAGTCTACCTGTTTTGTTTCAAGATAGAGTTTATGTTTGCTAACAAGCAATGAATGAATACTAGGATGTTGTCCCTAAATATCCAACTAAATGTGAGGTAGAATGGGTAGATGCTGAAGATCCTTTGTTCTTGCTTTATACTAGTGGGAGCACAGGAAAACCAAAGGTACTTGTTGGCCTTTAGTTTAAATTTTTTTTTCTTTCTTTATCTCTTTAGTTTATGCTAATGTAAATTTTCTGAAAAAGGGTGTTCTCCATACAACTGGAGGATATATGGTGTACACAGCAACAACGTTCAAGTATGCATTTGACTACAAGCCCTCTGATGTCTATTGGTACTCTTCAGACTCAGCTCATACTGAATGTTGTAACTTTCTCTGTTTGAAGCTGCTAATTGATCTGTTGATACATGATGAGACTTAAAAACACTTTTCATTTTTCTCTTACAGGTGTACGGCTGACTGTGGTTGGATTACCGGGCACAGTTATGTCACATATGGACCAATGCTCAATGGAGCTTCTGTTGTTGTTTTTGAAGGGGTAATGACCAAAGAACTCATGAACACAGTTTAATAAAGTTCACTGGTGCAATGGGAAAGTGGATTATATCCCTAAGGAATTAAATGTTCATGGCCATCTGTTTAAACTGATAATTTTAAGTGTGGGACTAGGGAAGACAGTTTTCAATAGACATGATGAAGACCTACATAATTTATAGAGTTTATAAACAAAGAAAGAGCATTCTATTGAAGATTTTTAAAATTCATCTGAAAATGTTGTTATTAGGTGTTTTTTGTTATTGTAGTGCCGCAATACACAGTAATACTGGACCTTATCAGTGTAGAACTTTTTATTAATGGCTGTAATCATAGAGAATAAATTATGAGTTCGCTATGTTTTGGTTCTAAGTTCTGATTCAGAAGAAACTGAGTGGCATCATTAATAGTAGTGATGCTCCATTATGTTATCTGCAGGCTCCAACTTATCCTGATTCTGGCCGCAGTTGGGACATTGTTGACAAATACAAGGTTACAATATTCTATACTGCACCGACCTTGGTGCGTTCTCTCATGCGTGATGGCGATAAGGTGCGAAATTTAAAAAATCTGTGGCTTACATGGGGTTTAAATCATTTACAGCGATTGTTTTTAATTATGATAAGTGACTACTCAATAATACCTATCCCAGTTCCATGTGATCAGAGGAGAGAAAAATTTGAGGAGTTTTTCTCAAGTTACTTTTCATCAATTTCATATTCACGTCAAATATTGTTGATTATGCAGTATGTTACCCGGTACTCCCGCAAATCCTTACGGGTCCTGGGAAGTGTAGGCGAGCCTATAAATCCAAGTGCATGGAGGTCTTTAGCTCTTCTTTATTTTTTCTTATGCAGAAGTCAATGCGGGTAAGCATATTTCTTAAAAAGAATTTTCTCACACTCTCCTGTTTCTTTTAGGTGGTTTTTCAATGTAGTTGGAGATTCAAGGTGTCCTATCTCCGACACTTGGTGGCAAACTGAAACTGGTGGCTTCATGGTAAGTATGTTTTTTTCTGTGAATTTCCCAGTTTGCACATTTTCTAGAAGAAATTATATGGTAACATGGTGATTTCTCTGCTGTGTATGCATGTTGCTGTTTCTCCTTGACAGTAATCTAATTAACGATATTTCACCCTTGCTACCTGGCAGATTACTCCGTTACCAGGTGCCTGGCCGCAGAAGCCTGGTTCTGCTACGTTTCCTTTCTTTGGGGTTCAGGTCTGAGATGAAAAACCTTTTATTGATCTTACCATCCAATACATAAGTTATGTTCTTTGCTTTGATCATTTGCCCTTTTTCTATCATTTTCTTCTTTGGATCCAAAATGTAGCCTGTCATAGTAGATGAGAAGGGTGCTGAAATTGAAGGCGAGTGCAGTGGGTACCTTTGCATAAAAAGCTCATGGCCTGGTGCATTTCGGACTCTTTATGGCGATCATGAAAGATACGAAACCACTTACTTTAAGCCATTCCCAGGATATTATTTCACTGGTGATGGCTGCAGCAGGTAAGCTCCTACTAGTGTTAAGAGAATCGTTGATACGAAACCACTGTTCTATATGATCTTGATTTAGGATTCGCATGCTATGTTTTGGTGTTTGATCTAATCTGTTGAAAGTGAAGTGCCATACCGTGGTAGTGTATATGTTTTCTGTAAAGCGGACTGTGACGGTTAGTTTTGCTCCTTGGATCTATCTTTCAGGGACAAGGATGGATACCACTGGCTCACTGGACGAGTTGATGATGTTATCAACGTTAGGTAATTTTTAAAATTTTCAGCTTTAGCGGCTGTCAACCCATTTGCTTTGAACAAACTGGCAAAATGAGTTCTAATTGACTAACCAGTTTAGGCTGTCAAAATATGCTATGCATTCTCACTCACAAGTCATACACATGTATGTCTGAGGATCGTGTTGCATGCCTATATATCTATCAGGATCTTTTTGTATGCCATTTTTGCTGTCTCTGAATGATGCCCAATGATGTTTGCAGCGGACATCGCATTGGCACAGCAGAAGTGGAATCTGCTTTAGTTTCTCATCCCCAATGTGCAGAAGCGGCTGTGGTTGGTGTTGAGCATGAGGTATACTTCAGACGTGTGTGTGTGTGTGTGTGTGTGTGTGTGTGTGTGTGTGTGAGTGTGTGTGTGTGTGTGTGTGTGTGTTTGTGACGGTGTGTGGGGAGAAATTGGAAAAATGGGGGTTGTACAGTTGATAAAGTGACTTCTGCTCTTGCAAGTTTTCATGTTTAAAATATTTTCAATTGATGCAGATGGTTGTCCCCTATATATCTAATAAATAACTTCTACATTCTGTTGCCAATAGGTGAAAGGACAGGGTATATATGCGTTTGTCACTCTTGTGGAGGGTGTTCCTTACAGTGAAGAACTCCGGAAGAGCCTTGTTCTTGCTGTGAGAAAACAGGTTTTTGTCTAACCGAATTGTCTCTCCAGTCTGAAGACAAGCCTTTCAAAAGCATATAAATATGTTGTCTGGTTACTGATCATTACATTCTTAGTGCCATTATCAATCATATCGCAGATAGCTATTTTCCCTTTTTAAGAAAATTCATCAACTGGACCTATAAACTCTCATACTACCTAGTTATTATAGTCAAAATCAATTCATGTTTATCCATGAAACAATTGTCTTGATCTTATCCTCAATAAGAGCTGATCCTCCATGCTAATTTGAGTTCTGACAAATATAATAATCTTTGAAACTGTTGAAATATGCAGTTCGTCTAACTGCATGTTGAATTTTATATTGCTATAATAGAGAAAAGTGCCTGTATATTCATCAACTAGAATATAAAGTGAAGCTTCTTGATCGTTGCACATTTCAGATTGGAGCATTTGCTGCTCCTGACAAAATCCATTGGGCCCCTGGCCTTCCAAAAACAAGGAGTGGAAAGATAATGAGGAGAATTCTGAGAAAAATTGCTTCCAGGCAGTTAGACGAACTGGGAGACACTAGCACACTTGCAGATCCAGGTGTGGTTGATCAACTGATTGCGCTTGCTGATTGCTGAAGATCCTAATTTGCATTTTTGTAGCGCATCCATCAGTACCGCGTTAATTACAGTTAATGTCTCATCGCATAAGTTACCTAGAGCAACCGCTATTCTTTTTCATTCACATATTCTGGTCCCTTTTTGAACCTTTTCATTTCTCCTTGTGGCATCGATAAAATAATTCGAGCAGGTTCTGTTCATGTTCTCTATTTACTTCACATTCTCAACACATTAAATTTCTTTAGTGCATGTTTGGTTAAAGGCAATGGGAGGAGAGGAGAGGAGAGGGGATGGAAAATGAGGAAAAAAGATGGTCAATTTGGTTTAACGTTAAATCGTCTCTTTATCCCTCATTTCTTTTCCCTTTCCTCCTTTCCTTACATTTCTTCAAATGATAACATACCGATAGGCCGTTAGGAATTTGTATCACATTACTTTTTTCCTTTACATTTTTGCCCTAATATTAATGGAGAAATTGAGTGTATGAAAGCATGGTCGGACATCGCTTGTGATGTATTGTTAATGTTATTGTTTATTTACAAACGTGTTAAAACCTAACACATGAGATTTTTGTTGCAGTATTCCAAAAGCTCATTCTGAAAATCTTGGAAACCACGAGTTTTGGTACAAGTGTAGTATCCGACCGCATATAATAATAGTGTGGTTATGAGTGCAAAGTGAAAAAGCGCAGTATTCATACGAGTGAAAAGTGAGAACCTTGAAAATGAGAAAAATTTTAGTGCAATAAATCATCTGGTGTTTCAGCAAACCTAAATAGGATGAAAATACAAGATTGTGTAGTCTGATCGATAGATGATTCAGACAATAACAACTTCATGCCTGCGGGCACAAAAGAATCATTCACAGTTAAGTGATCAGTCCACGAAAACGAAATGATGGCCAAATTCAAATCATAGCATAGACAATAATCACTATATTACAAGGAGTAACTCAACATATCATCTAAAAGACAATGTAAATTCATGATATGGAAATTGGAATCACATTAAACACCTGACTGCCCGGACTGTAATCCTTAGCATTTTTCTACACCCACCCGTCTGTTTAAGGAGAAAAATTAAACGAATATAGATGTTGATTAAATCAATCTCATATCCAACAGATGGGCAGCTAAAATATGAAATAGTCAAAAGCAGTAATATCTCAAATTATTTTTTAGGAATCTCACAATGCAGTAGCAACAAAAATTCATTACACTTGGTACAAACGTTCACAGATCCTTCTGCTAGCTTTTTGTTTCTAATCAGAATCCTCATAAACACCTCCATCGTCAGATAGCTCATCATATGATCTTATGTCAAGCTGGTAGCGAAGTATACCACCAATTCCACCAAACCCTCTGCAAAACTGTGAGCCCTCCTGGGATTTGTTGGTAACAAACTCAAGCGTACAACCAAACTGTTTGTACTCATTCGCAAACCACTCGAGTAAAGACGTCTTTTCCTGAACCTCCAACTCAGCAGATGTGGCTGCATCGCGGAAGTTGCTCTGATTGGCCTCTTGGTCTCTGTTTAAGTGCTTTATAACAATTTCACCAGTAACACTGTTTTTCAGCACATACCTATTGATATCCAGATTTTCCCACACAATAAGGATTTCTACAGCACCCAATTCCAGAGCCTTCAAAGTGTCATCAACCCCAAACACATATTTTCCAGTGTCCTGACTAATCTCCTCAAAGTATTTTCCAATCAAACGTTTTTCTTGTATGAACTTCACATTTGATAAGATTTCTGCAGACAACTCAATTGCTTGGTTAAAACCATTTTCCCCACCATAAGAAACATCAACAACATTCAATATCTTGGCTTGTAAACGAGGATCAAACATATCAGACTGGCTCAGCTCAGTTTTGAAATCAGCAGAACCAGCAAGAATTAACCCAGACACATTGGGCTGACTGGTAGCAGGATTGATAAAGAACTGTGTAGCAAGCTCTGCTGTCTTCCTCACATAGTTGTGCCGTTTCTCCATCCGAAGACGAGCAAAACGAAGAGCTGACTGCCCTCCTCTTCCATGCTTCTTTGGCAGATCAACAGTAAACTTATGAAGCACCTCTCTTGTGTTTCCACTTAATGTGCCAAATAGGGTGCCATTTCCATCCATGACAATAAACCCAAATTTATCATCAGATTCTAAGAGTTCATTCAAGGCTTCAGTGTGAAACTTGTTATCACAGAGATACAACGATGCATTTATAGGCTTGAAAGGTTCAAAGTCAATTGTCACTTTCTTTTCCTTGCCATCCTCAGTAACAACTGTTCCAGTATAAAGCACCAACCCATTGGGAGGAACCTTGTTATATAGCTTCAGCCTCTGCTGAGCAGAAGTAATAGCAGCCAGAACAGACTGACGGTTGACCCTACTTTTAATGTTTGAAGCAGTTCCAAATTCATCACCAAGCATCTTCGTGACCCGAGAAATTTGATCACGTGGAGGCATAATAAGGGATATCATACTGGTTCCATTACCTCTTGCAGATTCCAGTGCCTTGATCAATTTTTTGATTTTCCATATCTCTATGTTCTTATCGGTTTCCTGACCATCTGACATTGTGGGTACTGGTTGAAACTGCAGGAACTGTGATATACTCTGGTAAAGGGAAGAAACAAAATGTACAAGTTTAGGTACGAGAATGTACAAAAGTCCAAGAACAAAGCAAAAAGTATTTGAAATTTCCACACTGTGATGAACCCAAATATTAGCTATGATTACATGTTAATCAACATTATCACCCGCAATTATGCATCCTTATTTTCAAGCAGAAGCAGAATCATTCAACACTAGCATAAATTATTAAAAAGTTTTAACGAACTAACCACAAAAATGTCCTGAGCCCCACATTAAGCATAAATTCCATAAGAAACTATGACCATAGTAAATTACCACATACAAATTCTGATAAGAACATAAATTATAATAAGTTACCACAACCAAGATCTATTTAAAAGAGCAATAGAATCAGATTTAGAAGTAACAAAAAATTAGACAATAGGTACAAAATTTCATTTTACCATGCAATGGACTGTAATAAAAGAGCTCATACTGAAAAATACACCAAAGTTATCCTGCATGAACATGTGATGAATAACACATACCAGTAAATACAAGAAAATCTCTATAACAAGCCACAACAACAGGACAAGGAACCAATCTAATCCACTTCATTGCGCACGAGCCGTTCCAGAACCAAATCAATAACCTAGTCCCCACCACCACTAAAATGCCATTCTTGAAAGGAAATTCAACTTAAATACAACCTTCAAAAGCCCACAACCACAGTATTGAAACCATCTCGACAACAAATTCTAAAATCAGGTTCTCTCGATGAAAAAGACGGTAGACGCATATGTACATTTTCGAAAGACGACTGTCGATGAAAATCCAACAAGCCCAGAAACCACAAGCATAATCCAGCTAATTAATTAACACAAACAAACATTCATCATTGGAAACGCCTGGTAAAGTGCGCACACACTCAATTAAATCATGAAACAATGAAAAAGCAAGATCGATTAAAATTCATAACACGAGACAAAAACAAATAATATGAAATTAAAAAAAAATGCAAAGGAAGATTGTTAAACCGACAAGATCTGAACGTATTTCAGTATTAAATTAAACTCAGACAAAACAATAAGCAATTGGCGAATCAAATTGATTACGTTAAAAAATGGAAGTAAACGCGTGGAAACGAACTTCACAGATGCAAGTGAGCAGGAGCAGTAAGTAGTATGGGTCTTTAATAAATGAATCGGAAAACAATCAATTAATCCATTAAAGAAATTGAAAAAAAAAAAGAGAGAGACAGAGAGAGAGAATCGAATCAGCCGCAGATAAAACAGACTCGGTGAGTAGAGTTGAGTTGATAATACGTATAAAAAAATGAAAAGAAGAAAGAAGCATTGCGGTCTGTCGGTTAACCTAGACGAGAGGTAATCGGCGACGGCGCAGCAGCAAAAGTCGGCTTCTGTCACCCTCCTTCCAGACCTCCAATGACAAATCTCTAAAGGAGAAGAATCCCGTCCCTTGGCTGCAGGGTAGGGTTTTCCAATTGCGAACCTTTTTTTTACGGGCCCACGAACACTACAGCCGTCTCTTTACTAGTTTACCTGTGTTTTTCTTTTTCTTTTTCTTTTTTTTTGTCGGCCTATTTTGGTTATTCTGTTTTTACCTTCATAACCCAAAAAAAGAAAAAAAAATGTTTTTCATTTTTTTTTAAAAAAAAAGAATACTACGAATTTTATGGTATTATTTTCGTCTCAACTACTCTTGATTATTATTATTATTATGTTGGCGCTTTGGGAGCATGATTCTATTTTTTTATGAAATAGCAACCTAAATAAAATCTCATAACATGCCAACTCTAAACGATTTTACCTATTAAAAGTTGACTAACACACACAAAATTCCAATTGATTTGAATAAACATAGGTCCTTATCAACTTAAATAATTTCATCCAACTAACTAGCACCAAGCCACTCGCGCAATTAACCAAAAAAAATTACTTTGCCGCCAACTTCTTACTTTAATTTCTTAAGAGACAAATTTTTACTTTGCCAGCAGCTTCTCACTTTAACTTATCAACACCTCCGTTTATCAATCCCCACATGCTTGTGAGAATTTATTTTCTTCAATATTTTGAGAAGTTTTTATCATAGTGAAAAAATAAAGACCTAATTATTTATGTAATCTTATATAAAATTATAAACTTCTGTAAACGGCCTCTCTTTCAACGCTTTCAACACATAACGCTACCCTTGTATTTCACTTTCCTCGGTCTATTTATATTAATATATTCAAAATTAACTCCATCCACGTCAAGCAAAATTGTGCTCCAACTGTCACTACGTTCTTAGACTACTCGTATCAACCGTCCGCACCCTATCCACCCCAAGGTCCACAACAAAGAGCACAAAAAGCTAAAAAAATAACAAAAAGGGCTTTGCCAAAAGATCTTGATCAGGCCTTCTTCTTTTTTTTTTTTTCTTTTCCTCTCGTTTAACCCCTCAAAAATCAGCGACTTATGTTAACCTCATGACAATGTGCCAATCTGAGTTGACAAAATTAAATCTCACTTTTTTTTCCCATTTTCCTTATATGATCAGCAATATTCTCATCTCTGGCAGCTCCGCTGTTGCAGAAGTACTTGAGCTGAAAATAATTTCCTAACCAAAATTTTAGAGGTCTGACAAAATTGGGGATGTTATACTGTACAGATTAAATAAGGGGAGCGTAGCTCATCGCCTCATCATATGAGACATCCCAAGCTTGAAGCGAAGCCATCAATTTACAAACATACATGAAACTCCCACCAATTGCCAGGACAGAAAGCCCTCCTCGTTGTTTCGGCTGCAATCAAGTCAGGTTAACATTGCGGTGACTATCAGCAAATTCTCTAATTATACGCTTCAGAACTCGTCCTCCTTTCCCTTGCATATGGCCGTAATTGCTGTTTCCCCCATTGCAGCTCATGCTCTCCAGATAATCTGAGGCTGCACCTGCTAGGGCTTTTAACCAAACTGGTGGCAGTGTTTCAGTTTCTCCCTGCTTTAAATACTCTGCTGGAAGAACCTGCACCTGCAATAAGTCATGTATTTTAAGTAATCTGAAATCGAAGAAAAAGAAATCCAGATGGATGTGTTTGCACTTGTAGGCCAAAAACAATGAAAACAAGAAAGAGAGACCGCTGAGTGTAGCCATCCTTGCAAAGATTCCCAAGAAAGAATAGCCTTCCCACTCGTTCTTTCACTTATACTGCAAATTGCAGCCAATTGTTGCAGGATTGTTGCACACTTGTGAACCTATCAGGAACAGGAAACAACAATAATTCCTCAACTTCAATGAATTTCAAATCTTTTGACTATAAGATACTTCTAATGAGCAGTTTAATAAGTAATAATTAAGATGGATCTCATGTTTCTTCTGGAAACGTGATCCACCAGAATGAATCTGCAGGAATTCTGCAACTTTAATTATGCTACTTAGGATCAGAATGTATCCCAGAAGGCATAATTATGCTACTTAGGATCAGAATGTATCCCAGAAGGCAGAGTTCTTAGATTGAAGATAACAAAAGACTTGCCAAATATTTTATAGCCAAGTTTGAATCTCCAACCATGAAATGCATTTCATAGATATTAGCGATTTAGGCACCTTGAATTTGCAAGATATTAATACTCAACATCAGTGATTATAACCAGAAACTTGGCTTACTAGAACGTCAAGCCAAGGTATCACGATCTGATGTCTCACATATAGTCCAACTTCAATTTAAATGGAAAATAACAGTTATACAAAGAGAAATGCATATTTATATTTCTTATAGAAAAAAATTGCATATTTAAGATTGAAAGATGTATTTACCCGCGACATTGCTGAAACACCAAGTAAAGCATACACTACATTTGATACCAGTCCCTCACCACTATGAGATATGACCTGAATTGCCATTGCATTAAATGATCCTTCAGGAATATTAGTCGTGTATCCCAACAAAGACGCCAGACATTCTTCTAAGAAACCTTAAAGAATCATCATAAACAACAGTCAATATATCATCACCTAGATAAAAGTGAATCAAACAAGAAATTCAAAAAGGAGCAACAAGAGTCCACACTACAATTAAAATCACAGAGAGCTCAAAGTTCATGAAGAACTACATAAAGCAGCAGCTATCCCTAATCCTTTATTGAAATATAAACTACTATTATTATCAAACATGCACAATGTAAGCTCATATGTAGCTGGCAACTTTTCTATTTGTCAGGGATAATTTGGCTGCAGAATGAGCTCTTTAACTCCTTTACTTGAAAATACAGAGGGCCTCAAACTACGACAGATCTATTTGCTTGTTGTACAGTTATACTCCTACAATATATAATTCCAAGCAGGCGGGAAAAAATGCCAGGGCAGTAACCAATGTTATCCTCCACAATATATATTACCAAAACAAAGCATACAACAGCAATTAGTTTATTTAAGCTGCTGTCCGTTATACTTACAAGATAAATATGACATTGCTGCTAGTGCTGCTCCTCGATGCATAGCCGTGCAGCATATAGCTGCCTTTTGGAAGGAAACTTCAAGAAGAACACCAGAGGCAGCTAATACTTCCTGAGGTATAACACATACCAGAGACATCATTCAGATTAATTTCCCTGAAGCAGTTAAGTCTTCACAACTTCTGATTAAGCTCACATTGGTTTAAATTATTTAATCTAATCGCTAGAGAAGGAATAGAAAATGAAAAAAGGAACATGATCAATTATGATGAAAGGTATACTAAACCTTACGAGAAGTACGAACAAAAATGGATGCAAAATTTGTGTAGGCTTCCACTAAATCAGGTTCTTGGTCACATATATATGATGAATTAAGAGCCCTCACTGATGCTGCTTGGGAAAATCTTTCAAATGTCGTGACAAACAAAGGTCCATACTCGTCCTTGTGACCAAATTCTTCAATGACCACAGAAGCTGAGAATTTTCATACAAGGAAAAGAAAGTACGCAAAAAGCATTTAACATATGATAAAAAAACACAATTAAGACTTGATTATTTCCAGCAACATGGTCTAGTGCAAAACTACCGCATCTATAGATATGGATATTTCAACATTAACATAAAATTTTACTAAGACATTGACATATAATTGAAGGATTTTCATGAGCAATTCTATACGTTATATTTTAAAGTATTGAAGTTGCTTCGTTGTGAAGAGAACACTAATCATTTGTTTCTTCGTTGTGAGGTTGCTTCCAGATTGTGGGGAAAATTATGCAAAAAAGCTATTCTCTGTTCTTGTGAAGCTGTGTTAAAGGCAAGCATTGATGGTTTTGGGAAAGGGAGGAAAGCTAAGACTCTTTGAAGAAGTGCAGTTTCAGCTATCTTTTGGGTGATCTGGAATGAGATAGAAACAGTAGAATCTTCAAAGAGTCCACCCGTGGGATAGAATTTATCTTTTAGCTTCGCTATGGGTGTCGGTGACTAAGGATTTCTAGGACAGTTCATTTTTCATCATTTATCTTGATTGGAGGGGAGTATTAGGGATTTAGAGTATATTCTTTCTCATTTTTTCATAGGGTTATGTAGTCTCTTTTGGGTTTAGTCACAGTTTTGGTGATTTTGGGTGGATACTTGGTCCCCTCCTAAAGTGCATTTCCCCATTATTTAGTAATACAATAACTCATAGTTTCTTATCAAGAGAAAAAGAAAAAATAGTACTGGGAAAATAATTGTGTGTAACTTTTCTCGATTGTGTCTCCAAGTTAGGGACAATAGGATAATCTCATATTAACCCAATGAATCAGGAAGGAATGTTCACATTCAGCAAAGCAGCCAATTGCTCTTCCCTAGTAGAGCTGTTTGTTGCCATTTTACACATCATGGAATAAACTCTTTTGCCAAGGGTGGTTGCTGCCAGGAGTAGCTAAAAATCACAAAAACATTGACTAAAGCAGATTGGGACGTCCAGAGTGTATCCGACAAAAGATGATCCTTGGATAGCTTCAGAAACACCATGAGAATATTACAATAAAAAGAAACTCTTACCTGTTCTAATATAGCATTCATGACTCTGGAATGAAACAAAATTTGTTGATAGGCAATCAAGTACTTGGGGCAGCAGTGTTACAAAGTGTTGGCCTGTGAATTAAGCAACTTCAGATGTTCATATTAATTATGTGATCAGAAACCTCCATGACCTTTCACAATACCAGAGGAAGTGCCGGAGAAAAAAGTACTTAAATACCTGATGATTGAATTGCTAGTGAAAGAGCCCGGCAAGCTGCTGTAGATAAATTCCCATTCTCCATGTGTTCAGACCTAAAAAGTTTCTCTAACATGGGCCAAAAGACTCTTAGCAGTGCAAATATAGGGTCATCTCCAGCAGGATTGGCTGGCAGAGGCACTGGAAGATGACTGAATACAGTTCCCATCCTGTAATCAAACAATCAGCCAATTGAGCTAAGGCACTGTGAGAAAAGCGATTACAGAATAATTGTATGTGACAGGTTTTAAATTGCACACTAAGAACCTTTTTGTTTTATAATTGAGCAGTGAATATATTTCTGTTATTTTAAGTGTCACTGTTTTTTAACTTTACGCTAAAAACTTGCTAAATGCGACTGAATAAAATTAAGTCACCCTCTTTTTTTAATTTTATCACAGAATTTGAATGTTATATACTATTTATTCCAGAATAAAATCTTTTACCTTATTAAAACTTTATCATTTCCTATCAGTAGAGTCTATAATGATGTTTTTAAAATATTCTATTCAGATGTGGAAAAACTAAAAACAAAAGATTCAGCTCTATTAAGATTTCAGAAGAAAAACAAACTATCCTTAAGGCATATGAACAAACTTTGTAGTCTCATGGCATACCTGTAAAGCCCTCTTGTTGCAGAACTCAAAATTTGCGTATATGTAGCTGGATTATGTATGAGAGAATGGTTATTATCTCCATCAATCTGAAAGAATATTAATGCTTTTAATTACACTTCAAAATTATAAAATTATAGTTTACTATGAAATATGATTCAAATCATGGCCCAAGCGGCAAACTAACACAAAATGCCACAAAAAAAATGCTGAGGTTCAGACAACTACCATAATCAATCCAAGATCAACTCATTGTCTTTTCATTCACAAATCCCAATTAATTGGATCTATAACCAATAGCTTGAATGTCAAATGATAATGGCGAGATATTGTTCACTTATTACTAGGACCATGGATAGTTATGGAAATGAGTATAACAACATCAAATGCTGCTCCCAGTTTCCTTTTCTCTTTTTTTTTGGGGGGAAGGGGGGGGGGGGGGGGGGGGAAACATTAAATACTAATCTTAAACGGGAGCAGACGAACAGCATATCTAATTAGAGAAAGGAGATTTACAAACTCTCTTTCATTCTTTTCAGCAAGTAAAATGCCCCCAACCGAGAAAACATACATAAAGAAACACCAAACTCAAAAACTAAAGCAAAGACAGATAACTTAATGTATCAATGAAATCAGGAAAGAATATAATATTGGCATAGAATAGCAAGATTAAAACCATATAGCAACGCAGGAAAAAAAAAATTAAGAAAAGACAGCCAGGAAGGAAAAATCGTAACAAAAGAAAATAAATGAGGCAGTAAAGCCAAAACTTACCAGTTTTCCAATAGCTTCATAGCTAGATGAAAGCAGTCTAGCCAACAAATTGTTTTTCAACTCTTTATTTGAAACAGAGCCAAGGATCAGACTGATTGCACCAATGACTTCTTCCTCATCTTCCAAAGGTAAATGCCTCTTCTCCAAAGCCTGAGAAACCAACATCCATTTTAAGACTGCTCATGAGCTTTATTACCAAAAATAAATTAAAAATAACCCTCAAGAAATTAAAAAATAAAAAATAAATCAACTAGGCTACATTAATATATATTATTATACAAACATCTATTTTCTAAAATGAAGAAAAAGTCAAAGGAAAGCATAATTCCAAAGAGCTAATTTGATCTGTGCAACAGAAAACTATCAAACTTGGTCTAGATCAGTTTGGACAACACAATGCTATCTTATCAACAAATAAATAATAGTATAATGCTAACTCTTTTGGTGAAAGACGGTACAATAAGGGATCCAATGATCCATTGAGTACGACAGGTTGAATGGTGAAGCATTCACATCTTAATTATGAATTACAAAGATAAAAATATTTCCAAAAATTAAAATTTCTCAAACCAAAAGAGAGTGATTTTAATGTGGATAGATAATTGTTTAAAATTGATTTGCAATTTCCCACACACAAATAAGAGAGGCAAAAATTCTCAAAATATAACTTAAAAATAATAATAATAAACAAAAAAGAACATTGCATTAGCGTAACACCAATACCTCCCCTATCCACATTAAAATTTCCAAATTTGAAGGTTCATCAATTAGAGCAGAAGCATCTTCACAAATTTTACGCAAGGCAGAGGCACAAGCATTTGATGACACAGGCTCTGAAATCCCTGCAGCAAGAAATAATCTGAAAGTAGCAAATTAGCACCCAAAGGAATGGAAAATGGTAGCATTGATGCTAAATGATGCATAGGTATAGAAACAAACACAATGAAAAGCACACAAACCATTAAGGATGACACATCTATAAGGTATACTGGCAGGCTGTCCTCTGGATTGCTAAACATAAAGCAAAATCTATAAAGAAACATGCATACATTCAATTTAAATAGACATCAGAGCTTTAACAAGGAGAAGATCCTTACAATAAGGGTCTTGCATTAGTTTGAAAAGCAGATATCCACTTGGAATAGGAACCAATTACATCTGCGAGAGATCTGTATACCTAGAATGGAAACTTTATCTTAGATTATTGAATCAGATAAGGAGTAAAAATTCCTTTCGATTACAAAACAGAAAAAAAAATGCAAATAAATAAAAAGGGATAAGTAACATACAATATGCATAAATCCCTTAAGCTCTTCAGAACGGCTAGTAGACAACACCGCAACCAACTGCATAATCACTGAGAAATCAAAGGCTTGGCCGTCCTGTAAAACTACTTCAGAAACCTGAAATGTGAAACTTCTATGTCACTAGAGACAAGATTATGTTGAGTACTTAGAAAATCTGGCAACAATGATGTAGCAACCCATTGCAAACTTTCTTTCTTTCCTTTATCTTTTTGACTGGAAACACCCATTTGCAATTTAGCAAAGATCAAATAGGAAAACTATGTTGGTGAGCATATTTAATTAAGTCAACAGATAATTTATGAATATGTTACTACACATGAAAATCTTAGTCTGACCTAATCTGAACAAGATTAGACTAATTATGAGAAATGCTATCCACCCCAAAAATATTAGCCTAAAAGTTAAAAAGAATAAAAAGCAACAACCTACTGCACTAAGAAAAAGGACCAAAGTACAAAATAGTTTGTTTACCACATTAAGAGCAAACAATTTTGTTTCCACCTCCTTCCAAGGTATTGGTACATTTGCAGATCCCCAACTACCAAAGAAAACCTACAATGGGATGAGAAAAACAGAAAATACAGCAAGACGATCATATTTTAGCAGAACATAACAGCAAATGTGTATTATACATCATTATATAATTGTATATATTTCTATTAAATGTGTATTAACCTGATCTCCAAAGGTTAAATCATAATGATTTCGAGCTATGAGAGCATAATTTAGTTCGCAGGCAATGGATCATGGAAAGGGAAAACCAAAAAAAGAAAAATTGTGCCTAAAACTGAAGTGAATTCATTCTATGTCAGACATCTTACCCCCTCAAATATTATCAGAAGACCAACATGTTAAAAAATTTACAAAAAATAAAAAAGACACAATGAAGACAAAGATAAAAGGTATAACTCTTCCCGCCAAATGGTTAGGAGTTTTAGCTCAAAAATGGTGGCTTATGACACTCAATTAAAACTGATATGTGGTATTTCATGGGATGGCATGGCAATAGGACCACCAATTCTTTAGCAAGTTTATGGAATTTTAACTCTCTTAGTAAAATAGGATTGAAAAAGGAAAACAGTCCTAGGATCTATACATATTGGGAGAGAAAGAAAGAGAAGGATGATCTTCCCGGTGATATTGCTCACCTTAAATATTATATCCAGAGAGGTGTCCGGCAGTGTGTGACGTTTGACCAAACACTCACACCGAACAGGTTCAAAAGACACTCATGAGACATTGTGAAATTCCTATATCTCCTTCCTATTACATCTTCTAATACCTGATACAAAGTGGTGCCAACCTACCCTTTGTAGATAGTAACAGATGTGGAGTTGTGATTCTAAACCATGTTTATGACAATACTAATACCATTTAGAATCAGAAGGAAAGCTACCCTCCCCCCCAACCCCAACCCCAACCAACCCCCACCCCCACCCCAACCCACCCCCAAAAAAAAAAAAAAAAAAGCACCAAGAAAAAATAAGTGATAAAATTAGGGACAAAAACATTAAACCCACAATTCTCAGCTTCTAGGTTTAATCAAGCATATTGTCAATTAACACAAACCAAAACAAAATGAATTCATCAAAAATATTGCAAAACTAATAACAATAACATTATTGTTGCATATTAACACAGTTGAAACCACAAGTGTATGTTTCGTGCAAATGTATACAGAAAAAGATACTGCTTAAGCAAGAACCTTTTGTATAAATGTAGCAGATCTTAATAGCTGACAAATATCCACCAAAAGCTCAACAAGGTTCATCCTAAATTGGACAAGACCATCTGGAAGATCAACCATACCATCATCATTAAATGAAGATTCATCCACCTGTCATATGTAACTATCAGTTATCCTTCGTGTTTGATAATTAAAAGGTTATAAAGCAGGAGATGACAAATTGGAATTACTGTTGCAAAGCCTCTTTGAGCATGTGGACCAAAAAATTCCATTGTGAACATTACATCCAGTATAGGAAGTAAATGGGCATTTGCTACAACAATTCGTAAAAACATTCATGTTCATGATGATGTATAAAAAAATAAACGAGAGCCAACAACCACAATATCCGTAAAAAATTATTCCCCCAGAAGACGCACACAATGAATCTCCTAGTCATCTATTTATGCATACTTGTTTAGAGGTCAGGGCAGCATGCCAATAGTAATAAAAAGCATGACTACAAGATTGGTATGAACTCAGTCTTTCTTTCTTCACTTTTTTTTTTTAATAAATAAATTAAAAAATATATATGCGAACTTAAGTTCAGGAAAGGCAGAGGTGCTGACTTGCATCTCTACATAAATGTAGTGATAGTAAGTGACAAATATGTCTTCCCAAAAAACTAAAAATAGAAGTCTTAGGAAAAGAACAGTGAAGATGGATATAAAACCTGAGCACGTAATAAGAGAGCTTCAAGTAGAGCCGAAAATACAGAAAAAAACATGTCTTCCACATGCTTCTTATTTTTTGCAATGCTTGCATCAAGTCCAAGTATATAGCTCGCAAGAGTAGACCTGGAAAAGAAAACAGAGATCATATTATGATACTTTATCAAAAGTTAAGTGACCTTTAATAACAAATTGTACAGTAGTCTCCCAATCAAACTACTCACTGGTACTAGATGGTAAAGTCCTCATCTTTTGCAACAAGAAAATCAGCTTTGACTAAAAGTTGTTCAGATATTGAGTAAAAGAGTTTGAGGCGAGAATCAATAACCCACTAGCATAACCATACAACTAATGTTTAAATAAGATGAGACGAAAGTTTGGGACTCGAAATAAAATCCATAATCATTGGAGATCAGAATTAAAGGTAAAATCAACAGATAAAATTTGTTATGCTCTCTAAAAGTAATCTTCACCATATGTGGTCAAATCTAGGAGTAACAATCATTGAACTATCATCCACCTGGCTAAAACTGCCAAAGACTCACCCCTTAAACAGTTCCCATAAGAAAAACCAGTATTATCAACCTCGCTGGACTTATAAATGTCAAAAACTTAGACAGTGAAAACTGTATGTTTTCCATATTGCCTAAAATTGCAAAACTAGCTTTGTTGTATCTTTTTTCACTAGGAAATCTTATTCTAGATAGATGCACACTTTCAGAGAACATTCCGCCATTTTAAGGAACACTAAACTGCACAAAGTAAGAACACTACCACAAATCAAAATTTATTCATGATATTCTCTAGTTTGAGCAACAAATGGTATATCAATAACTTACATTTAAATTGCAAAACTAGCTTTGTTGTATCTTTTTTCACTGGGAAATTGCAAAACTAGCTTTGTTGTATTATGATTCCGCCATTGTTGTACCAACACTAAAATTGAAAAACTAGCTTTGTTGTATCTTTTTTCACTAGGAAATCTTATTCTAGATAGATGCACACTTTCAGAGAACATTCCGCCATTTTAAGGAACACTAAACTGCACAAAGTAAGAAAACTACCACAAATCAAAATTTATTCATGATATTCTCTAGTTTGAGCAACAAATGGTATATCAATAACTTACATTTAAAAAAGAAACGAAATGTACTCCCACCAGAAACGGGTTTGTAGACATTTAAGCTATGTGGGAAGTTACATTGGACCTCCTAAAACCAAGAAAGAAGACCATATACATCTACATGTTTGAATTATCATCAAACAATCCTCAGCCGTTTCTTCCTCTTACAACCAAGTCAGAAACTTGGTTTTTGTTTTTTATCACTCCTGCTTCTACATGAATAATCCACTCTATCTTGCTACTTCCTATGTGGTTAGACTGACTTCACATGAAAGACAGCAACATTGAAACCAATTTCTTCCTTTGGACCCAACCTCATTGGCCATAAATACTAAATCCAGTTCCTACATTGTTTTAACATTGAAAATAGTATTTTCCCTAGTTCTTTTATCACAAAAAGGCGGTAATCCATGCACTGTACTGTCAGCCTATAACTCCTTCAGGAGCCAAAACTTAACAATTTAAGAGTGATTCCGTTTACAAGCCCAGTTACAACTTCTCTCCATAAACCCAAAAAAAAAAAAGATACATAGACAAGCATTAATTGCAGTTGACTTCAGTCTATAATTCAAAAAGGTGTCCTACATAATATATCAGGCATACAATTTAAACATTGTAAACTCAATGACATCCTCTGAAGCGTGTTGACATCCATCAGGTAATAAACTAATAGAATGCATACACATCCAACCATTCAATAATCACTGGCCAACCATCAAGTTACAAAATCACAGAAGAAATCCAGATACTCCCACGAAAAGTGAAGAGAAAAAGGAAGTGTCCTCCAATTAAGTAAAGATATAACTTTTCAACCTATTCTCTGATCAGATCTGAAAACAATTTAAGAGAATCAGAAAATAGCAAACAAGGCACTAAGTAAATACCAAAATTGCAAAGTTGAGTCTGCAATCTCCCAGTCTTCACTTGGAAATGCTACACAGCTGCCAAAGCAATAAACAGAAACAGAACAAGTATGTGAGAGAAAATAAAAATGCATGATAAGAGGATAACCTAAATAAATAAACTTGCAGGAAAGAAGCATAACCAACAGACTGCAAGGAACACACTTATCTGCATGCTCCCAGCTACCTGCCCATTATAAGGTATTAAGAACTTACATGGTGACTGTCTAATGCCTAATAACTTCGGAACTCAATTCCACACAAATCACCAAATACACTGGCTTCAAGCAAAGTGTGATCAGCATATTTTAAGATGCTTGCCCACATGGTGAAGCATGTGAGGTAGATTCCAAATAAGTGTTATTACTGAAACAACTTCCAAATATAGGACCCAACAACAAATCAACAAAGAATAACAACAAAAAAACAGTAACAAACAACAAACAGCAATATGCAGAAGTTAAAACATTGAGAAATCACCTCAAGAGGGCGTCCGCCAGTGCAAGTGCCTCGGGACTTGCTTCTACAATCAGAGATGGTGCCTAATGAACAAAAGAAGTAAAAAAAATTAAATCAGAAAGAGAGTTTAAGAAATATCAAGTCATAATTATAAGATACATCTTTATCTCACTGTTAACAAAAGCAATAAAAAAAAGAAACAAATCTTCGGAAAAGAAATCATAAAACATTAAAAAAATCCTGCTAAGCACTTACAGCCTGTCCAATCTCAGACATCAAGCAGGCAAGACCCCCAATAACCTTCTCGTCTCCATCAGTAAGAGCTGGTAGAAGTAGTAGTTCTTTAAGAAAAGGTACTCGGCATAACAAAGCCTGAGGTAGCCCCTGCAAAGCAAGCACAAGTTAATGTAGATTACCCTATTTGAACGAAATGTTTGCACTAAATTTAATCACAGATAATTGTAAGAAAGTAGACTACCAGTTTGCCTCGAAAATATGGCTTATGGGAAGTAGCAACAATTTTCATTGATAAATAGATTATGACTCGGCATTAGGATACAAGCAATGGACAAGTGGCTCAGTGTTGTCAATAATAAGAAAGCATCACACCGTACCACCTTGTAGCCTAGATTCACTTCAAGGAAAAGAAGAAGAAGGAAAGAATACCCATGGATACAAAAGTAAAACAATAAGCACCACCTATTTGATATGGAATAACAACCGATGTAGACATCGTTTTGCTTGATAATTCAGATGGGACAAATAATTTGCCACCACTTAATTAAAAGGACAACAACATTTGCTCTAAAGATGCCACTTTCTTGTATAACTAAGTAAATCACATATCTACCGACATCTAAACCATACACCAAAATATCTTTCGCATAAACACTCTAACTTGGTGCATTAAATGAACCAAAAACGTTATAAACACTAGATCAAATAGATAAACAACGGGCAATAAAGAGGAATGTGATTACAACATTTGTGTATAAATGGTAGTAAGAGCATCCAATATCATTCCACAGAGCAAGAGCATACCTCATGCCGACCCACGAGTTCAACAAGAACTTCAATGGCCACATCAAATGAAGATGGAACCTATAACAACCCATATGATGACAAAAATCCGCATTCATGCTATTATTATTGAACGCTTAAAAAGAAACACCACGTCAATTAAACAAATGAAAATAATTAACAAATGAAAATAATTATGAATATACCTGCAAAGAGTTGAAAACAAAATTAAGAAGTGGATGTGCTGCCAACGAGCCTTGGGAAATCTCTGTGAAGCATCCAGCTCGAACCTGAATGCTAGAATGTTGTCACAATTTGAAAATCATACATATGCAACAACCATTTATATAAAATGAAAAGCATGCAAATTAAGCACAGAAATCCATTTTGTTCAGTTTCAGACTAGTGACATACAATCCAACAATTTTATTGAAAACAATAATGAAGGTGGTAATGCTGCTTGTAGATAAAAATCTGCACTCAACTTTAAATCAATAGAGTGAGCTATTGACATATTTTTCAACTATCTTACCCAACTTAGTAAGCAGCGTAGAATTTTTCTGTTCCTATCATGTAGCTGAACTGGAACACCACCATCAAACCTTTTACCAGATTGCTGCATGAGGAATTCAACAACCATGGGTGTGTGGGAGAGCAACTGAATAAAATAGACCAGGACATTATTGTTAGAAGATAATTAAGATACACCAAAGCAAACAGCACACATAACCAAATGCAGAGAAGAATCAAAGAAAAGACTAAATAAATAAGAAGGTAGAAACACACAAGGAATATGCGTCAAAACAAAAAGAAAAATCCTAAACCTCTTGGCCATACTGGCTTCTGTGGGCTGAACTTATATTACAATCAGAAGCTTGACTGTCAATAACTTCTTCTGGAAGAACAGTAAGCATCTCAAGAACAGCCATATTGCCATTATCCTGGCTCTGTAGATTCTGGAGACTGTAAAAGAGCTTCTCAATAGGTTTTCCATGCTCAACAGCACGAAGGATGAGAGCAGAGAGTGCAAGACAGATTTGAGTCAAAAGCTGTTATTTAGATAAAGCATAACTCATTACAGAGTGAAAAGAATAAACAAATCATTCTGAAAGGTGAATACATTGCAGCACACAGAATCATCTCAGAGAAAGAACGGCTTAATTACCTGAGGAGGACCCGAACTAAATCTTTTGGCAGCCACAAGAAGAGCATTTAACAAAGCGTCTTTAGCAGCTGACTGCAAATAATATCCTTCATTCTGAATCTGCATTGTGACATAGTGTGTAAGTATCATACACTTTAAAAATGGAAGAAAATATTTTTTGTGAGAGAGTTCAGTAGGTAATTTGAAACAATTGCATCGAATGTATCAATTAACGAAACTCCAATAATTCAAACAATTTTTATCTGTTGTCATATGGGTTTAATATTTGAAACACCAAAGAATTCAAGTCAATGCAACAGTAAACTTGGAATTACTCTTATTGTTGTCAACTCTTTAATCAAAATAATACAAGCACACTTCATCCTCCAAATAACTACAGGAAGAAACAATCCAAGCTAGCACATCAAGACCTTAACTACTGCAATAAGTATAGAAGCTTGAAAAACTGTTTGCAAAACAAAAAAAGAAAAATAGAAATTAAATTTTGTACTTCCAAATATAAAAATGCTACAGTTATTGTATTTAAAAATCAGTATTTTCGAGGGAAAACCAATGAAAATGCATGCACGAGTAGAAGAAAAAAGACATGCTTTTTCGAAACCCTGCAGCGCAAAACACACATAAAACGACACGTTTTGACTTTCAGAGCAGTTGCTAGAAAATAACTTTACGAATATTGTATTTTCCCGCACGTAAAGCCTCCATTTTGTTAACAGAAAAACTGAAGAGAAAAAATGTTAATAGAGCGAAAAAAAAAAAAAGGCACTCAGCAAGAAGCGTAGGACTAGAATCGAAACCCTAGAAATTGACCTTTCGCTTAAGAATCTGAGCTGCGAAGAACTCGACTTCGAAATCGGCGAGGAAGGACTGGCGATCGGAGGTGAGGATAGAGGTGGCGACTTCCCAAGCAGCGTCCGTTTGCTGAAACTGAACGAGCCACTGATTCGCTGCTACGCGGTTGCATGACTCGGTGTCGTGATTCAAGACGTGAACAGCTTGCGCCACCTTGATTTGCAAGTCCATCTGCATCAAATGACGGCCGTAAAGCTATTTTAATAATAATAATTAAGAATAGTAATTACTCCTCGTCTGTTTGATTTCTTCTTAGCAATAACTTTTCTTCTTTCATCGGACGGCTACAAGCGACACAAATGAATCAAGTGTTCATGTTTTGCTGATTGATGATGATACATGGATTGAATAGATTGGATGGATGGATGGATGGATGACGGAGGCATGGAGCTTTTGCTTTGATTTTAAATTTTTTAAATTAATTAATTTAATTTTACTTTCGAGATTGACCTGACCGTGACAAGACTAGCCACTACTTTGCTACTTGCTAGCTGGTAACTGAGGCTCAACACACCCACCAACTGAACGGGTCCGCAGCTGGTTCATCGGTTTTCTTTTTTTCTTTTTCTTTTTTTTTTTTTTAAGAAATACTACAAACAAAACTAGGATGACCAGTCAAAACAGGACTAAAATTAAAAAAAAAATTGCAATTACAAAATCCAAATAAATACTACAAATTTAACTAATCGGATGAAAAGACAAAGCGGGACAAAGATGAAATTGCAAATGACAAAATTCAAAGCAAATAATTTTTGAATAATCACTTTCAGGCTTTCAGCTGCCCTCTAATAAGCGTATTTTGACACTGTCAAATGACCAACTTATACATTATACGGTTGCGAGGGCAAGAACGGAACTATATATAGTTATAGAGCGTCCAAGGCCACACACACTCGAGTTAAAAAAAAAAATCAAATTCCAGAGAAAAAAAATAAAACTGAGCTATTTTATGTCATTTTATGTTTAGCCCCCTCATTTTTTTGCTCATTTTTGTTGTATCCTACAAGATTTTATGGTTTATCTATTAATCTCCAGTGTTGGCCTCTTCAATTTTATAAATTTTATGTTATAAAGTAGTCAAATTCATAATATATCCATTATGGCATCAAATTAAAATTTCGGTTTCGTCACTAAAAAAAGAGCGATGCTTCGCCACTGCTATTAGAAGTTAGGTCAATGTTCTATTAAATAGCGTTGGCTATAATTATTTGTCATTCAGTAACAATTATAAAAATAAATGTAAAATTTTACTAATGTTTTTATATAAATAGTAGCTCAAAATTCCTCAATGCTGGTACAAATGGATGTATTCAGCAACAAAAATTTTAATCATACCAGTGAAGAACCTAGCAAATGATGGTCAATAATAATGAGGATGGACCCATTAGTGGGCTATACCGAATTATAGATTAAGAAAAAAATAATACCTTTATTAAAATTTACAAACTACCATCATAGATGTATTATAAATGACTGCTCAATATTAAGAATATATTTTTCCAATTATTTATTTTGACTTCCTCTTTTCTTTTTTGAGACTTTCACCAATCAATTACCAACAAAAGCCAAAATATTAGTGGTCACTCCACTATCTAGACATTTTCATCCCACTTATAGAGTCAATTTTTTTAAGTTATTCTCCCAACAAAAGAAACTTGCATTTTATTATTAAATTATCAAATTTTATTGATTATTGCTTATCTTATTATTAATTTTTTAAATTTTCATATTATGTTAGGGTTTGTTTTGGATAGAATTAGAGCTAGTATGTTTTGGATAGAATTAGAGCTAGTATTTGAATTGTATTTTTATTTTCTACTTTTTCAAATAATTATTTCATTTACAATAAATATTTTTTAGAATAAGGCTCCTAATGTCTCCTTATTAAGTGCATTTTATTTTTTCTACCTATTAAATTAAATGTTCACTTTACGTCATAAATTAAAAAGAAAAAAAATTTACTTCATGGGGACTATAGGTTCTTGGGTTCCTTGATAATAACAAACATTAATTAGTGGTGATCATTATAGATATTATTTTCAAATTTAATCATTAATAAAATACTATAATAAAATTTTTAATTATAAATTTTTAATATTAGCCTAAATGTAGTATACTAATGCCTTTTTAGGCATGATCAGCTTATGTTTAAGGGATATAAAGTTAGTTTTGACATTAAAATGGTACTTTTTATTTCAGAGAGATCAAAAGTTTTATTACGTTAATTGAGAGGGCGGTTGGATGTTATTTTCGTTTTTTAAAAAAATTAAGCAAAGTAAAATTGAATGAGCACAAACTCTCTTGATTCTTGAACATATTTTAATTAAAAGTGTTAAATGTTTTTAAAAAATTAAAAAATATGTCAATAACAAAGGTAAAATTATGTTGTAACTGTAGTATGGTATCATAATTATTTTCAGTCGTTGGATCTACCGTTATATAATGGTTGGATGTTATTTTCCTTTTTTTTTTAAATTAAGCAAAGTAAAATTGAATAAGTACAAACTCTCTTGATTCTTGAAGATATTTTAATTAAAAAGTGTTAAATGGTTTAAAAAAATTAAAAAATATATCAATAATAAAGATAAAATTATGTTATAAATGTGATATGATACCATAATTATTGTTTAGATCCGTAATTATATAGTTACGTTAATTGAATCAAAGGACTAACGCAACCGTAATACAATCCTAACTGTAGTTGCAACAGCTGCCCAATAACGAAATATTATTTAAGATTAAAAATAAAAATAAATAAAAGCAGCAAAACAAACAGGAAGGGTACAGAGGACATCTGGTCAGCATTAACAGTCACACAAAGTAGGTAAGATTTGGAGCTGCTTGTAGTTGGGGCTGTTATGGCTCTTCTTCAGTCGTCGATGACTGCAACGCCACGCGCCTTCACCTGTCAATCAGTATCGGTGGGCAAAGTTGCATCCTTTCCACCGCCACTTGTGAATTTTGCATCTCCGTCATCTTACTCTCCACGACCCTTGACCGGCGTAACAAATAATCTCCGCCTGTTGGGGGTCAAGTCTAACAAAGCTACGACCTTTCGCTGCTTGGCTTCTGGTACCCTTCACTTTCAGTTTTTGCCTAAATTTCCCCTAATTTAGCTCGGAAATTTAACTTGGCTTATCAAATTGAATTTGATTTGACAGTCAATTGTGTTCTACTTTGACCTGACAAAATGGGGTTTTTGTGATTGTAAGATTAATTCAACTGAGTTGAGGTTTATCATATGTAGGCTTTGAATTTGTAAATTGTTAAGTTACTGAAGGGATTTCTTTTTTTATTTTTTTAATTTATTTTTACGTATAATAATAGTTAATTATAATATTGTTAGTATTGATTAGTTTTCTCTTCTCTGTTCTTTTGCTGAAACTTACATCAAAATGATGATATCTGTGTTTGTTCGTTTGTGTTACAGCTTTGACACCTGAGCTCAAGTCAACATTGGATAAAGTTGTTACAGGAAACAAAGTGGTTCTGTTTATGAAGGGCACGAAGGATTTCCCACAATGCGGATTCTCACACACTGTGGTGCAGATATTGAAGTCCTTGAATGTACCATTTGAAACAGTAAACATTCTAGAAAATGAAATGTTACGACAAGGGCTGAAGGAGTATTCTAGTTGGCCAACCTTTCCTCAACTTTATGTTGAAGGAGAGTTTTTTGGTGGCTGTGACATCACAGTTGGTAAGCTAATGGATTTCTTGAATCTTTTAAACTTCAGCAGCACTATTTGGCAAGTTGTTTGTGATCTTTATGCTTTTTGTTCTGCTATGTGCTTCATGTCTATGAAGCGTGGTTGCTAAAGGCATTAGACTGTCGGATATTTTAATCTTTCCTAACTTAGCATGCTGATCATTTAAACTTTGTATTGTTTGTGAAATTTTCAATTGATGCACTGGAACCTTTTGATAAGGAACTCCAATATTGGAAGATATCAGAATTTATATTTCAAATAAGCATTTTACTTACCGGAACCTGTAGTTGTGTCTGCATACAAAAGATGTGAATGCCTGTGGACAATGCATTGAAAGGACATGATTGCATATGTTTCTCAAAATATGAAAGTTGATGGTTCATGCATGTGATTTGGCCCTTGCTATGTAGTCAATGCTGTACTACAAGTTGTGATTCCCCGATGAGTCCTTGGTCTGGTTCTTAAAATTAGGGATGCAAAAATAGCTAAAATCCTTGCCACATATATTTCATAGTTCCGTGTCTTTTATATCAGGAATATTAAAGGTATAGACATCATAAACTTAATTGCAGAGTACTTGCACTCCGCATCTATCACTGACACTATTTCTAACATTTTATTGTTAACAACAAATATGATATTTGCTTTTGTGTATGTCTCGTAAATATATTTTAGAAAACTTAAATGAGAAGATGAATCAAATTTCAGTACAGTTTAAACAAATTAGTGGTCTTATAATTATGAGGAATTGATTCATGTATGATGCATTAGTGAATTCATAGCTGCTTCTCCCTGCAGAGTGTATGGATTCCGATTTGATGATTCATTTGAATATATACTGATTTGGGAAAAGAAAACCGTTTATTGTTTTCTTGTCTCCATGTGTGAAGTTTGCAAGAAAATTCGTAATGCTAGTTTACGTATTACTTGGTTGTAAGTGAAGTACTATTGCCTTTATATGGAAATTATTATATCTACAATTAGGAATTTGGTGTATCCGGAGAGAATATTAGTTTAATATTTCTCTTTTCTAATTGTTTCACCGACTTCAATCAACTATTATACCTTTTGCATAAAGCATTTGAAAAAGAAAGAAGGAAAATTGATAATGTGCGGCATCATTAACTCGGTTGTTCACTAATTTTAATATGTTAATACATGCCTTCATCAGTTCAAGCAAGGAACTCAATTAAAATATTCAATGGATGTCACTTTGTGGACTGGAAAAAGAACATCACTCGGTTTGTGAATAGTAAAATAACTGCCTTACACCATTGTATGTAGAAATAAGTACAAATCTATAAGAATATTTGAAATTTTATGAAATATCACAATGAATGAAAATTAAGAATTAGTTTCCAGTGTCACTGCAGCGGGTTTAGATTCAGTGTACGACTCATGTGCATAAATACACTGGAGCAAAATACACGAATTGGTCTTGGCTCTCAAGTTTTAGGAATGAGAATGGATTATTACTTTGAAGATAAATCAGCTGAGTTTTGATTTAGGAATTTACTTCTTGCAATAAGAATAGTTTCCTCTTTAAGTTTGTATTTTTTATGTGGTCGTATTATCTTGCAATCATCAGCTTAAAATCTTAAAATCTTTGATGCTTTGCCTCGTTATGTCTTGTGGCAGTTTGCAACATCTTCAGGATAATAAGCCCACAGTATTCAAGTAGGCATATTATTCGGAATTGTCTACTGTTCTGATTTCTTTTTTTTTTTTTTTAATTTACAGAGGCCTATAAGAGTGGGGAATTGCAAGAACTATTGGAGAAGGCAATGTGCACCTGAGACTCTTTTAGTTGGAAGAGGGCTATTATACTTGTGTACTTGCTTAGTGGTGATGAGAAAAAATCAACTGTTGTATCTTGCTTGGTTCTGATAAAAAAAAAAAAAATTGTTTATAAATGAACACAAACCCAAGTTTATTATTACCTAATAGCAGCTACAGCATTGATTATTGAATGAAAAATCATTTGTCAAGTTGCTTTATTGAGTTTGAGATAAGTAGATAAATGAAATGTTTGTAATGTAACTTTCACAAATGATCTGTGTAATTTAATTATCTTTAGATGTGAGTTTATCTGAGTTATAAGATGAAGACTGCACGGATGTACGATTGATAAATATAGTCATGGCCACATCCTTCAAAACTCTGAAATTAAAGAGACAAATCAAACCGGATGCTGAAATGGTAAAAGATTTGCGGTTTAGCTTTTATCTTTTCCTGGGATTCCTGCTGATCTTGTGGGCGGTGTCTCATGGAACACGGAGCAAGTAAAATTTTGCAAAACACTTACAGTTTCTTCACTTTCTGAAGTTGTAACGCTAGTCTCAGTCACGCATGTGTTCTGCTGGAGTGCTGTTATGAATGAGCAAGGATCTGTTTATGCAACAGCTGTGTGCTGCTTTTCTGATAGCTAAATGACATTTGGAGCTGAAGCCGGAACAAGAAGCCAAAAGCTTTTGTAACAGCAGCTCCCACAATGCGCTATAAATACCCACAAAACCTCCCTAGAGAAACCATAACCGAAGGCAGCACAAAAAAACCTTCAAAATCCTCGAGCATTATTAGAAAACATGAAAGCCGGTGTGGTTCTTGCTGTGATATTAATGGCAACGATCATCATGGTGGAGCGAGGCCAGGCCGCTATAACCTGCGGCCAAGTTGACTCCTTTCTAGCTCCTTGCTTAACATATCTGACCGGGGAAGGCAAGCCATCTCGGTCATGCTGCACTGGTGTCGAGTATCTGAAAGACAACACTCCAACAACTGCAGACAGGCAAGCTGCTTGTAAATGCATCAAAGATGCGGCAACTCGCTATCGCGGCATCAAGCTAGACAAAGCTCGTCAACTTCCTAAAGAATGTGGCGTCGACATTGGCGTTCCCATCACCCCCGATGTCGACTGTAGCAAGTGAGCTTTAATTTGCTTCTCCACTCCATTTCAGTATTCATTACCTTACTCTATATATAATTGATATTTTTAATCAGCATTCTTATCAATAGAAAAATCAATTTGGCTTTGTTTTGGCAGAATTTCTTAGAACCCCCACGGAGGCTTTGGGCTTGTGCGTTGAGTAAACATCGCTGCCAGCTGGTGAAACACAGCACAATTAATATACGTGATCTAATTATGCTTGTTAATTTATGTCGTTTGTTATGGTTCTTGCTGAAGAACTTTGTATCGGGATACTTCATACTTGTAGTGCATGGTGTTTTAGCACATAATTAGCGTTAATAAAACGAGAGTTATTATCTCTACCCGCTCGAAGCAATCACAGGATTAACATTAATCACATTTAAAAATAGAAAAAAAAGAAAAACTGTCATCAATTTTTAGTAGCACCACAATACTTATATACGGTCATGACATCTGCGTGATAGTAAATATTAATTAGAGATAATAGCATATACTTTTAAACTTAAATTAATAAATGGTGTCACCTTGGACCACATAGACAGATCCGAATACTGCGTGAACGTGAAACCCGATTCAATGCAGCATTGATATGCAATTTTTATTTCTTAAGAAAAGAGATATAATAAAAAAAACACACCAAAAATAAAATTGTAAAAAATGAAACCAGAAGCCTTGTTTATATATTCCCTTTCAGAATTCTACGTTGAAAGTGATTAAATGCATATAATAATCACATTTTCAGATCTGCATTACTCTAATCTTCACACCATCGTTGACGTTTCAACCTGAATTCAACGGCCAAAAGCTCTGATTGATTGCTGCAAAGAACTGTTTTGAGACGCCTTCGTTTTCGGTAAACACAGCGATGAAAATTGGATTGTAACGGATGTATAAAGTATAATAAATGGCTGATTCGGGGGAGTACGAAGGAGACGACGACGGGAGTGTGAGAGAACTCTGCGCGAATGGCGCGTGCATGAAAGCAGCTGAAGTCGAGGCCAAACTCGACGAAGGCAACATTCAAGAGGCCGAATCATCGTTGCGCGAAGGCTTGTCCCTCAATTTCGAGGTTCGCTTATTTTTAATTCAATAAAAAAAAATAAAGAAGATTAATTTTTTTCATTTAATTACACGACACATTTTATTTCAAATGTATGGTAAAATAAAGATCTCTTTAGGCTGTATGATTTATCGTTTGTGGAATATTATTATTTAAAAGGAAGCACGAGCTCTGCTTGGAAGATTGGAGTATCAAAGAGGAAATGTAGAAGGAGCGCTTCGTGTGTTTGATGGCATTGATCTTCATGCGGCAATACAGCGGCTGCAACCTTCGTTTTCTGAAAAATCGGCTTCTAAAAAGTGTCGCTCGCGCAGTGATCCTCACGTTTCAGTCTCCCAGCACGCCGCTAGCCTTGTGCTTGAGGCTATTTACTTGAAGGCTAAGTCCCTGCAGAAGCTCGGAAGATTAACAGGTAACTTAATTTAGTTTCTCAATATTTCATTGTTGTATACACTGTTCTCATTTTGGGAATTTGCTTGCAGAGGCTGCTAATGAATGTAAAAGTGTGCTCGATGCTGTGGAGAGGATATTCCAGCAGGGGATACCTGATGCACAAGTGGATAATAGATTGCAAGAAACGGTTAGCCATGCGGTGGAGCTACTTCCGGAGCTCTGGAAGCAGGTGGGTTGTGATCATGATGTGGTTGCTGCTTATAGACGTGCTCTGCTTAGTCAATGGAACCTTGATAATGAATGCTGTGCGAGGATTCAAAAGCGATTTGCTGTGTTTTTGTTGCATAGTGGGGTGGAGGCTGGTCCGCCCAGTTTGGGTTCTCAGGTTGAGGGTTCCTATGTGCCTAAAAATAATCTGGAAGAGGCGATTTTACTTTTGTTGATTCTGATGAAGAAATACCACCTTGGTAAGATCAAATGGGATCCAGCTGTGATGGAGCACCTAACTTATGCACTCTCTTTGTGCAGCCAAACTTCTGTTTTAGCTAAGCAACTTGAGGAGATAATGCCTGGAGTGTTTCTTCGCTCTGACCGTTGGAATGCATTAGCTCTTTGTTACAGTGCAATAGGGAAAAATGATGCTGCCTTGAATCTATTGAGGAAGTCACTACATAAACATGAACGACCTAACGACCTCATGGCACTGCTCTTAGCTGCCAAGATCTGCAGTGAGGATTGTCATCTTGCTGCTGAAGGGATACAATATGCAAGGACTGCTCTCAGTAATGCTCAGGGGAAGGATGAGCACTTGAAGGGTGTAGGTCTACGCATGTTGGGTCTTTGTTTGGGAAAACATGCCAAAGTTTCTTCCTCCGACTATGAAAGGTCGCGTCTGCAATCTGAAGCATTAAAGTCTTTGGATGGAGCAATTACTTTTGAAAATAACAATGCAGATCTATTTTTCGATTTAGGTGTTCAATATGCGGAGCAAAGGAATTTAAGCACTGCTTTGCGTTATGCAAAGCAGTACATTGATGCGACAGGTGGCTCTGTATTAAAAGGTTGGAAATTGCTTGCTCTAGTTTTGTCTGCTCAACAGCGGTTCTCAGAGGCTGAGGTGGTCACTGATGCTGCTTTAGATGAGACCACAAAGTGGGAGCAAGGACCTATTCTTAGGCTCAAAGCAAAGCTAAAGATCGCACAGGCACTCCCTATGGATGCTATTGAAACTTATCGTTACCTCCTGGCATTGGTTCAGGCCCAAAGGAAATCTTTCGGTCCTCTGAGAAGTCTTTCACAGGTTAGATTCTCCATCATTTTACATGATTTTGTTTATCTTAAAGAGATTAATGTCCTTTTAGTTCACTTTTATATTTAAATTGCAAGTATATGCTGTATGTTTTGTATTATTAACATAAATGGTGCATATATTTTATCATTTCATGATCTTGGAATGCTGCAGGAGTGAGTATCCTGAAGCAATTTTTATTGCTTCTAAGTAGTGCAACACAATGGTAATTGGAGGTTGTAAAGTTTTATGAATATGATTATCTAGCTATAAGCCCACAATTGGAGATATTACAAGAATATGATGTCTTCGGTTTTGATTGAATTACTCGATCCAGCTGTTTCAACTATTTACGTTTCAAGTTAAAAATGAATTTGCTACTACACGATCACCCTACAAGATCTAGGAATAATTATTGGTGCTTGTGGAAATGGCTGAGTTGGTTTGGTTGCTTTGTTTGAATTTGTGAGTTAACTTATCTATAGTATGTGAGAAAAAAAATGACAAAAAGCTCTACAACTTTGCAATATTCTAGTAGCAATTTAAAATGTGTAGTTCCTGCTTTCTATTTCAAGTTGTACTAGCCATTCTCTTCCTTTCTCTCTTTTAGTTTATTTCAATTTCCATATGCTGTAATCATCAGTTTTCAATTTCTTTTTCTTCTGAGGACAGTTGCTTCCAAATTCATTATTAACCTTTTGTAGCTTATGATAGATCGAGGATGATAAAGTCAATGAATTTCAAGTTTGGCATGGTCTCGCAAATTTATACTCAGGCCTTTCACATTGGAAGGATGTTGCAATATGTATGGGAAAAGTCAGAGAGTTGAAAGCCTACTCTGCTGAAATGCTGCACACAGAAGGCAAGAACTGGAACTTTATTTTAACATATGAATATCAAATCTTCGTCTTTATGTTCTACATGCTTGGAAAGTGACTTCACTTGCAAGGTTCTTGAAAACATTTTTGTTTGGATCTTCCTGTCAACTGATAAAAACGTCTCCAAATTTTTTACTGCCATCTGCTTGAAAAGAGGACAATAGCAGTAACTCAATGTATTTCACTCTGCTTTCTCGCAGTTTCAATGAATTAGAGGATTTGTATGTTTATGTAATGTCAACCGGTGGGTACACAATTTTGCATAGATAATGTCGATTTAATATAAAACTTGTCATTTTCTTGTTTAATTCTGCCAGGTGTTATGCATGAAGGATGTGGGCAAACACATGAAGCTCTGCGTGCTTATATCAATGCTCTTTTAATCGAACCATCTTATGTGCCCTGCAAAGTACTGGTTGGCTCTTTGTTCTCAAAGTTGGGCCCAAAGGCATTGCCTGTTGCAAGAAGCTTACTATCAGATGCATTAAGGTTAGAACCTACCAATCGTAAGGCTTGGTATTACTTGGGGTTGGTTCATAAAGACGATGGACGAATAGCTGATGCCGCAGACTGCTTCCAGGCAGCCTCCATGCTTGAAGAATCTGATCCAATTGAAAGCTTCAGTTCTATTGCTTGATTGGCTCCAATATATCAAAGGTTTCGCTTTTTGTTTTACTTTTACCATTTGATCATCTCTTTTCTTTTAAAATCTATGCGTTCATTCTAACTCTCCCTATCGCTTTTGCAGTCAAATCTTCGCCTTTGTGTAACATGTCATCAATGCACGACTTGAGAAGTCCAGTGCTCAAGGATTGTTTTGTGGACTTGTTCCATTGGTGATTATGGGTAGTTTTCCAGTTCATTATTTAAGACTCCTCGCCGTAACGAAGGTCTCGGCAAAAATGAGGGACTCAGTCACTGAAGTTGATGTAGGGAAACAAGAACAGAGAAAGAGAGGTACTCAATCCAATTGTAGGATGAATACTAGTACTAGAGATTTGTAAGCAATGTATTGGTTAATCTGCAATCATTGCCCGGCTGTGTAAATTTTTTTTTGTTTAAGAAAGCAATTGTTGCTAAATTATAGTAACATATTCCCCCTCTTGTTAGTTTTTTATTTTTTTTCCCCTCATTTGTGCTATTTATTCAATTATTTTTTCAGTCATGTTGGTAACAGATGGAACTGTAAACAGAAGATCTTATTGATGTGAATCAAAATTTTAAAATGTTAAAAATTTGGAAAATTTCAGGCAACTTAAATTATCATTGCGCCTCTCAATCAATCATAAACTCTGGCGCAACACATAAAATTTCTTTTGTGAGTATTACGCTGTGATTGGCTCAATATATTATATATTGCTTGCATTCAAATATTCAATAGTGTGTATAATCAACGCATTAAGACAATTACCTTTTTATTTTAATATTTTTAGTAGTTAATAATCTAGTTCAATATAGCGTAAAATTACTAATTTATTATATTTTATTAAATAAATCTCTATTATCAGTTTTTTTAATTAATTAGCGATTTCATGATGTAATTTTTGCCCCTCGAGCCTCGACCGTTAACGATCTTTTTTAACAATTTTTTTTTTAAAACAGAGGAACCCGAAGCCAATTTCGGACCGTCCGGTTCACCTATGATTTTACAGGCCAGTCGGTCAAACTAATAGGATAAGATTATTATAGAACCCGAAATATCTCAAAACTGGTTCTGCGATGAAATGAGTAACAGAACAACGAAGCTTAAAAAATTCAAAGCTTAGTTTTAGCATCATAAGAGCTCAATGCCTCAAACTCTGTTCCTCAAGCCATTCATTTCACCCTCTTCAATTAATTTCAGGTTTGTTCTTTTTACTTTTTTTCATTTTTTTTGTAATCCTTTGTGATAAACCCTTACTAAACCCTCCTCAAGGATCACTGAAAACAAAATTAAAGTTCAATTTTTCACTCAAAAAGCAAGAAATCATGTGGGGTTTTATCATTTTTACTATTGATTTTAAAATGCTAACAAGTTAGCGCCTTTACTGGTGCAATTAATTTTCAGCCAACAGAATGTACTGGTTAGTCCACTTGATGCCAATCTTAAAGTTCACCGGAGAGTTGGGGTAATTTGCATGGGCATGTTAGCACCGAGAAAGTTTATGCAGAAGAGAAGGAAAGTGGAAGTGTTCAAAGATGCAGCTGATGAAGCTGAGAAGAAGAATTGGAGGAGACTGATGAATCAAATTGAAGAAGTAGGTTCTGCTGTCGCAGTGCTCAGAAGCGAAAGAACCAGAGGCCAGCCTCTTCCAAAAGATCTTGTTTTGGGCACTCTGGTTAGATTAAAGCAGCTAAAGAAGTGGAATGTTGTTAGTGAGGTAATTCAAAATATTTGTCAATCTTAATCTTTAATATTTTCGTGGAAGCCTGTAAGAGATAGCATGTTGATTAAGTTCCTTCATTTCTAGGTACTCGAATGGCTTCGGATACAGAGTTGGTGGGACTTCAATGAAATGGATTTCTTGATGCTTATTACAGCATATGGAAAGCAGGGGGACTTCAACAAGGCTGAGAAGGTTTTAAGTTTTATGAACAAGAAGGGTTATGCGCCAAGTGTTGTGTCTCATACTGCTCTTATGGAAGCATATGGAAGAGGAGGCAGATACAACAATGCTGAGGCTATATTTCGAAGAATGCAGTCATCTGGCCCCCAACCTTCTGCTTTAACATATCAAATTATACTCAAATTATTTGTTGAGGTAATCAGCTCTGTCAAAGTGTTTCTTTTCACCTTTTTCGTGTGAAATATCTTAATAAGTAGATTGTGTACAAGAGAAGAAATTTACGTGATGCCTTCTAATAATTTGTAAATAATTGAAATAAATCAAAAAGAGGTCTTGTCCTGGGTTTCCATTACATAGATATAATTTGGTACATGAGGCGTATAATGGGAAGAATTTTGGTACATAAGGCGTATAATGGGAAGAATTAAGGAACCAAGAAATCTTGGTTTTACTACATCAAGTTGGTTTTGGAATCATAGCTGAGACAGACTTCACATACCTCCAATGAAAATTGAACCTACAAATTTACCAATTATGGGATGGGTACTCTAATAATTCAGATGTTCGCAAAACCTGAACATGATTTTCTTGTGCCAATTAGCAAATATTTCCAAAAGGATAAGTTTAAGACCATCGGGAATGATTATTGCCCAAAAGTAAGACTTGCATCCATTTTTCTTCGAATTGACTAGACATTCTGTAATTCATGCCTATAAAACTAAGTTTCCATTGTGCAATATTGGCACTACTGCAGGCTAACAAGTTTAAGGAAGCTGAAGAAGTTTTCATGACACTCTTGGATGAGGAAAAATCACCACTGAAGCCAGACCAGAAAATGTTCCACATGATGATCTATATGCATAAGAAAGCGGGGGGTTATGAAAAGGCTCGTAAACTATTTGCATTGATGGCTGAGCGAGGTGTTCAGCAATCTACAGTCACTTATAATAGTCTTATGTCATTTGAAACTAATTACAAGGAGGTTTCAAAGATCTATGACCAGGTAAAACTTCAAGTTTATGTGATCTTTTCTTTTCCTTCATATTTTGGGATTGGCTTGAAGTATATATGGTCATTGACGGTCTTCACCAGATGATTAGATCTGGGGCTAAGACCTTACTGGAACTGACCTGACATGTTCTTGATTAGCTGCTATTTGCCATTCTAACGATAGAAAAATTATTAATTATCTTCAAAGACAGGATTTATAGAGTATATCTTTTTTTTTCCCCTCTCTCTCCTTGGTTCACCCACCCTAGTGAAAAGTTTAAATTGGTAATAGATAAAATTTTACATGACCTGAAGAAGTTGGCAATGAATGGATTCTGACATGTCTAAACAGACATTAGCTGGCAACATTGTTCCATGCTTGTTACATGCGGTCCATGCAAAAATATGTACGAGATCTTAAGGAGGCAGATGGAAAAGTATACCGACATATCTAAATATGCACAGGCTTGCAACATTGTCGATGCATAGCAACTAATAGGTTATACACTATCTATTCTCTACGCATGTGTGCGCGCGCGCATGCTCACATGGTATCGCTGACCCACATACTCTCACACAGCATCGCTGACCCACTTACTCTAGTTAGGAGAACTCTTATTACTTTCTGTTCAGCAAGTCTATATATTTCATCAATACCAAAATGACTAAAAGCTTGAGATAAACATTTATCACACTGCTCATGTCAGACTGTATGCCCATTGCCGAGGTGTATGTGAGTACTTTACTTAGTCTTCCCAAATATTTATTCTTACCCTCTTTTTCAACTTTTTTGGGTTTATTAACTTATTAGATATTTATCTGATTTTTAACGATCACCCCCTTTCAGATGCAAAGAGCTGGTCTTCAACCTGATGTGGTGAGCTATGCCTTACTCATTAATGCTTATGGGAAAGCTAGAAGGGAGGAAGAAGCTCTAGCTGTTTTTGAAGAAATGCTGGATGCTGGTGTCAGGTATGCAGGAACTGAAATTATTGCTATTGTGATAGGGGGAACCCATGGATTCAAGCAAGCCAACTGTACTTGAAGAAAACTAGATTGGTCAGAGGGGATTCTTCAAACACAAAAGCACACAGATGTTAAACCAAAAAAATATTTCTTGGCAACAAAACCCTCAATTGGAGATGAGAAGCACATGATGTGTATAAAAAGCTTTAGCCAAAAAGAGTGCTGGCATGACAAACGGGATATCTGATGCAGAAAGAAAAATCTCTACATTAAAACAAAAGAAGCTACCGCTCAAAATCTAATCAAGCTTTCTAGCTGTATATGTTTGTTTTATTTTCTCTGAAACCTAGTTAAGTTAATCTCTAAAAGTTTTTGTGATTTAGTCATTTGTCTCCTAAATGCCCCACACTGCTTGTGCATTGGACAGAGAGTATCTAGTTGGTCGGAGGCCTACCAAAACCCATCTCATTGCTATTGTACTATGTACTTCACTCTTAACCAACCACAGCTCCATTACAAACTTCACCTAATATTCGCCGCCTTCTCTGAAGTCATCATGCCTTTGATGGGTAGGACAGTACTTTTGATTTCCTGGGTCTGTGATTTAAAGTTTGACCTCCTACCGTACCACAAAAATCTAACTATTTATATATTCTTTTCATTTAATTTGCCTCCGTACTTTCCCCATTGGAAGCTCAAATATTGTTTCATTTTGTCTCTTTGTCAGACCAACCCACAAAGCTTATAACATTTTGCTTGATGCATTTGCAATTTCTGGAATGGTGGATCAGGCTCGGACTGTGTTCAAGTGCATGAGAAGGGACAGGTAAAGTATCTTAAAATTCACAGCAAGTTGAGGCTTATTATTTTGATTTCGTTTACTCAATAACCTTCAGTCATGGACTCTTTTTATGGACTCTTTTTAGGGAAAGATCCTCATGAACTACTAAGATCATTAAAACAATGTACCCATAAAATTTTGAACTAATTACCATCTAATCAGTAAGATTCTTCAACTGTTTTTCTCTTTTGTTCAATTGACTAACTTTGGCATTAAGGAGGATGGAGTTCAAAGTTAGACTTTTATCTTGTTCTTTGCAGTTGATTATTCCGATAATGGATCAAGTCCCAACACAGTGCAATCTTTCCTTTTATTTTTTCTGCAGATGCGCTCCGGATATTTGCTCATATACAACTATGTTATCAGCTTATGTGAATGCATCTGACATGGAGGGTGCTGAAAAGTTCTTCAGGAGATTGAAACAAGATGGATTTGTACCCAATGTGATAACCTATGGAACATTGATTAAAGGGTATGCTAAGGTAAATAATCTTGAAAAAATGATGGAGATATATGACAAAATGCGAGTGAATGGTATCAAACCCAATCAAACAATCTTCACGACAATTATGGATGCATATGGGAAGAACAAGGATTTCGACAGCGCTGTTGTTTGGTATAAGGAAATGGAATCTTGTGGTTTCCCTCCTGACCAGAAGGCAAAGAATATTCTCTTGTCTATAGCCAAAACTGCAGATGAGCGAAATGAAGCTAATCAACTCTTAGGAAATTTCAATCACCTGAACAATGAGCCAGGGATTAATGGATTATCTATGTCTGTTGATGAGGAAGACGATGACGATGACGATAACATCTACCATGATGGTGATGGTTATGACAATGAAGATAATGCAGAAGAGACCATTGCTTGTTCTGGAAAGGAAGATGAATTGATATTTTTCCATGGTGATCATCAGCGAAGTCAAGAAGGGCTACATACTTTACAAACAGTTGACTTGTGAGTTCGGGTGTTTCATTTTCTGCAATACAGTTAGGATACTTCACCTCGAAAAGTTGGTTCAATTAGATTAGTCAGTCTCTTCATGTAAATGTGTACTGGTTAAGGGGCAAATTTCATGTAAAATCAATCAATTTTGAATTGTATGTGTAGATCATCATATGGATGTGAAATGGTTCTTAAACATGATTAGACTTCTTTATAGGTCGTTCTGTTCAATGCAGGATGTCCGGTGAAACCATGTTGATGACAAGAGTGCTCCTATTTAATTTCTCAACTCCAATTTCTGTTCATTTGAGATTCTGAAATTGGCTAGAAGCCTGCAACTGATGTAAGAACAATGGAAAGGGAAAAAATTGCTATTTGGCCCCCACTTTTATTGTACAAAGTTCACATTTATACTTAAAAGGAGAACTCTGATAACATGCCATGTGGGACTGATTAGCACAGTTATGTTACAGCCATCAAGTCTATTGGTAAGACTTCTTTAAGCGCTCGGCGGCTTTTTCAACCTACAAATGCAGTAACAATTGTGATAAATTGCTGATAATTACGTAACATAATTCATAAAACCAAGATGTTACCTCAGCATTCCAATTTGTTCTGCCAGTGAGAATAATTAGAGTTATTGTTTGTAAGAGAACACCAGTAATCATTCCCCACCAAATTCCCTGAAAATTAGATCAATAAGCATCCAGTTTCATGATCAAAGATCAATAATTTAAATCCAATTCACATTAAAAAAAAAAATGTAACAAGAAATGAAGATCTTCAACTTACTACTACTCCTATGTTTGTTTTGAAGCCAAGTACATATGCAATTGGGAGACCAATTATATAGTAACAGGCTAAATTAAAATGGGAAATTTATAAAAATAGTCACAAAATTTTAGTATTTTTCAATTTTAGTCCCCCAAATTTTTTTCTATCATAACTAGCCAAACACCCCATTTTTGGACTACATTACCCTCATCTTTTTCATCAAATTTACAAAACCATGACATTGAAATTTCCAGCCCTCATAAACGGTAATTTTGCTCAAAAACTTAACAAATTTCATCATTCTCAACAATTTCCACCACTCTCAATAAATTAACAAATTCCATCAAACAAGTATTGCATAATTGAAGATATAATTATCAATTGGAGAGCTTGTTAAAGTTAGTTTATACTCTTACCATAATCTAAGCTTTTGATCTATTGATTTTATCATTTAATTTCGAGATTAAAGAAGATTTTTGTTCCAAACATTGTTATTTTTCATGAATAAAATAATGTGATTTGTTAAAGTAGTTAGTTTCAGTTGAAAAATGAAGATAAATCATTGAAATTTCTGGAAAATCGGGCAAAAAAGAAGCCCAGATCAAGTGAGACAGGCGCCTGTCTCACTGGTTTTATGTGAGACAGGCGCATGTCCCACTGCCTGTCTCACCAAAATATTTGTGGGATGGCGATGCGCCTGTCGCACATATTTTATGTGAGACAGGCGCCTGTCCCACTGCCTGTCTCACCAAAATCGCACATAAAGCCACTGATTTTATGTGAGACAGGTGCCTGTCCCACTGCCTGTCTCACTTGTTCCCACTGGTTTTATGTGGGACAGGCGCCTGTCCCACTGCCTGTCTCACTAAATTTCAGTTATTTTCCGAAAGTCATAACTTGGGTTACATGTATCCGTTTTAGGCATATAATATACCGTTTCGAAGCTTACAACAAGACGAATCAAATGCAAAATCGTATACTTTATTTCATCTATATAAATGTAGTGCATATTCAGTTTACTAGGTTTTGTAGCATGTAATCTTATATCTTTTGTTATTCTTTATAATTTTTAGGTTTAATGGATTCCGTTGTACTTCAATTATGTTACGACGGTTGGTGGGAGATGTTAGCAGATGGTCGTACGGAGTACGTGAATGCCAAGAATACAACATTTTTAGTTCGGAAAGATTGTACGTTTGAGCAATTTCTAGCACGGGTGTATGAAGTTTTGCAGATAAATCCTAATGAATATAGTATGGTGATGAAGACAACTTTGAGGTCTAGTAACACAATGTATCGTGTATGTTCACTACCGATGGACATATTTAATAATGAAATGGTTAAAGTTGTGCTGCACATGGCCTCTAACGTGGCCAATTATGGATGCATTCCTATATTTGTCACCACATCTCCTCGAGTTCTGGCCGAAAATTCTAAGCTGCTTGTGGAAAGTGAAACTTCGTTTAGAGCAAACGAGTCTGTCCCCGATATTGAGGAAGAGGTGTTACCACAAAGAAATATCGCCCAAAGAACGTTACTCTCCACTCAACGAAAACAATGACACTATTGATGAGAACGGCATAACGTTAGCGGATGTTGAAGAAGAAGTGTTACCATTAGGGACATCGTTAGGGCAACATTACTCTCCATTTCATAATAATGAGTTCCGCAGTTATGATGATCCTGCTTATGACACCAACAACACAGAAACGGATAATGCTTATTTGGACCCGTTCAATAATGTGCAAGGCATAAACTCCAATACTGAAGGGGATAGGGGCATTGGTCATTCCGATATTCCTATCAATGATGAGGATGAGCATCAGTATGAGATTCCTATTAATAACAGAGACAACCAACCTATTCCTCCGATGGCCCGTTCGAGGAGGAGGACAACAGTTAATCCCTTGGTGAGTCTTGCTCCAGTTTTGCCTTCAAACTTAGTTGCTCCAGACTTAGTTAGAAGCTGTAATTCTGCTGACATTGGTGTTAGAAAGTTGTTCACTGAGAAGAGTGAGTTAATACTGGAACTGCGCAAAGTGGCCTTGCGGGAAAAGTTCGATTTCAAGATTACATGGTCCACAACAACACGCTTTGAGGCCCACTGCTTTTCAGAATCATGTAATTGGCGTCTTCGCGCAATGAGAGGTTCAGATGAGCAGAATGTTCCTTGGGTAGTGAGAAGAGTTGGCAATATTCTTACGTGCTCTAATGAGGTATTGCCTAGTGGTCTCCGTCAAGTAAGGAGTCGGGTTGTTGGCCATCTTATCGCGGAAAAATTTATTCAGAACAAACGGATATACACGCCGAATGACATTAGAGCAGACATGCAGCAAGAATACGGTGTCCAGTTAACATATCAACAAGCATATCGGGCTAAAGAAGTCGGTGTTGAAATAGTACGAGGGAGCCCTGCAGAGTCATACAACTTACTTCCCAAGTACTCCCATGTCTTGACTAAAGAGAATGAGGGTACAGTCACACACCTCGAGCGGGATGGAAATGATAATTTCTTATACTACTTTGTTGCGCTTAGATCTTCCATCAAGGGCTTCACGCAGTACATTAGACCTGTGATCGCTGTAGATGGCACTCATTTAAAGGGGCTATATCGTGGAAGCATGTTTGTAGCAACATGTCTGGATGGTAATAATCGACTATATCCATTAGCTATTGGGGTCATGGATTCAGAAAATAATGATGCTTGGGAATGGTTTATGATGAAGTTACATGGAGTGATTGGCGATTGACCAGAGTTAGTATTTATCTCAGATCGATGCATTGCCATCAAGAGAGCCGTTTTGAAAACATTTCACACAGCTGCTCATGACATTTGTTTTTACCATGTCAAAGGCAACATTAAGTCCAAATTCAGGATGTCCAAAACTATTTGGGATCAATTTGAGCCAGCCTTTATTAATGCAGCAAAGGCATATGGACACGAAGAATTTAAAAGGCAACTTGAAGGGTTGTGGATGCTCCACTCGGGCGCGGCTGATTACTTAGAGAATAATATGGGTACGTGTAATTGGGCAAGGTCTGAATTTGAAGATATGAGATACAGTATACTTACCACCAACATTGCGGAAAGCGTGAATTCTTTAATGAGGGAACCGCGAAAATTTCCAGTTACTCATCTTGTTGATCACTTTAGAAAAACATTACAGCAATAGTTTTATGATAGGAAAATTGTGGCTGAATCGATGAGCACTCGGCTAACGACGTGGGCAGATGAGATAGTCGGTGAAAGGAGAATTATGGTCGAAAGAATGACCGTTCGTCCTGTATCTCAGCATCGATTTCATGTTTTGGGTGGTGGTGTAAAGGAAGGGATAGTTGATCTTCATGAAAGGACTTGCTCCTGTAGAGTATTCCAACTCGATCAGCTTGTTTGTGCACATGCAATTGCTGCTTGTCTGACCATCCGTGTGGATTACATAAGTCTTTGCTCTGATTATTACTCTAAAGATTCCTTAGTTATGGCATATGCACACCCAGTGGAGTCGGTTGGCGACATGACAGATTGGGACATTCTAGAAGAAATTCAAGAAATCAAAGTTAACCCACCGATCGAAGCACCACCACCTGGTCGTCGTCCAGAGTTAAGAATTCCTTCTATCGGTGAGGATGTTAACCGAAGAACTGTGCGATGCGAGCGATGCAACCAACCAGGTCATAACCGCAAGAGATGTAAAAATCCCATCGTGTCGAATCCAAACTGACTGTATCATTGTTACTCATTATGGATTCTGAACTCTTATTTTAGTTTATGAATACAATTACATATATCCACGGTATTTAATTTTATATTAATTTACATAATAAGTACTATAGTACATCAACAATTACTTATAGCTAAATATATATGAATATATCAAAAATTTATATCCAATTAGAATAATCTTAATCCATACATCAAGTCTGAACACAATACAATGACTTACAAGGCAATATCGCCAGTAAAAATATCAACAGCAATTTTCTTTCTTAAGTAATGCGCGTGGCTACCATCAAAATCAAGTTTGAGCCTGAACATTAAATACATTGTAAACATCAACATAAATACGCCGCAATCACCACTTCTAGGTTCTTGTTGGGGCACATCTTTAACGATTCTTACTTTCCAAGATTCGGTACTCTGTAGCTCAAGTCGGATGTTATAGAATCCAACATCTTGAAGCCATTGAGGGAAAACGACCTGAAGAGGCTTGAATTGACGCAAATATATTTTGTCATCGGAAAGGGTAACCAACGAGTCATAAATCCGTACCCTTTTTGCGCGAAAGTCCGCTCAAGCCAGTACCCAATGATCGCAGCCAAATTCACAAGGATGAATATCTACATAAATAAAATGTTAAATTATCATATTTCATACACAACTTCTATAAGATTGAGTGACAATTCTTACTACATCGACGTCCGTAAACGGCTTTGACATGATATTTTCCCGCCCATCCATATAGCTGTTCAAGTTGTTGCCGTATTGTAATGAATGGACATCACAACTACCATTGTTCCATAATTGCTTTAGGAACACCTATTGCACGATGAGTAAGAAATTAATAATATTTCGAGATATTTAAAACATTGAAACTATAGTTAATGATTAATGAGTTTGTAAACATGCCCAAAAATATGTATCCGTATGCGTGACGCGCTGCGGTAGTGCATTTGGAAACTGGCATTGCTTCTCGTTGATCAAGCGGTAAAACGTGTGAATATGCTGTAGAGGAATTAAACCAAGTAAAATTATAGCAGATTTCATGGCAGCAGAAATATGAACATTATTGTAATGTTTTGACTATTAAGCACACTTACCTCGTCACCAAGCCACCCCATCTGGACATTTCCCACGAGTATTTCAAAGAAATTTCTGGACTGTTGGACGGGCCAATCCACAGAAATTTTACCGGTAAACCACTGATCAAACTCCTCACACAGCCTTGAATCTTCTAGTTCCCTTAGCGGATTTATATCTACACTCGATCTTTCATCAATCTCATAGTCCGTAATTTTGAGTGCGGGTAGAGGCCTGACATTCCTAACTTTCTTCAAAGGAGGAATGAAGTATGGACTGCCAAAGATATATGACGGTTTATACGGACGTCCAAACTTACTAACGCCGGGCGGTGCCTCCGTGAGTATCTGCACACTGTCTCCATAGAGACTGTACAACGACATGGGGGTGTGCTCATCGTCAATTAGTAGAATCATATTGTCATTAATAGTTATATACAAACATCCATATAATTGACTTACAAGATGCTCGTTGAGGTATGAATTGACTTCGCCGAAGTTTATATTCGAAGAAGCCAAAGGCTTCCATCGCACGATCCGAGGACCCTTTCTCTTAATTTTCATAACCCACTATGATGGTAGTCCTCCAATCGCTTCAAAAATCCATGCCTTCAACAAGGAAAATTATAAAGTCAAAAACTGTTTCATTAAATATTCATTCTAACAAATCTAAGTTATTAAAATAAATAAATTCTTCACTCACATGCACTGCAGCCGTAAAATCGTAAACATTGTATTTTTCAATTTTATGCAATGGATTTTGTGCGCATGCCCTCTTAAACTTACTGGCTTTGCCGTTCAATGCATTATCAATGCTTTCATATATTATTTTCCATGACAAACGACCCCACGGACGACTTCGAAAGTGATTTATGTCATCCACCTGATTAAGCAAACCGAAATTGATCTAACAATGATCTTTTCTTCCGTTTAGTACTCTATCATCAAAGTAAAATAGGGCGATTTTTAGCTCATCCGTGTCATCCATCGTCTTGAAGTCTAAGTCCATAAATATTTGCTCGAACTGGCCAAGATTTATATCACGATATCTGCCGCCAAAATACTTCTTAAGTAACCTATGCGGTGTTTTATTCTCCATCACAAACACATCTTTACCGAAGCAAAGTCCCGTTACTAGGCACCACTCTCCAATTGATAGCCGTATCAAATGGTCGCCAACTTGAAACCATAACTCATTGCCATCATTTCTAGTTGTGTGGGACACTTGCCGAAGTAATATATTATGCACAATCACGCCACTGAACGGATAGCTTCAGCACTAGAGGAAATGCCCAAATATATCATCTTTGAACAGTTTCAACTGTTTCTTTGTTAATTTTTCCCGGATGGCATTAACGACGATATCTAATTTGCACATACTCGTGATACGCCCGGAAAAGTGATCGCCATAAGGTATCTTCATCATTCCCTGTTCTTTTCTCGGTTCGGGAGGATTATGCAATGCTATTTTTGATTTTCCCATTTATCTGGTATAAGTTAAAAATAGTACATGTCAATAAATTATAAACAAAAGCAAAAAAAAAAAATAACTCTGCTGTTGTCGCACCATGGGGCGTTGCCTCCTGGTGCGACAGGCACCCTGTCGCACCAGGAGGCAGCGCCCCATGATGCGACAGGCACCGAGAGGCTGCACCAAGAGGTGCTGCCTCTTGGTGCGACGGGTGCTTGTCGCACCAAGAGGCAGCACCTCTTGGTGCGACAGGCACCTAGAGGCAGCAACAAGAGACGCTGCCTCTTGGTGCGACAGGCACCCGTCTCACCAAGAGACAACGTCTCTTGTTGTGATAGGAAGGAAGCGCGCGCGTAGATGGACGCTGGCTGGCACGCATCCTCGCGTGCGACAGGCGCATGTCGGGTGCGACAGGCGCTGCCTCGCGAGCGAGGATGAGCCTGTCGCACGCATGTCGCGCCCGAGGTCGCGCCTGTCGCGCGCGACATGCGTGCGACATGCGGGCGACAGGCGCATCCTCGCGCGCGAGGTCGCACCTGTCCCGCGAGGCAGCGCCTATCGCGCGCGACATGCGTGCCGCCTTCCTTTCGCTTCTCTTTCGGTTTCCTTTGCCTTCCCTTTCTCCTCTCTTCACTTTCCCACATGCATTTCACCCACCACCGCCATTAAACAACAACAACAACAACAACAACAACAACAACACCAACAACAACAACACCAACACCAACAACAACAACAACAACAACAACAACAACACCGACAACAACACCACCACCAACAACAACAATAACAACTCACCTAGGGTTTCCGATTTTTTTCCTATATTTTGGAGATCTCCGAATATTTGCGCACTTATTTAGCTTTTTCAGCCGCCGACAACTCTCTCTGCTGCCGATCTACACCGCCGAAACCTAAACGGAATTTCGGTGATGAGATTTTCGGGAGAGGGTGAGAAGCTTTGGTTGAGAGAATGGTGAGAATGGTGAGGGTAATTTCGTCCTCAAATTTAGGTTTTGGCTAATGTTGAGAGAACCGAATTTGGGGGGTTAAAATTGAAAAATGATTAAATTTTGTGGTTAATTTTGTAAATTTCCCAATTAAAATAAGCAACTATAGCTTGCCATCCACTCCCAATAGCCACACCTGCAAATTGCATAAGGAAGAAAAAGCTTAAACCAATGTCAAGATAAGGCACAATGCCATCATCATTTTATATTACATTACCTGAAAGTATAGGTTGAATGCCATTGAGGAAAACAGAGATGGCAGGCAGAGGTGTCAAATCGGAAACAGCTTGGACAATCTCAGAATCACTTGTGAAGAGTTTACTTGAATCAGCTCGGAAGATCAAAACAATTGCACTGAAGACTACACTCATGAAGACGCTATTCGCATTCACTACAAATATTGAAAATTTTGCAACTCTTGGATTAGCTGCTCCTAGTTCATTACTCACCCGAACACTGCAATCAGGTTGAAAAATATTAACATCGGCTTTTAGATGGAAACCAAAGTACTGGAATATCTATATTTGCAGCATAACCAACCTGGCTGCTGCAGATAAGCCCAACATAACATTTATGTCCCAGTTGAGGTAATTCATGCTGAAATTAATGAAGCACCACCATGTAAGTATCAAAAGTTTGCTATCTCTAAAATGTATGTTGAAGAAGAATAAGGGATGGATGAAAATACCAAATGGTGATGGAGTTTAGTGAGATTGTCGGATTAGGGAGGAGTCCTGATACAAGTGCCAGTCCTTGATTGTACCAAACCTCTAAACTAAATCAATGACTAAATAAATTAATATGTAAGATCAATCATCAAGAAAATGGCACAGCAACTCCCATTACACTGCTTAAAACCTTATGGAATGGTATATGAGGTTTGGAGTTTAAATCCAGCTCACGTAGATTTATACAGAAAAGATTAAAGGTGGGAGAATTTGTACAAACCAAAGCATGACAGCTGAAGCAACAGTGAGCTTGAAGTAAGGCCAAATCCCTGTAAACGCTTTGACAGATAAGCCAGTCCAGGTTTCTTTGCAAGAGGGGCTTAGAACAATGTAAAGAGCATTAATAATGACAAGAAACCACCAAGAGAGACTCGGCGTTAAAGCTATTCCCATAAGGCCAAACTTCAAGACATAAACGGCAATCCAAGTCAGAACAATGTGAAGCAGAAACGCCCCAACTGCCATATACCCCAATGGATTTACTATATTCTGTGCTTGAAGAAACCGCTGCATAGGGCAGCTAAGAGCAAACGCATAAATTTGAGGAATCAAACCTCGGGCGAAAATTTGGCCTTGCTCTGCTATGCTTTCAGATTGCCCCATTGCTCGAAGAGTCGGACCTGAGTACCAATACAAGAATGTGAGAATTACAGCTGCTCCCAAATGCAGTACCATTGCTCTTTGGCAGATGATGCCCATTGCAGCATATTTTTTAGCTCCATAAGCTTGCCCACAGACCGTTTGCACAGCACTAGCCATGCCCAACTGTATTAAGTTTGGGTAGTCAAAACAATCAATATATTGATGATATTATGATTATGAGAAATAAACAATGCATGGATACCATGATTCCATAGGCAAGACCCTGAATCCCCACGCTAGCTATGGGAGCACCAGCGAGCTCTAAAGCACCCAAGTGCCCAGTAAACATTAATGTGACAAAAGTAAGCATGTAATTAAAGATGGAGACAACGATAGACGCCCCAGAAAGGAGCCAGAGCAGCCTCGACTCCCACCCAAAAAGCCGAGGCCACCAACGGAATGCCACCCACCGACGTTCCAAAAACGCCTCGATCACATGAGACGACAAGTCGCATATCCTGCGGCTGGCATCTGAGCAGTCGTCCAGCGGCTCCGCTAGCAACCTCGTTCCATAATCTGCAGAGACCATGGTAATGACTAATTACGTAACTAAGCGAAATGAATAGTTAATGATGATGAATAGTTAAGCCAGTGATCTTTCGGCGCAAGTACGAAGTTTTGAAGTAATCTATATATACACAAGTTTTGTTCGTGAAGTTGTTGCAATAAGACGAGTTGCTGAAGCTAACACTCGTGCTGCACAACGTCACCTGCATTTTTAGCGGGATCCTGCTGACACGTGGGTTTATGGCCGGTAGATTTTTACCCGCGTGGTTTTTAGAATTACGGTTTTCACTTCTCAGTGCTAAAATTAACATTTAATATGTGGATAACGTTATGTAACAATAAATGTAACATACATTTAGGAAGAAAATATCACAGAAACCCCTAAAACTTATGGAAACTACATTAATAGAGTTAAAAGAACTACTTTTAAATTTAAAAGAAGAAATAAAAGATATAAAGCAAGAAATAGGAAAAATCAAAATAGAGATAATTGACTATTTTTAAGCAGAAAGAAAAATAAAAAATTAGAAAAATTTGATATAATAAAAACAGGAATAATCGCAACAGACTTTAAACGACCTATACAAAAACCCCAAGCAGGAAGTTATGATGAATGGTTCATGAAAACTCAATATCCTAAAATCTCGAAAAATTAAAAGCAGAAATGAAGAGTAAAGAAAAAGGTAAAGAAAAACTAGAAATTAAAGAAGAAGTTCTCAGTGAGTCAGAATAATGGAAATTGAATTAGAAGATTTAACTGAAAAGTTTAGTGATATAAATTTGAGTGATTTAGAAGATTTTGAAAAAGAATATCAAATTTTGGAGGTCCGTAACTAAAACCTAAGGGAACCTAGTCATAGATATGATAATAAAAGAAAGAAAAAACCATTTTTTGAATATTACCCACCAATTAAAAATACTTCTTGGAAAAAAGAATATCAACCTAATAATGAGAAACTAGTACCTATAAATAATACAGGAACATTTTTAGACTTAGATTGTAAAATAGACCCTCGAAAAACTTTAGTTGAATGGGGAATGCAAATGAGATTCTTTTTCACATATAATAGTTCAAATGATGATTGGAATGTAGAAACAGACGAAGAAAAATTAAATATATTTGTTGAAATCTTAATAGCCAGTTTAACAGGAGATGTATTTAACTGGTGGAAAGGATTAAATGAAGAAACACAAAGATTAATAAAAGATTCAACGAAAATAGCTTTTACAAGAAGCAAAGCATTAGGAATTGAAAGAATAATTGAATATATTGCTAATGAATTTCTAGGAGAAGATTGGTTAGAAAACAGTGCAGCAGAGGTAAAACGTGATAAGTTAGAAGCCAGAATGAAATTAATAAATTAATAAATTTTATTTTAATCATGAATAATCAAGTTTATTTAGGAGAATCTAAAGAATATATAATAGATCCGACAACAAAAATAACATATAATGATCATCATATGATAATAGACTTTAATATAGGATCTTTTAAACAAAGTTCTTATTTGTTTAACAAACAAGAATTAGTCAGAAGAGAAGACCTTTTAGCAGTATACTCGCTAGAATTACCTAAGGAATTAAAATGAAAAATAATAAATTATATAGAAATAGATAACCTAAAACATAATATAACCATGTTAACAATAGAAGAATGGATTGATATAATGAAAGCATATATAACTATTGAACATATAGGAGAATCTTCATATACTCATACTTATAACTCAGATAATGAAGAATTTGATATATAATTTGAATATAAAGGTATATAGGATGGAAACCAAGACATGCGAAATTATTGGTCCAAAGGAAAATTAAAGATCTTGACTGAATTGTCAAGGATTTCATTGTCCTGGTCTAACAATTCCACGTACCTTATATTCATAATCAATTAATAGAAATTTTATATGGATTTTGTAATTGTTCTAAGATTAAAAATAAATGTTAATAAAGTAGACATAATTTTAATTATTTGTATTTTAATTCATTTAATTTGTATATTAATTTATTTGAAATATTATTAGATCTTATAAGATCTTGTTAATAGTTTTGAGTATTTGATTTTGATAATCTAATTTAATTTTGTTAATTTTGTTAATTTTGTTAGTATTGTTAATTTTTTAAACACCCCGGCAAGAAATGGTATCAGAGCCATAGATCTAACGAATGAAAATATAAAATGAATTTACGATAAAAGATTATATTATAAAAATAATAGATGGCAGATCCAATACAATCAATAGTTAATAGTCTGTATTTATTAAAGGTATTTAGTAAGGAAGAAATAAAAAATTTGATAAAAGCAATAAAAATAGATAAAAATAACATAAGAAATATAGATTTAGAATTAACAGAAGATTTAAGAGAAAGAAATATGGATACAATAGGTGCAGAAATTATAATAGAAAAGAAAATGAAATTTATAGATAAATTTATAGAATTTTTAATTTATTGGTATAAGAATGAGACATTATGAACCAGGCTGTTGATACAATACAACAATTGTCAGACTGCATAGATAACATGTGGTTAGGATGGGAAAATATAATTATTACATACATAAACCTAATCAATCAAAAAATACATATGTTAGAACAAGAAAGAACTGATTTAATAAATACAGGACCAGAAGTCTATTCCGAATTTGTAGATTTATATGAATTTGATAATCATTTACTAATGTTTAAAGAGATAAAGAAAACATTAGAAAAAGTAAAAAATAGATGTAGAAGGGATGGAAGAAGACAAATAAATCCACACTAGAAAATAATAATAATAATAAATAAATAAAGTTAAAGGATTTAAATGAAATTTGCCAAGTAGAATAAGACAAGGAATGTAAGATACATCAAATGTAAGATAAGGGTTCCCTTAGTATGTATATATATATATATATATATATATATTGCAAAAATATTATTTATTTTTTTATCTACTGTTTTTAAGAATATATAACAATGTATTTGATAAATCTCGAGGAGACAGTCAACTTGATGTGAGAGTTTAATATTATAGGGATATAATTTTTTAACTTTTTTTTTTTGCATGCATGGGACTATAATTTTCTTTTGATCTAAGCTCTCTTAATCTTTTACAATTTTGTGTCATTTGTATTTTAGTGTTGGTATATAATTAAAATTTAACTATTTTTATTTTCTAATTTATTAATCACCAATCACATTAATAAAATTTACTCAGAAAAAAATTAAATCTGGAGAGGATTCTGATCTGCATGTGTGATGAGTTCCCCAAGCAAATGCAAGATAGAAACATATTTGACTATTAGTATTTTTAAAATAATAATTTCGTACTTCCTAAATGATATTTAACAAATTTCATATTAAGTGATGTGTCATATTAGGTTATAAAATTGGATCCGGCTACGATACCACGCGTGGTACCGTACCACACTCCCTGAAAATATCACTCAGCCCCCTTAACTCAGTTTTATTTATATTTTTCTTATAAATATTAAATTAATTTTTACTAATCCATATGAATATTTTAGTTAGCACCCTTATAGTATCTATTATTTACAAATTTTTATTCTATATTGTACATGTATCAAAATACCCCCTGTCTTTATCACAAAACCCGCGAACCCGACCCGCATTCCGTTTCCATTTCCAGCTACTCCACCGGTTACGGTTGGTACCGATCGGAAGCTTGTGCGATGCCGGTCATTTCCATGCCGACCTTGTGGCAAAATGAACCGGGTCAACCCGAACCCGCGAACCCGACCCGGCTGCTGTTTCAATTTCCAGCCACTCCACCAGCTAAGATTGGTACCAATCAGAAGCTCGTGCGATGTCGGTCATCTTCATGCCATCCTTATCGCCGGAAAGTGTTCGGAAAGCCGTCGATCTAAACTGTGAAAAGCCGCGGAATCGCGGCTTCAATTTGCCGTGATTTCACCGGTTTCCGGTGACCCTACCACTCGGGATTTGTTCCCCACAATTCCCTCTGTCTTTTCCAGCGAGCCACAGCCACCGAGTGAGTTGATTTACAGTTGATCGACCGTTGAAAGATTCATGGGTTTGGGAGAAATGAACTTAATATTTGTGAAGTAAAGTTTAAATAAGAATAAGTAAAAGGTGGCTGAGTGATATTTTCAATAAGAGTGGTATCGTAGCCCGATCCTATAAAATTATATAACTTGTCAAAGTATCCAATGGATGGCTAGTAAAAATGAAATCACTTGAAAAATATAGTATGATTACTTTTCAAAAATAATAATTTTTAAAAATTTGATAAAAATTTTGGTTTTGTTAGAATTTTTTTCTCTGTTTCCCTTAAATTTGCATCTTTTATTAAAAAAATTAAAAAATGAAATAGAATTTTTTTCTCTGTTTCCCTTAAATTTGCATCTTTTATTAAAAAAATTAAAAAATCAAAATGAAATGCTTTTAATTAAGAAAATCACGGGAAAAAATCTACCCATTTGGGAGTTCACGTGTAGTACTGATTATTGTATTATTATTAAATTATTATATTATTAAATAAGGATATAGTACTGATTTTAAAGCCATTTTAAGAAAAATAAGCTTTGTTTTGCAAAATATTACAAGACATTTACGATAATAAATAAATAAATAAATAACAATAATGATAGAACAACAAACTATTGTACAAACTTTTTTGTATAACCTGAGTTGGCAACTGACGTGGCTTTAGCCACATCATCAAGTCAACCTAAGCTAACAGAGTTAAATCCATACCGTTTATAAATTCAAATAAAAAGCATTCTTTTTTAATTTATGTTTTCCTATTTCTCTGATTTCACGACTTTGCTGGCTCCTTTTATGACCTCAGTTCTTTGTTTACAATCTTCCTTTGCCACCATATTTTTTCGGTATGTCTATAAAATTGCCAAATATATTAAGGGTCTTTTCTTTACAACCTTCCATGTTGTGTCATTATTGTTTTCGATTTTTATTTATTTATTGAAGTTGGGTCTTTTGTTTGGGGATATTGAATCCGCTTTTGCTATGTGAAAATTAATCAATTCCTTTTAGTTTTAAGTCAAACAAAATCAGTTCGAATCATATATTTACTACGACTTTATCAATAAGCTTCTTTATTGTATTTCATCTCTAGGAACAAAAATGGAGTTTTGCTTATTAAATGTTATTCAAATTTTTAGTTTGAACAATCTGGAACTTTAGTTTGAATCATGTATTTATTACAACAATTATTGGAAAAATTTCAGGATTAGTTTGTAACACTTGGTTTGAAGAAAAATTTTGTTTAAACAAAATTCACATAACAATCGTTCAAATTTTTAAACTGTTCGTGGTACTTTTCCTTTGGAAATATAATTATCATGTATGGATATTGAAGTTAATTCACTTATTCTGGGTGGGGACTTTTTGGTTTTTACCGTTTATTAGCATTTTTTAACCTTCATCATGCATTGGCATCAACTGATTCCTTTAATTATTGATTACTAAATATCAGAGATGCAGGACTTTGATCAGAACCTATTGAAGACATTCTATTAAACTCTCATCCTGTCGAGGTAAATTTTTATTATTATCATAATTATTATTTTTAATGTTCGTCAATTTAATTTTTAGTTAGATTTTTATATCATGTATATTAGGACAATAATGATGAGGAAATGAAAGATACAATAAGTCCAGAAGAAAAAATTAAGTTGCCTAAGGTTGAAATGGTTTTTTATTCTTTTTGAGGATGTTTTTGACTTTAATAAGCAATATGGAAAAAGTATAAGGTTTGAAGGTGTTATTGAATCTTCGAGAAAGGGAGATTCTGGGCGATTGAAATTTGTGACAATGTGTTGTTCGCTTTATGGCAAACCAAGATCAAAGTCTGCAAATGCCTTCAAGATGAGTCTAATGAAAAATATTGATTGCAAAGCAAGGCTTGGTGCTTCTATACGACCTAATGGAAAATGGTAGATGCGTTCCATCATATTTGACCACAATCATGAACTTACTACTCCAGAAAAAGCTCGATTTTTAAAGACCAACAGAATATTAAAGACATATGTAAAGAGGAAGCTCGAATTAAATGATAGAGCTGAGATAAAAATGAATAAAAGTTTTAATTCTTTAGCAATTGAAGCAAGAGGACAAGAGAATTTATCTTTTTTGGAGAGAGATTGTAGAAATCATGTCAATGAAGAAAGACGTTTACAGCTTAGGGTAGGAGATGCCATTGCAATTCAAAACTACTTTATGAAAATGCAAGTTAACAATTCAAATTTCTTTTATGCTATAAATTCATTTGAAGGGGGTCGCTTAAAGAATGTTTTATGGGCTGATGCAAGGAGTCAAGCTACGTATAAGGAGTTTGATGATGTTATTACATTTGATACAACATATTTAACTAGTAGATACGATATGCCTTTTGCTGCCTTTGTTGGGATTAATCATCATAGACAACCAACTTTGTTAGGTTGCGGATTGATCTCTAATGAGGATACTGAGACTTTCATATGGCTTTTTAAGTCTTGGCATACATGTATAATGGGTATTGCCCCGGAAGCAATAATTACTTATTAAGATAAAGCTATGTAGAAAGCAATTGAGATTGTTTTTCCAAATACGTGACATAGATGGTGCTTGTGGCATATAATGAAGAAATTGCCTGAAAAATTAAGAGGTTACAAGGAATATGATTCAATCAAGTTTAATCTACAAAATGTTGTTTATGATTTGATTAGCAATAAAAGTATACATTTAATAAAGATAAAATTATTAATTTTTCACTTAAAATGTTGATTAATGCACTCATAACTTATAAATTATATTAATGCTCCCCTAATAAATTTTTATATTAAATTAATTCGCAATATATTAATTTTTATCTTGTAAATATTTTTTAAGAGTAAAGATGGAATTGGAATTGAAAGTGGGAACAAAGAAGAATTGCTGGAGCAATTTGGAATGCATCATTGAGGAGATATAATTAATAAATATTTAAAAAAAAGAAGTGAGCAACCATGCAGTTGTGGTTATTTTTCTCAAGTGATTTTTAAGTTTATTTTATTCTTTTATGGTTATTTTTATGTCATGTTAATTTATAGATTTTCTTAGATTTGTATGGTATTTTGACATAATATCGATACATTAATATAGTTGTGGCACATTACGTACGTTATTCCATATTTATCCACACACATAGTTAGTTAAGAATTAAATGATATAATAATTAAAGAGAACGAGTTTCTTCAATGATATAAAGCTAAGGGTGTTGAGTAAAATCTTAAATTGCCAGCACAATTTTTCTTCAAACAGAGGTAGAAAGGTTCTTATCAAGGCAGTGGCACAGGCCATTCCAGTTTACGTGATAAGTGTTTTCAAGCTTCTGAAGAGCTTGTGTGATGATATCCAAAAAGCCATAGCAAGATTCTGATAGGGATCAAAAGAAGACAAAAATGGAATACATTGGGCTAGGTGGGAAAGACTAAGCCATGCCAAAAGTAGAGGTGGCTTGGGACTCAGAGATTTTTCTAGCTTCAACCATGCATTAGTGGCAAAGCAAAGTTGGTGATTGCTGCAATACCCTGAGTGTTAGCCTAAAGTGCTACACATAATATAATTTTGATGATAACAAACATGTGTCTTAAGTGATTTAATAAATATTATATTTTACAATTTCACTATTTTTTTAAGGATAATATGTATACAAGCAAATCTAGTGAAATCAAGTTCAAGACACTCAACGGACAATGGTAAAATCAAGAATAAAATTTAAAGTTCAACGGATAAATTATTGCAACAAATTCTTGTAAAGCCGGTATGATTTAATTGATGCAGGATTTAGCATTTGAAAAGCTCAAAAGTTTATTTAATAATTACTTTTCATAAACTAAAAGGTTTTATATTTATAAGATAAATTATTTTGTGGATTTGAGCAATTTCGACTAAAATGAAAAGTTTTGCAATCTTTGAATTTAGTAAGTATTATTTTGAATTTTGGAGTTGGATCTATTTGTAAAAATTTGAAACATTTTAGGCCATACAATAATTTATGAAAGTTTGATGACCCGAATGTAATCCAAACATTTGAAATCCAAAATTGGACAGAGAGTGAGCGGCTAACCGCCTGAGGAAAATCTCATATTTTCAAATTTTGGATTAAATTGAAATGATTTGAGAACTTTGATATTTATGAATATTTTGCTAAATTTTGAAGAGGATGTCTTTGAAAAATATTATTATATATAGGCCATATCATAATTTCAAAAAGTTTTGGGAATGATAAGTATTTTTTAAAAATTCTAAAATTGGATCTTTTTGTAAAATTTTATAACTTTTTAGGCTATAGTATAATTACAAAAAGTTTTGAGAAAAAATATAATTTTGTGAACAGTATTACTGTAGTAAATTCAAATTTAATGGTAACTTCACTGTATTGGAGCTGCTAGCTGGCCAAATTAAGCGGCTAACCGCTTAGGCGCTGGAATTTGCCTATAACGGCTAGTTTTCGGGTTTTAACTATAAAAACCCAACTCCAACTTCATTTTAAAGACTAATGCAAGTATAAAAAAAATCATATAACACATATTGAGCTTTCATTTTGCAAATCATCATTTATTGAATCATTGTTGTGCTATTATTTACATATCCACTCTTAAAGAGAGTTTTTGTTGTAATTTTCATTTCTCATTAAATTGTGAGTGTACAAGTGTGAGAAACAATTGGGGTGAAGAGATTGGGGAAATAATCTCTGAATTGTAAAGGTTCATTGACACCTTGGAAGTCATTTGTAAAAACTTAAAGCCTTAGGAGGCTTGGATAGTGAAATCATCGAGCTTGGCTGGCTTGGAGGTGTAGATATAGGTGGAGATTGTCAAACCACGTAAAAATTGTTGTGTTTGCTTTCTCTTCCCTTACTGTTTTATTATTGTGTATTATTGAATTTATTATTTTTTATTTGATTAAGACAATAGATTAAATTGTTGTGCGAATTGTTTATCATAAGTTTTAAAATCTCAATTCACCCATCTCTTGAGTTGTATAATTTGTATTTCACTGAGTCGTTGGTAGCCAAAGTTTTGCAGGCTAGATATTATAAAGTCTCTAAGTTTTTGAAGGCAAAGCTCGGTCATAAGCCTTCTTTTATCTAGAGAAGTATTGTTTGAGGCAAGCAGGTCATTCAAAAAGGAATCAAATGGAGAGTTGGTAATGGGGAGAAGATCCAAGTTAACAAAGACAGTTGGATTCCAAAGAAAACAACATTCAAACCACTATTTACCCAAACCTTGGATATTGATGCTACAATTTCCAATTTAATATGCTGATATAACATATAGAATGTTGAGAGAGTGAAGCAACACTTCTTGGATGAGGATGCACATCTGGTTTTAAATGTTCCACTGTCTAAAACTCCACAGACAAACTCAATTTTGTGGCATTTTGATAAAAATAGTGTCTACTCTATGAAAAGCAGCTATCAAATAGGAATGAATATCAAATATCCTGATACTCAAGGATGCTCTAAGGATAATCCTCGTTACTAGTGCAACTTGTGGACTATGGACCTCCCAACTAAAATCAAACACTTTATGTATAGAGCAAGCAAACACCTCCTTCCAACTACTGATAATCTTTTGAAAAGGAAAATTGTGTAAAACCGAATTTGTCAAGTGTGTAGAAAGGAAGTAGAAATTATGTTCCATGTCTTATTGAACTGTAAAGCAACTCAGAAGATATTGAGATTAGTTCCCTTTATTATTGAATTCCTAAAAGCTATAAACATTAATATGCTTTATGTAATTTAGGAAATGACAAAAGGCTTAAGTAAAAGGGAGCTTGAGCAGATGGTCATCTATTGCTAGGTAACTTGGCATGCAAGAATTTTTTTTTCTTTAAAAGGAAGAAGCTAGATCTTCTGATCTCTTTTTCAGAAGCTAAAGCTGTTATAGAAGCTTATCAAAGAGTAAGGCTCGCAGGACAAACACACATTGACACAAAGGCTGCTGGATTTAAAGGGAAATGGCATCCTCCTCCAAGAAATGTTAATGCAGCAATTGACAAGCAAAATCAGCAAGCAGGGCTGAGAGTGGTCATAAGAGATTCCAACGGCAAGATAATGGCAGCAGCTGTCAAAACGTCAAAACAGTAGAAGGATGTGGCTTATGTTGAGGCTGAAGCCATGGAATGGGGACTTGAGGTAGTAAAGGAAGTTGTTATGTCTTACCTGATAATAGAGATGGATTGCCAAGAAGTTGCTGATTTATTTAACAAGAAGAAAGGGAGCAAAACTAAAAAATTTTGGATAATCTCTGAAATCCAAAAACAAAGCAAGTGGTTCCAAGAAGTCAAAGTTCAACATGTTCTAAGGGCGTCTAATGTCTAGGCTCACAATTTAGCTAAATGTGCTATAATGAACAATGTTACTGATCTACGGCTCGACCCCATGCCAACAAACATAGTTGATGTTTTGTCTTGTTAGTTGAATGAAAAAATCCTTTATTAAAAAAAAAAAATTAGCCAACTGATTTCAGTACCCTTTCAAAATAAATTTCCATGATCACTTTCTCATGTTTAGATACAAAAAACAAAGAAATTATTAAGGACTATTTATATAGGTTAAACATGTTCAATTGAGTTGGAGTTATTTGATCAATGAGATTTATTATTATTTGTGATAAATTTTTTATGTTTGCCTTCGATAATTATATTAATTTAAGTCATTGCTTGAAAACAACAAAATTTCAATATGTTGATTAAGTTGACATTGAAATTATTATAGTATGTAACCTTTTTAAAACTAATAATTAGTCGAGGATAGTCATAAACGTGTTGAAAGTCGCTTCTTCAGCGGTATTTATTATTTTTAGTTGACAATTTTTTCAATTTTTATGATACCCGTACTAGATAAAATTTTTTGGTGCATCACTAGTGGCAAATGGTGTGAGTAAGGTAAAAAAAAGTGAACAAAATTAAGCTAGAATCCAAATAATTTCAATTTTGTTGTCTGGCCGTCCTCGAACTTGTAGTGTATTCAGTTTTGAGAGAGTGAGAATAGGTGATTGATAATTTACGTAACGTTTATTGACCAAATATGGATTAAGGTTTTAGAATAATGATTCAATTTGGCAATTTTACCCATCTTTTCACGACAATATGAGAGTACCAATAAAATATTCTCAATTCATTGGTGTTTTTACATATTTAACGTTACCTAACAAAACAGTTGACATGTTTACACCATTATTAATTCCTTAAAAAAACCACCAAATTTGAAATTATAAAATCTAATATGACTAAAATTATTTTATCTAATTCTCTATTTGCACTTTAGTCTACTTCACTTTAAATGATTAAATTTTATTTAACTTTATACTGCATAATATAATTAACTAATAAAATAAAATTAGTAAATTAATAGATAAAATAGGACTCCAAGGAAATAAAAGTTTGATGGGATGCATGAAAGAAGTCAAATATTACATAGCACTGCTTCCGGTGCACTTGGGCTAGAATAGTTTGTAAGGTTAGAATGAATTAAGTATTAGGATTAAACTATATTATATTGGATTAGATTTGACTTATGTTTGATACAATATCATATTGGATTATTTAAAATTAAATTTAAATAAGATTAAATAGTTTTTAAGTTGATTCTTGAATTTCAATACCAGCCATTCAGAGATATTTAATAAGAAAAATTATAATTAATTTCAAAAACCTAATAAACATTTAAACCTATATTAAATTAATTCTTGGGTAGTCATAACTATAATAAAAATAAAAAATTATTTAAATTATATGTTATTTCACATGAGATTTGTCATTTCATATTAAACAAAATAAAATGATTCAAAAATATTAAATAAAATAAATAAAAATATTTAAATAATAAGTTAATCTTTTATTTACAGTCAATACAAAATAGAAGTACCAATTTAATTGGAATATAAAATAACAAATAAATTTTAAGAGTAAAGATAAGTTTGTAAATGAGTTGTAGCTCTATCATCACTAAAATTTTAGTTTATAATTTGCAAGTAAATTTTAAATAACAAAAAAATAATTAACAATAATAATAAATAAATAAATGAAATTTTATATACTAATAAAAAAAAGTGTGATGAATAATAGAAGATATCATAAATAGACAAATATATTCTTTCTCTTTCTCTAATCCTAGTTAAATTCATATGTAAATTGAGATTGTTAATCCAATAATTTAGGATTAAAATTTGAATTTAATCCACTAATCCAATCCTGTTGCATGTACCAAAATATAGAACTAATATTTTGTCCTATACACTAGTCAAATCCTACGTTACTTTAGTTTTAACTCCCAAACATAGCCTCATGTCTTAACTCCTAGAATCTGCTGTAACGACCTTTTATTTTTGGCAATAATTTATTTTGGGATTATTTCCATTAGCTATTTTTTAGGTGTTTTGAATTATTGTTTTCATTATTTAGAATTGTTTAGAGTGTTTGCTTCTGGGAATTGTGGCTTAATTAGTGTGGGCTCTTTAGCAATTTGTTCGACATTTTTAAAGAGCAATTTGTTAACATTTATGTTAAAAAATTTTGATGGAGAAAAAGTTATTAATAAAATAATTTTTTTTAGTCAAATTTTTAGTGTTTTTTCTTGAAATTGGTTGTTTTTCAAGTTTATGGTTTTTAGATTTTTGAAAACTTTATCAACAAGTATTACTTGAAATTTTGGAGAAGGATTTGAAATGTTTGAAATGTTTTTTCAAAATATTTTTAGTAAAAATGGCAGAGGGAACTAGAACACACGATCAGCGACGTCTAGAAGAATTGATACATCAATTGAAAGAGGCTTCTAATCAACAGGCAATGGAATTAAAGGAGTTTTCTCAGGTGATGGAAGCAATCAGTCTCAAACTTGATCAGATGATGGGAACATCAGGGGCTTCCAAAACAATGTTGGAAGGTGGGAGTAGTATTTCCACAAAGCCAAAAATCGGGTTGAACTCTAATATGTATAACTCAACAAATGAGATTTTCAAAATTGAATTTTCTAACATTTGAAGGAGAAAATCCCAGTGGTTGGGTCTACAAGTGTGAACAGTTTTTCAAATACCATGGGGTGGAAGAATCTGATATGGTGGGATTGGCAACCATTCATTTGGAAGAAAAAGCATTAGAGTGGTTCCAAGGATATGAGGTGGTTCCAAAACAATGTTGGAAGGTGGGAGAACCTAGTTGGAGGTAATTTTTCACAAATGAGATTTTCAAAATTGATTTAATGGCGAAAATCCCGGTGGTTGGGTACAAGTGTGAGCAGTTTTCAAAGTACCTATGATAATCCGGTTGGACAACTCATTTGGAAAGTTAAGGACTGCGAGAACCTAGTTGAAGGAGAAGGCTTTACCAAGAACAGTTTGAAGCATTGGTGGCTAGAACTTGAGGATTACCGGAAGATTTTTTTGTGTAATGCTTTGTCAGCGGATTGAAGATGCCATAAAGAATCACGTAGCTATGTTTTAGTCGAAAACGCTAGTTCAAGTAGTTGGGTTGGCCTTGTTACAAGAAAGTACCTTGGAGGCAATGATCAAAGAAGCCAAGGCTTTAACAAGGACAACGTCCTCCCAAATGTAAATGGCGATGAGAAGTTTGAACCAGGGCACAAATGTAAACGGCAGCAGATTTACTTATTGGAAGGAGAAGACAGTGACGAAGAACTTAGTGATGAAGGCAACAAAATTGGGGATGATGAAGGCGATCATTTGGTGTCTCTCCGCTATGTCTGGGGTTGTCTTTCATCAAACTATGAGGGTTAGAGAGAATATAAAAAAGAAGAGAATTATCATCTTGATTGATTCTGGTAGTACCCATAATTTCTTGGATGTGTCGGTGGCGAAACGTACAGGGTGTGAAGTACAACAAGATAAACCATTAACAGTGGCAGTGGCTAATGGCTCCAAAATTGCTAGTACTGCAACGTATAAACAATTGGTCTGGAGTATACAGGGGAGAAAGTTTAGAGCAGACATGAGATCGATTCCGTTAGGGGGATGTGATATGGTATTAGGAATTCAATGGTTATCTCAATTGGGCCCAATGTTGTGGGATTTCAAGAATTTATGGATGGAGTTCAAGTGGAAGAGGAGAAAAATGGTGTTAAGGAGTTCTACGGCGGGGCCCTTGAATCTAGTTTTGGCAGCCCATATGCAAAAGGATCTTAAACAAGTTCCTCAAGTTGCGGCTGCCCATATCTTTTCACTCATATTGGAGCCATGTATTAAGTCTACTACTACAGAAATCATTACAGATAAATCAGTAGAGTTGCAACATTTATTAAAAAAATACCAAGGTATATTTATGGAACCAAAAGGTTTGCCACCATCTAGGGCTCAAGATTATCGAATCCCCTTGTTACTTGATAGTGTTCCTCCTAATATAAGACCCTACAGGTACCTATATGTACAGAAGGCAGAAATTGAATGAATGATTAAAGAGTTACTCGCGGCGGGGAGTATATAGAGGAGTGTCAGTCCATTTTCTTCTCCGATTCTCTTAGTTAAAAAGAAGGATGACACTTGGTGAATGTGTGTGGATTATCGTGCACTTAATTCTATTACTAATAAGGATAAATTTCCCATAATTGTTATTGATGAGCTATTGAATGAGTCAAATGGGGCTAAGTTTTTCTCTAAGCTAGATTTGAGGTCGGGATACCACCAGACCCGGGTACACTCAGATGACATCTATAAAACTGCTTTTAGAACTTATGAAGGGCACTATGAATTCTTGGTCATGCCTTTCAGTCTTACGAATACTCCATCAACATTCCAAAGCCTTATGAATGAAAATTTTCAGCCATTCTTGAGGAAATTTGTGCTAGTATTTTTTTATGATATCCTAGTATACAGTGAAAGTTGAGTTGAGCATATGAAGCAATTAGAGTTAATACTGGAGACGCTTTTCAAAAATCATCTTTTTGTCAAAAAATCGAAGTGTTCTTTTGGCAAAGAACAAGTAGAATATTTGGGACATTTGATTTTTGAACAAGGAGTTGCTACTGACCCTGCAAAGATTGAAAGCATGAAGTGTTGGCCATATCCCAACTCATTGAAGGCATTGCGTGGATTCTTGGGTCTTACTGGGTACTTCAGGAGGATTATAAAAGATTATGGAAAGATTAGTCGACCATTAACAGATTTGCTTAAAAAGGATAATTTTTTATGGAATCAAACTGCAGAAGAAGCTTTTAATAGCTTGAAGTCAGCAATCTGCACAGCACCTGTTTTAGTCATGCCCAATTTTAAAAAAATCTTTGTTCTTGAATATAATGCATCATGGGAAGGCATGAGAGCAGTGCTTTTGCAGGAAGGCAGACCCATATCCTATTTGAGTAAGGCATTGTCACCAAAAAACTTGGGCTTGTCTGCTTATGAAAAGGAAATGCTGGCAGTAGTGTTCGCAATACAAAAATGGTGGCCTTACCTACTAGGGAAGCATTTCAAGGTCATTACTAATCATTTCAGTTTGAAATACATTTTGGAACAGCACATATCAACACCTATGCAGCAGAAATGGCTTACTAAATTAATTGGTTATGATTTTGAAATTATTTTTCGAAGTGGAAGAGAAAATAAAGAGACTGACGCCTTATCTCGGCTACAGGAATCCACTGAGAATGCGATGGTAATGACGATCTCTTTTCTTATAGGTGTGTGAACAACTCAAACAAGAATTGCAACAGGATTAAGAAATTCAGAAATTGATTCAAGAAATAGTTGCCAACAGTGCCCAACGTTCAAAATTTACTTGGGAAAACAATTTACTCAAGTATAAGGGAAGACTTTGGGTTAGCAAACATTCAACTTTGAAGCAGCTAATTATATCTGAGGCTCATGGTTGAACAGAAGGTGGGCATTCGGGGGTTAAAAAAACCTTAGACAGAATTAGACGGTGTTTTTATTGGAAAAAAGATATGAAAGGAAATTTGTTCCTTTGTAGCAGCTTGTGATATTTGCCAACGAAATAAACATGAAAATGTCTTATCTCCTGGTCTGTTGCAGCCCGTACCAATTCCTGAGCATAATTGGACTGATATCTTTATGGATTTCATAGAAGGACTGCAAAAGTCTAGTGGTAAGCAAATTATTTTTGTGGTGGTGGATAGGCTAAATAAGTATGTACACTTCATGCCCTTAAGTCATCCATATACAACTTTTGATGTTGCACAACTCTTTCTTGATAATGTGTACAAGTTGCATGGTTTGCCAAATTCTATTGGTAGTGACCGAGATAAAGTCTTCACTAGTACTTTTTGGCAAAGTCTGTTTTCTTTGTTGAATGTGAACTTGTTAATGAGCACTGCATACCACCCGCAAACGGACGGTCAGACTGAAGTGGTTAACAAGTGCTTAGAACAATACTTGCGATGCATAACAGGTGATAGGCTGAAAGAATGGGTGAACTGGCTTCCTTTGGCTAAATGGTTGTAGGCTTGGCAAAATCCGGGTCCGGTCCGGGTTTTGGTGTTGCCCGGGACCGGACCGGATGCTTGAAACACAAGACCGGACCCGGGTTAAAATAAAGTCTTCACTAGTACTTTTTAAGCCCGCATGTAATAATTTTAATTTTTTTTCTTCTAATTTTTTTTCTTTCATTTCTCTAACAATGTTTACTTTTTTTAAAAAAATAGTCAAATAAACTCATTCAATCTCATGCTTTAAAAAAAATAGTCAAATACAAATATATAACATACTAACAATGTAAATTTTACACAAATAATAAATAAAAATTATTTCAATCTACTTTCTAATACTTAAATTCATCCAATTTCTAACCTAAACTCATTCAATCTATATATAAAAAAAATAAATTAAATTAAATTTAACAACACAATAATCACACAATAAATCTAAATAACATCCAACATATCATAAATTCATAATTATATATTTATATATAATAAATTTATATATATTTTTGTTAATTTATTAAAAACGGGTCCGGTGGTTTTCCGGTAAGAGGACCGGACCCGGAAAAGTCCGGGTTTGAAATTCTCAAACCTGGATCCGGGTTTTTATGAATGGTTTTGACCGGATCACCCGGTCCTTCGGGCTTTTTTGACACCCCTAAATGGTTGTATAATACTTCTTATCACTTATCAACTCGAATGACACCGTTAGAAGTTGTTTATGGTAGAAGTTGTTTATGGTAGGTCACCTCATTCGTATATTGCTTATATTCCTGGTACATCTACTATAGCAGCTGTTGATTTGAGCTTAAAGGATAGGGATGGTATGATACATTTGTTGAAAGCCAACTTGGTGGATGCACAAGCTCGAATGAAGTTATATGCTGATAAGAAGAAATCCGAGAGGAAATTTGAGGTGGGAGATATGGTATTTTTACAATTACAGCCTTATAAACAAGTAAGCTTGTCAATTCACAACAATAGGAAGTTGTCTCCGAGATTCTATGGGCCTTATAGGATTATACAAAAGATTGGACAAGTTGCCTATAAGTTAGAGTTGCCTATAGAGTCCAAAATTCATCTTGTTTTTCATGTTTCGTGTTTAAAGAAGAAAGTTGGAGAGGCTGTCACTCCGATTACAGAGTTACCAACAATGCGGAAGGACGGGCACCTACAGTTAGTACTTGTTTCTGTTTTGGATAGGAGAGTAGTCAAGCGAAGCAATCGTCCGTATGTGCAGTGGTTGGTTCATTGGTCTAACTCCTTTCCCCAAGATGCAACTTGGGAGGATGCAATTAAAATTCAGGAGAAGTTTCCTTTGTTCAAGCCTTGAGGTCAAGGCTTTTGTAAAGGGAGGGGGAATGTAACGACCTTTTATTTTTGGTAATAATTTATTTTGGAATTATTTCTATTAGTTATTTTTTAGGTGTTTTTGAATTACTGTTTTCGTTATTTAGAATTGTTTGGAGTGTTTTTTTCCAGGAATTGTGGCTTAATCAATGTGGGCTCTTTGGCTCTGACTTTTAATGAGCAGTTTAGCTGCTACAAAAAAGGGGGAGAAAAAGTTATCAATGAAATCAGTTTTTTTTTTTCAGTCAAATTAGTGTTTCTTCTTCCTGGCTGTTTCATCTGCATGCTGGCTTAAAATTAATCCCAACAGGAACTTTTTTTTTTCTTTGGTCGACATTAATTTGCTAGGATTAATAGTTGTCATTTGCACATAAAAACTAGTTAAACATCTGCTCACGGGGTATTTTTTTCAACGAGGCTTGGCATAAGACCTTGATTTCTAGATGTATATCTTTTCACGTTTCCAATTGTCTGTCTTTTTTTTTTTTTTTTATATTGTGATTTCAAGTCCCTTGCTTCAATAATTCAAGACTTCAGACTTTTAGCGGAGGTAATTTTGCCAATTGTCCATGCATTTTGTAATATTGATATTGTACCACAACAGGATCTTCAGAGAAGATGTTTAATTTGATGTGTTACTGCTAAATTAACACACACATATTAGACTTAATTTGGGCTCCTCTGCTAATGATCTAATAATACGTGTCACAATAGGGGTGAGTGACGCTGAATTAATAACAAGCAAGATTGTTTGTAGACGACAGCCTCATAAGCTCAAGAAACCGAAAGCTTTAGACTGATTTTTGTTGTCTTGATCAGATTATTATATCACAGCCACCAAGTCAAACGTCTCTTCATTTGAAGATTTCCTCAAGCGGTCAGCGGCTTTTTCAACCTACAAAAGCATTACCAATTGTGATCATATGCTGCAGCGCAACAAGCATTTGATAAATTACACAACTCACTGAAACAGCATGCTACCTCAGTGTTCCAATTTGTTCTGGCAGTGAGAATGATAAGAGTTGTTGTTTGCAAGAGAACTCCGATAATCATCCCCCACCAAATACCCTAAACAATGAGTCGGTGAAATGATGATTCCATGAATAATTTGCAATTTGAAAGAGAGAAAGATGTTCGACATACTGCTACTCCTAAGATTGTTTTGAAGCCAAGCATACATCCAATAGGGAGACCAATGATATAGTAAGTTGCTAAGTTAATGTAGCAACTACAGCTTGCCATCCGCTTCCAATGGCCACACCTGAAAAGAATTCACTTAAAACCAAGCTCAATACTGTTGAGTGATGCTTATCTAGTGATTTATTTTTGTTCAACACTACCTGAAAGTATAGGTTGAATCCCATTTAAGAAAACAGAGATGGCCAGTAGCGGCGTCAAATTGGAAACTGCTTCTATAACCTCAGAATCACTTGTGAAGAGTTTGCTTAAACCAACCCCGAAGATTAAGACAATAGCACAGAAAACTATACTAATGAGAATGCTGGTTGCATTCACTACGATTACTGAAAATTTTGCAACCCTCGGATGAGCTGCTCCAAGTTCATTGCTCACTCGAATGCTACAATCAGTTTGAAAAATATTAAAATTACACTTTCAGAGAGAAACCAAACTACTGGAATATCTAAATTTGCAGTGTTGAAACGAACCTGGCTGCTGCAGACAGCCCTAACATAAATTGCATATCCCAGTTCAGGTAATTCATACTGAAAACATATTACAAAAGATTTTCTTATGTAACATGTAAAATTAAAATGTTCTTTTAAGTGTAATGCGGAAAGAATGGATGTTAATCAATTTACCAAATGGAAATGGAGTCTAGTGACATTGTCGGATTAGTGAGGAGTCCAGATATAAGCACCAGTCCTTGATTGTACCAAATCTCCAAACTAAATCAATAAAGATATAAATTAATTAATATACGAACCATATGAGAAATGTAAGATCAAAGGACGGAGAATATATACAAACCAAAGCATGACAGCTGAAGCAACAGTGAGCTTGAAATATGGCCAGATCCCTCTAAATGCTTTGATTGATAAGCCTGGCCAGGTGTCCTTGCAAGAGGGCCTTAGAACAATGTAAAGACCATTTATGATGACAAGAAGCCACCAAGAGAGACCAAGTGTAAGAGCTGCTCCAAGAAGGCCATAGTCCAAAACGAAAACAACAATCCATGACAATAGAATGTGCAGCAGAAATACCCCGACAGACATGTATGCCAAAGGGTTTACTATGTTTTGTGCTTGAAGAAACCGCTGCATTGGGCAGCTTATTGCAAATGCATAAAGTTGAGGGATCAAACCACGGGCGAAAACTTGGCCCTGCTCTGCTATGGTATCTGACTGGCCTATTGCTTGAAGGATTGGACTCGAGTACCAATACAGAAATGTCAAGATCACAGCCGCTCCTAATTGCAGGACTATGGCTCTTTGGCAGATGAGTCCCATTGCCGAATATTTCCTGGCTCCGTATGCTTGCCCACAGACGGTTTGCGCAGCACTAGCCATGCCCAACTGTAAAAGTTTCAATCAGACATTACAAAATGCACAATACTTCTATCAACAGCAATTAACCAAGATAACCAAATCATGAACACATACCATTATCCCATAAGCGAGACCTTGAATTCCAACACTGGCAATGGATGCACCAGCCAGCTCCAAGGCACCCAAATGACCAGTGAACATCAACGTGACAAAGCTAAGCATGTAATTAAATATGGAAACAACTATAGACGCCCAGGAAAGAAGCCAAAGCAGCCTTGACTCCCACCCAAGAAGACGAGGCCACCACCGGAGTGCAACCGGCCCATGCTCTAGAAACTCCTCAATCACGGCGGACGACAAGTCCGGAATCCTGGAATGTGAGTCCAGTCCAAGTAGCAACGGCCGGTACACGATCTCTTCCGAGTCCATGACTAATGTTAGTCACTAAGGTGTCACATTACTCTCACTGACCTTAGCAAACAACAAGCTTATTAACTGCTACATACATTTAGTTAAATGGAGTAAAAGTTGATAATATATGTGAAGTTGCGTGAGATTTTGGCAAGTTTTTCAAGTTTTCAAATGCCATTCTCTCAATTGAGAAGATGTGTAACGACCAGCTCTTCAACCAGCGATAGAAGAAGAGTAGCTGAAGCAAACGCACTCCGTTTCCGTTATCGCGCGTGTTACCTATAAGTTCGTCGAAGCAAGTTCTACCTAGGATAGTAGGGATGTAGTTGGGGATCACTTTTCGAACGCAGCGTCGGTTGTCATGTTCTTGAATAACAAAAGCCCACGTTTCCTTTCAATTTTTCTCAGTCAATGGACTGCTTAGGAGTAGCCCCGTGCACATGTGCACGTAATCGGGAGCCCTTGACGGCTTGGCCATCTGAAAGTACCAAAAGAAAAACCATTGACCATCTTAGTTTCTAAATTTCTATTCAGATAAAAAAATGAGAAAAATAATCATCAAACTTTAGGCAACCACCATCAACATCAGCAATAAGTCTACCTTCATAAATAGATAACCAGACTAGCTTCAAAATTGATAACTAATCCCCGAAAGGTTGGAGCGAGTTTAACATCATAATACTCTTTTAAGATCATCTCATAAATTACATTACAATTCAAAATAGCATACAAAGTGCTACTATTGAGTGCCATCATCCGCGTGTGGATATGTGTTCTAAGTAGCATAATGGTACCCAGAGAAGTCTCCTACGATAATATACAGAGATATGCCGAGGTCCAAAAGGAACTTGGCAAAAAACTACATCTCAACAATTACAACAGGGTAAATAAGAATACTAAAATACTTGCTTAAGATACAGTCCGGTACAACAGTTAAAAAGACGTGGGATAAGCCAATTCTCATTTTGAATTTACAAATTTCAGAAGAGAATTTGGCTTCAGTAGTTGATAGACCCCATAGATGCAATGCCATTGCTGGAACTTCTCAGTTCCTGCCTGCTTACATAGTCATCAAAATTGTTGTTGGCGAGCCTTTGGCCTGGGCCAGATGTCACAGGACTGAGACCTTTGCCCATTTGTTGCACTTCCAGCGGAGATAGTATCTTAATATACCCCACATTGTTTACAAACTCCCTGGAGAGGAGAATTAAGGAAGAGGACTCGTAATTCAAACTAGCTAATAATAGATCACAGTAAAACCAAAGAAGAATTGAAATCTTGTCATATGCAAACTCAACCTCCAAGTATACCATAAGACAAACATAGGAGATTCCTATGTTCACAACAGTTTCAAGACCTCCAAAGTGTGGATTATGCAACTAGCAAACAGAAAACACAAAATTTCACTCATAATAAAACATGCATCCAGATTCAAGAAAATATTAGTATGTAATCTACCAACATCAGCATCTAATCCTCAAAAGTGGCACGAGTAGCACAAGAGCTTTTAGTTACAAATAAACTAATTGACAAAAAGGCCAATCAGTCCACTTAACAGAGTTTATTATTATTATCATCGCATAAAAGTGGCATGTGACCTTCATGTGACTGTAATGAGTTGGAATAGATGGGATTTAACTTTTAAGAATTGCAGAAATTCTTTGTTCCTAAAATGGCTATAAACCTCTTTAAGTCATTGAGCAGTTTTTCTCATCAGTTAACACCAAATATCAAATATGAAAATTCCTATTAACTCTTTATATTGAAACATTGATATTTTGTTATGCCAATTTCAGCACACCCTTATCAATACTGCGACATCTAATTTCATTCATTGCAATTCATCTTTAATTCTCATTTGTGTCAATTAGTTTGAAAAGGCGGCATCCTTTTCACATATCTTAACAAGTCCTACCTTGATTTAAGTAATGCTGGTTACATCTCCAAAATCTTGAGCCGCCATCAAACATGTAACACAACAAATTCCATTCATTTTTTACTCTCATGAAGTCATATATGAACATTCTTTAGCCAGATACTAAAGAGGGAAAATGAAATAACCTATTCAGAGTTAAATTTATTCGCCAATTAGACTAACTAAAATGCATACTGAGGTTTGTGTAGCACAATGAAATGACCAACGTCAGATCCACTATCACAGCAGATTCTATAATCCACTTATACCCCATGCTTATCAAGGTCATCCATTTTTTAAGCAACAATTAAGAAACAGTACGAGTAGGCTGCACAATTAAGAAGCTAGATAAAAGAATAAACAGGGAGAAAATTTTGACTTACTGCCAAGGGTCATCACCAAGGAGAAGAACATCATTCTCCCGGTCAACAAATACAAGCTGCCAGCCTGATCTCTGAGGGTCCTCTAGTTGGCCTTCGAGGCCAAACATGCGAGCGAGCTCACTACGCAGCTCATCATAGCTGCTGAATTTGGAAATATCCAGTGATCTCCCAAAGGACCCTAACTTATGAACCTGTCAAATTTAAAGTATTTGAATCAGTAATTACAAGATGAAAGGCCATAATACATAAGTCACACCCAAAAATCACGGCAGAAGACAAGTAGAAGTTAAAACAATCATCCATTTAGCAGTAATACATCAAATCATGACAGAACAAAAATTGTCTGAAAAGGAAAAAATCAAAACATATTGCTAGGTACTCAGCAGGTCTTAAACAACAAGGATTTAACAAGTTGGAGGTGGCATCCTCCAAGCAATATGCATTCTAGAAGCAAGGGATCCTATTAACATTAAACACATCATAAGTCCAATACGCTGCCAATCATGGACTCAAATAGTAACTGCAGGCATAATCAAGATTTCTATGAAACAGCAGGCAGCAGGAGTAACGGAACAAAGTTCATGAGCATAGTCCATTCAGGTTTTTCTGAAAACTGCAAAAATGTTTTTGCCATTGGACACACTATTTGTTAAAAAACAGAAAAATCCCAGAACTTCTGGTATGCTTGCAAAAGATAAGCCAATTTGTTTACCTTCACAAAGGTTCTGGTTGGTGGATTCACTTGGTCCACATTTTCAGAAGACTGCAAGAAACCCGATTCATCCACACAACTTGAGGTTGTCATGTCGGAATTCAGTGGAAAATCAGTTCCCACATTGTTTGTGAAATTAGAAGCAGCATATGGCAGAGATAAGGACTCATTTTCACTGCTAATATTTTTCAGGTTCGGCAGCCCATTCTGACCCATAAGAGATGAGTCAATGGAAACACCAAATAAAAGATTGTTTTGTGGATCACCTGAGCCATGGTAAGAGGAGTACTCCCTCCCAGGAAATGGAGGCAGTAAACTAGCAAGTTCAGAGACATTGGACTGTTGTGCTCCTAACTGTTCCACCTGGGGCAGTATGCACTGAGAAACTGTGGAAGGAACATGATTATCAACAGTCACTTGTTTGGTTAGCATCGCAGAAGAAGAAATGATAGGGTTGGATGCATTTGAGTTAAGCAAGTGGGATCCTCCTGCCTGAGATAATGATCCTAAGATAGTGTGCATACTAGAAACATCAGATGAGGCTATTGGGTTCCCAAGAGAATCAGAAAAGTTTGACTGCTGGCACTGCGAAGCAACAGCCTGAAGAGTTGGAGGCTGGGACTGGCTGGATGATGCAAGATGTGGAAGAGTAGAGATGACATTTGAGATCTGTGGCTGGACTGACAACTGGTGTTGAACTTGCTGGTGCTGTTGCCTTTGCTCATTATAAGAGTGTTGACGCTGTAATTGCTGTTGCAGAAGCTGAGCCTGTGCAGAGGCCTGATTTTCTTGAAAACTCTGTAACAAGGCATTTTGAGCTTGGGACTGCTGGAGCATCTGCCTTGGAATCATAGAAGCAGTCCCATTGGATACATTTTGAGATTGCTGAAACTGGAGAAGAGATTGGGATGCTAGTTTCGAAGAATCCACTGTTCTCATTTCCTGAAGTGCAGCAGCCGCCATGGCCTGGTATACATCTGGTTGTAGACCTGGAATAGAAGCATCCAGCCTCGGCTGCATCCAGGGAGTAACACCGAATCCCTGGAAGTTCAGAGATTGGATTCCCTGATCTCCAACACCTCCTTGAAGCCACATTAATGGAGAATTGATGCCCATATCACCATCTTTCATACCTTTGTAAAACAAATTAACAAAGTTTAGCAGAAAAGTTACCAGAATGTGAATTTCATTTTCCAATTAAAGTAATAGAGATATTATGCATGTTACCAGCATGAAAGCAATAATCTAAACATACCATGGAAGGAGGGTAATCCAGATGGCCATGGTCGCTTAAGTCTCAGAGGGAAGGGGGATGAATACATAGGGAACGTAGTCAAAGGTTCAATCTCCCACAACGACACTCTTGGCTGCCTCTCCCCTGCAGTGGATTCATCCCAGCCAACCTGCATAAGTGGAAAAATAAATTTCGCATTACATGGAATGGCAGATCTAGCATATAAGATATAACTCAATAACATGTATGACGGTAGAGTGAGAAAGTTGACTATTCAAACAAATATATGATCCATACACACCTTAACAGAGCGCCAATGTGAATTCGGCCAGCGAACAGGGTCCAGATCACTAATGCCTGTAATCGTACCCATGTATCTGCACATTAACATACACCAGTGAGCAAAATTATATACAATTTACAAGAACGGAAATAGGAAAAGACAACAATAAGCTATAACACATAAATTCAAACAACAAGAGCACATTTAACTACCATATAAGCATGCAAGTACTTGTACAATTTCAAGCTAAAAGATAATTATTTTTCAGAACATGAAACTAAAAGATACTTGAGAAGAGGAAAAAGATAATAACAAAAAGGGATAGGATGAAACAAGAAGTTGAAGAGCAAGTCACGCCGTACAACTCCAGCATCAGAGGAAGATTCAATCTGGTATTTTAAGTTTTGCTAGAATGCATGCAGTCCCTTGAATTTTAATTTCGGGTCAGACATCTCATCTCTTTTCTAATTATGATAATTATCCATGACTACTCATCCAACTCCTTGCATGTTTAGGAGCATAACACAAATAATTTCTGTAATACTTTCAAGTCTAAAGAAGCATGGTTAGGAAAATTCAATAACTATCAAACTCGTACTAGGTTTGTCTGATTCAATTGTAATCCAACATGTCATGCATATGGATCCTCATCCTAAGGAATTTAAGGTATGACTTTTTTTCCTTGTATTCTTTTTTCCCCATATATGTAAACATCTTTCAGTCCTTATTTACTCTAATTACAAATTAAAAACTCACATCAGTTACGTCTGCTATATGTAAAAAGCCAATCAGAATATGACTTTAATTCTGTTTATTTGCTTCTTTAGGGAGATACCAGGATTCAAAAAACTAATTTTTCATTTTATATTTATTTCTTTCAACCATAAAATATAAATAACTTAAAAAAAGTGTGACCTACCGCCGGACACTTGACTCTTCTGTCTCAAAAAGCATCCTAAATCGCATGCCCACAGAAACTCGAGTATGGTACACTGCTTTAACATACTTAGCCAAAGGAATGACAAATTCTGAAGGACTTGCCCTGCAATCAAGGTAATTTGAATAACTAGGATTGCCACTGAATATGTTCAAACTGTCTCCGTGCTAAGAAACTTCACCTTGGATTATAAAATATAGTAAAACGGCTATTTGTGGCAGCAGCATGAGCAGCTGCAGCGAGAAGACCAATGTGCATGCTATCACTTGATAGAACTGATGAGGGCATGACAGTCTGTGGACGAGTCGCTCGTCGGATACCCAAGAGCAATTGATTTTTTTCATTCCTAACGGAAGAGAACATATAATGAAAAGACAATTATGAGAAATCACACTATGTAATCATTTTTTCTGATCAACGTCAGTATGCACCAAACAGAAGAACATTGCCCCATCCACTGCATCACACATGAAGTGCAAATGTAGGCATGAATCTACTTGGCATGTATGCAGACAGAAAGATTTTTTTGGTATGACAGTAAGTGTAAGATTAAAGTTATAAACCAGAAAGCTTCTAATTTAAACTTCTGTAAAATCTTTTTGCTGGTCATCCACAATAAAGATTTAATAATTAGGATCAATTCATCAGGTTGTCTCGAGCTCCCATCAGCAAGAGCGAGCATTTTGATTCCCATGCCAACTAACCATCCATATGTAAACATTCCAGCTCAATATTGGAAACAAAAAGATCTGTAAGTGGTATAGGAAATATTCTAACCAGATAAACAGGACAGAATCACCGGCAACAAGTCTTTTGGCACTAACAAAAACACTCCATCCAGTTGTAAGAAGATGCCTCTTGGGCTGGCCTGCACGTGCAATCAGATACTAGTTTAATGTTGTAGGTCTTCCTTAAGAAATTGAATGTCAGTTTCTTCTAAAAATAGTTGGGAAAAGATTTTGCACTTCTCACAAAATCATCATCGTTGTCAAGTAAGTCAGCGGTTACTTGTAAATACTTTCAACACTTTTTATCTTGGAGCAGTCAGATACACAGATATGTAGGTATGTTAGACTCAATTACGAGAATAAAAACACAATTCCTTCCTTTCAATCATGATGCAGAAAACAGACAAAAGAAACAAAGGCATTCTTACTCTAGAAGAAATGCACATTCAATTCGTAGCAACATGAATTCATTGCATTAGAAATTGATCACAAAGTGTCGCTAAAGCGTGATGTGAGTTCATTGCAATAGAGATTTGGAAAATCAGTCCTCGTCAGTGAGCTAAAATCATTAAATATCTTTTCTTCTAACTTAATTATTTTAATGCCTCTCATTTCCATTATAACGAGCTAACATTCACATTCAGATGAACAAACTCAAACCTAGTTGGCCTTCAATTAGATATAGGTTCAGATGAACATCAATTTATCACGAAAAAATTTACCTCGAAATATATGTCTGAATTTCCATTCATTATCGTGAAGATCCCTCGCAATCAGTTCTTGAGCTGGAGGTGTTTGTGAGTAGTCCTGGAATAGAAATAGAAATAAAAAATTGAATGAAACAAATTATATTAACAAAACATAAAACATCACTAGAATAAGAAACTGGTGAATCGTTAAATGTCACCGACAAGGGGTGGAAAAACTTTTTCAGCTGCGCGGCGAGGAACAGAGAATCCCCCATGAGTGCTGGTATCACTTGCTGTCAATGTTTTACAAAAGTAGTTGGTTGGCTGTTTGTTGGGAGCACCCAATTCTGCTGGAAGTAGGTATACATCCTTTTGCTCTTGCTACAATAGAAATTTCCCATCAGATAAGAAGTTCGTTAAAATACCAAAAAATTCATAATTCAAATGAAGTACCGGACTCAGTGGCTGCAAGGTCATCTGAGCATATACTTCATCTGTCTCCACATCCGCCTGCAAATGTAAGATTAAGAACTTTTAACAACTAGCACATGAAAATGATGTGAAGCAAATGTATTACGAAAGGAAAGGACCAACACTTACATGCATGGTCAGGTTGTGAAGCTGACAGATGAGTTGCGGAGGTAAGTTAGGATAATTAGGGATATGAGCATCTACTTCCTTGTTTGTTGAAGCAGCAACCTGCACAGACAATCAAAAACAATCAAGCCACTAACAGAACAAGGAAATTATAAGTCTATAAGCGATGGGGTAATCCCAAGAGGCACTAGGACATTAGAGGTTTCAGCATACAAGAAACCATCTATGGACTCAATTATTTCATTCATAACCGGACTTGTAATTGATAAGGCAACAAATGCATACCCCACTCAGCTACAGTATATAAAAGCTCAAGCAGCAAGCAACTTTTGAGGATACGGTACCACAAGCATTTCTTTAAACAATAGGGAAAAATGTAATGAGAATATAATAACAATTACACTTCAAAGCATCTGGTTACAGGTGATAGAAAGCAGACAACTACAATAAAATAATCCTCTCTTAAACAAGCAAACCATTTGTAGAAGCGGGAAATAGCAAAATGACTAAAGCAATGCTGTAAGCGTGATGATACAATTTAAGGCATAAAACATTTCTTTAGAAACTGTGAGTGATGACCAGCAGCATCAAAGTAATATATCCTCAAACTACAATTATCAAACTTTCCACATGGTAATTCTATGCCCTAGGATGATTCATGTTTCAATCATTTACCATCATATAGACATAGTAATATACCGATAATTACCTGTTCGCTATGACCCTGCGGAAAGTAGACAACACGGCTTCCAACAGGAGGCAAAGATACAAGAGGACCAGCACATGCATGCCAAAGCTCAGAATTCAAACATTTTTTCTCCCCTGCAAAATTTTCCCGACACTTTGTGTTATCTTGCATCATAAACCAAAGAAAAAAAAGCAAAAAATTTAAAACAATTTGATCAAGCTTATAAGGTATGGCCGGTAATAATGGATTACTATGTATGGAGTTCGTAAACTGCTTAGAAATTCAACCAACCCAAGCTTAATTTATCTGTTTCAACCAAGACCCTAACATGCACACATGCGTTGAAGCTGATAATAAAAAAGGAAAGGATACACAGTCTTCAAACTATATAAACAATAAAACTAGTCCCTCAAATCACAAGCAATGTCAGGTGCATAGATAAAATGTGAGCTAAATCACCTTTAAACATAACCATACCTTGCAAGCGCACATCTAACCAAATACTCAGAACATAAGAAATTTACAACAACAAAGAAACCAAACCAAACCAAATGAGAAACGAAGCTCTAACCTTCCTGAGTCTGCTGATTAAACCCTGACGTAGCGAGTCTCATTCTTCAAACTCAAACAAAACCAAGTCTATTAACCAACCAAAATCACCACGCACCACCACAATTCCCCCCCAAAAAAGCTAACCCTCTAATTACCGCACACCTTCTCTATTTGACGACATTCACCAAAACCCACCCGCCCGCCCCCCCAAATACCCACAAAAATATATGTATATAAATCAAATTCTAATCATCCAAAACCAGTGCCACTACAAGCTCCTACCCTCTTCAGCCTCATAAAGCCTCAGATCTTCCCTTAAACCAAAACCCTCCACAAATTACCGCATTTTGCAACTAACTCGAAACTAAACCCTCGCTCCAACAATCAGCTCAAATCCCCAAATTTTCAACTGAAACCCTAATTCCCCACCAGATCTCAAAATTTCAGCTAGGTAAAAGAGAAAGCTAAGAACCCTAGCTTGAAGAAGTTGAACCAACGTATAGACACAGTATCCAGTTGGAAGCTTGCTTGCTTGCTTACTGAGCAGAAAATGACTCTTTTGGTTTTTCTTTTTTTGAAACAAAAATTATTTTTATGAGGGAAGCTGAAAGCTGTAGAGAGAGAAAGACGGGTGAGTGTTGTTGCTTTTGAAAGCGCTTTTATTTTTTTTTTCTTTTTTTCTTTTTTTCTTTTTTTCCCCTTTTTTGGGTCTAGTTTCTACTTTCTACTACCAGTGGTACCACTACGACTTCGGGTCTTGAGCGATCAATCACCAATTAAAAGACAGTGTTTGGATTATTTATTTACGTGATTTATTTGAGAGTTTTTTTTATAATAAATAAATAAATAAAGTGATGCGTCAGGTATGTACGTGGGGGCAAAACGCAGCGTGTGGATGTGGGAGGCTGCTGCTTTGCCTGCGTGGGTTTGTGGAATCTAGTACTCTCTGGTGCACCGTAGATGTCCGAGTACAGATATTTTAGATCTTTGTGGGTCCTACGAATATAGCCTGAATCATGTTATGTTTCTTTTCTTTATTTTTTGAAAATATAAATAGATAAGTATTAAAAAAGAAAAATTGTTTACTTCTCCTTCTTTACCAATGACTATGATTTTTAGTGTCTGGATAGGATGGCAAATCTTGTTCACAAGATATTTTCTTTTCTTTTTCATGTCCTAATCTTGTTGACCGCTGACGTGTCTCGTAAATTATTGAGGATGCATTTGGTGTGCCGTGGTGGAGTGTATAAGATTAAATAAATTCTATTCCACTTTAATGTATGGGATGTATCCTCTATTAGGATTAAGATTAAATACACGTGGACAGTAACTATAGTTGATAAACTATTATCTGTTTTAATTAATAAAAGATCATTTTAAGCACAATATTTAAATTTGTGAATAAAAAAGTGAATTTAATGAGCATATTAAAGTTTTTTTTTTAATGCAAATGTGAACAAAATCTAATTTAATAAATTTTTAGTCCCTACCTTCTATAAAGTTCAAACTCAAGTAAACAAACTACTAAGTCCTATATATATACATGTCATATGTGTCAAATAATGAATTTAAAATATACTTTATATAGTATAATCACTATCTAGTCTAATAAAAGGTGCAAAACATGTCATGAGGTTTTGCATGGTACCCTCTTCATCATGTGTTACTCACTCTTTTATTTTTATAATTTTTTTAATACCCATTACACATCAGATTACTGTATTATACGGATATTTATAATTGTTATTATAGCAGACATTACACTGATATTTATAATTAAATATACACAACTGAGACTTACATTATTACATTAAATTCTATAAAATACATGCCCAGACAAATAATCCTCACAAAGGAGAAATGTCTCTACACCACTCGTATTTCGCAATGGAGAAAAACTTATAAATATTTTAGCCCGTACAATGCTTTGTGTGGGAGCTTGAACCGCTGCCCTCACGCTTGTGAGGGCAACAGCTTTTTGGTGGAGTAGCTTAATTTTTGTAATTTTAAAACCTTATTTTTCACAATTTTTTAGGGAAATATTAGTGAGTGATGGCGTATTGATGCGACAGTGATCAACATTAACTTTTATCATTAGATTAGTATAAGATATAAATTTAACTAACGTAATATTGTATAATATATTTACAATTTTCTTGAGATATGTGATTCAAAATTCGTGATATAAAAATTTATTTTTCAAGTGAAAGATTGTTACGCACACAAATGTTTGTATCGATAAATTGAAAAAAAAAAGGGGAAGGAAATACAAAGAAATAGATTAATTCGAGAAAACTTAAACCTCCAAAACAAGTGTTAGTTATCTAAGAAACCAATAAATTCTTAAATACAATTTACAAGTTACAAAAATGATAATACTCATCACTTTCTTTATTGAATAAACACTAGGCTTTAAATGCAACTTGGGGGCTTTTTTTTTAACCTAATTAATCAATTACTTAATTGACTTAATTTCAATCAGTTCAGTGATTATGAGTCTCTTCCAATCATTGAATCGTTAAGTTAATAAGTCTTTTTTTTTTAAACTTTTGACTTAAACTAAAAAAATCTAAATGACATCAATAAAAGACATTCTCTAAAGATAACCCTACCTAATTAATTATTTTCATTCATACCCAGATAAAACTTACTAATTACCATCATAATTCATCTTCATAACTTGTGATAATTGATAATATAACAGTAGATTATTATTATTTTTATCTTTTTATATTATTCAAATTAGTGTTACTTATACAGTAACTTGAACACGAGATCACTTGCATACATCAACTAAAATACAAATATTATATAAAAACAACCAACTTATGAAATTACTCACCTCTCCAAACATGAAACGGGCTCAATTCCAATTATTTGCAATATGGATAAACTTCCTAATTTAGTGGATAGATTTCTTCGAGCAAACAATACTCATTTCTTTTCAATTAAATAATCTATAATTTTAATTTTAATTATAATGATGAAATTATGTTACTAAAACCTAATGATCTTGATGAGATTTGCCTTTTAATATTTGTAATTTTGTCTAAGGAAAATAGCACTCTCAATTTCCTAAATTAATATATTCACAATAAAGAGTTTAAAAATGCTATTTGAACCAAGTCAAACCCCAACAATTTAAAATGCACTCAGCAAGATTAAAGGGGGGGGGGGATTTCTCATTTATTATATTTTACATCGTGAATGACAACCACAGTTAGAGCACTACTCCCCACACCACACTCTCCTGAATCGATCACACTATAGCCACCGAAGCAACCACCACCAACAATCACCGCCACTACCACCACCCACAACCATCACATGATAGCCAGAGCCACTCACAAAGTTGTAGCTGCAACACCAACCACTATAGCACTACTCCTCACAACCACATTTTCCTAGAATCGTACAATCGATGATAGCACAACCCCCCCCCCCATCGCCACCACCCACAACCATCATGCAATAGCCACAATCACTCACAAAACAGCACTTTGAAATCAACCATTGCCACCATTGTTGTTATACCCAAGATTTCTTGACCTGCACATGTAAGTTTTTTTCCTTAATCTATTTTGCTTAAGTTAATCATTGCATTTCAAATTGTTTGTGTAATTTTATAATGAATTTTGTGTGTGTGTGTGTGTGTTTAGAATATCAAATCAAATTGTAAGCTATTTGCTTACTTTTAAGATGGGTCTTACTTTTTTGTAAGCATATAAATATGTTTTGAATATTAAGGTGTAAGCTATATGTGAAAAATTTTACATGGACTTGTTTTATATATAAATTTATTTAGGATATTAAATAAATCACAGCAAATATTGTGATGTAAGCTATTTTTGAAATTTTATTATAAATTTCTTTCCATATATAAATTTTGTATTGATCAAATGGTAGCCGATATTAGAACAAGATACTAATTTTACATTTGTATTGAGTTTTAGTTTTTCATAGAAATGTGTATGATTACTTAATTGGTGAGAATTTTATGTTTGGTAGTCTTGGTTGTCAATTAATCATAGTGTCATCTGGTACTAGGGGTGGGTGTTCGGGTCGGGTTGACACGAACCGAACTGAACCTGAAATTTTATTGGGTTTTTGGTTCGGTTCGGGTCGGCCCTAAAACCCAAACGGGTTATATCTTCAAACCCGATCAGTTTTTAAGACTTAAAAAATAAAAGAAACCCCAAATCCAATATCTTTCCAAAACACAAGATAAGAGACAAAACATAACTAATTGAAATTTTCACAAGTCACAAACCCGATTCTCACACCCTAACCAAAATCCCAAATTCCTAATTCCTTAACCCTAACCAAAATCGATCTAGTTCGACAGTTCCTCTACTGCTCTACGTCAACGTTGCTGCGCCACCACTCCCTTACGCGTGACGCCCTCACTGTCCAATTTTCCCTCGACTTTCTCATACGATGCACGACCACGCCTTTGCCATTAGCCTACCGTCGCCGCTTGCCAGCACAGCAAATCACCGACACCCATAGCCACGTTGTTGCAGCTCGTCGTCTAGTCGTCTTGGATGGTAAGTTGAACCGAAATTTTGCTTGGCTGAATTTTCCTGCATTGTTATGTACTGTGTGTTGTTGACTTGATTATTTCTATTTAAAATTTCTTATCTTGTATTTACTTTCTGCAAAGATAATGCTTTATTAAAGAAGAAAAAAAGGGAACTAGTTGTCTATCTCTATTTGGGCTTTGAGCACTAAGGCAAACAACTTAGGTCAAAAAATTCAATTGATTGGTGAATAATTTCAAAAATTGGTGTAAATTGATTGAGTTAGTAGTGTTATGTTAGGGGTGCCTTTTGGTTTTTGCACTTAAATTGACCACACGTCCACACAAAGGCTAGGATTGATGAATTATTGAATTGTTAATCTTCATGTGCATATTTGTAAATATGAGCTATTTGCAATTTATATTTACAGTTGTAATAATAGTTGGTTGAAAAAGAACAAATTATATGATTTAATGGTGTTATGATGTTTTAAAAAAAAACAATTAGGTAAAGAATGAAGGATTGATAGATATATTGGTTGTTGATGCTTGTTTGGTGGAGGTTAATTGTTGTTAATGGACTTATTTGTTCTTTTTTTGGGGCAGAATAGATTGATTTGCTTCATCATTTTCTGTTTGTTGATGGAGAAATGGAGGTTAATTGTTGTTAATGGGCCAATTATGGTTGTTTTTATTTATTTGAATTAACTTCATGACTTGAAAATTGGAATTAGAATTAGAAAGCTACTTTCTTTATTGTTATTTTCTTTTATTGCCGTAATTTGTAGTGGAATTTTTTTAATTCGGTGTTGAATTTGGTGTTTCGATAACTTGAAAATTTCATCATTTGTTGAATGTTTTCATCATTTGCTTATTTTATTATTTAATTTACTTATTTTGCTATTTAATTTGTTTATTTTTGGCTAATATTGGTTTGACCCGAATTATTAACCCAACCTAAACCGTTTCGCAGCCCAAACCGTTTCGCAACCCGAAACCGAACCGAATTTCAAACCGAACCACATCGAACCGAAATAATTTTTCAACCCGTTCAGGTTGAATTCTCAAACCCGAACGGGTTGTAAATCGAATCGAAAACCAAAAAAATCGAACTGTAAATCGAAAGTCCCACCACTATCTGGTACAAGTGAAATTTGAAACTCACTGCAAATAAATAATAGATGTAGTGATTGGATGGAGATGCTAACGTCATGTACGACAAAGAATCCTAATAACAAATTGTGGCTTTGTAAAGGATGTAAGAACTTTCAATGGACAAAAGACTTTAAACTTCATAAAGAGAAATTTGACTTCATATTAGAGGATATTATGAAGTTAAGATTGGAGGTCAAATGTTTATCCATTACATTTCAATTGTCTCCTAAAGAATTTGAACAATTGCAAGAATGTAAAATAAAAAGGTGATTGTTTGAAGACGAACTACGAATGCGACATACCCCAAGATATGATTTCATTACAGTACTTGTAAATGTTGTACTATGTTTTCTATTCAAGTGTTATTTTTAAGTTATTTAAATTTATACTTATCTACTCAAAAAAGATTTGTAGATATATACAATAGTATTTGAAATATAAGTAACTGGTTTTTTTTCATTTTATTGATTTTAAAATTAGATTGAAAGTGTGGTTTTAATGCTAAAAGAATGTAACAACACCTAAATATATTTAGCAATCTTATTGAACATGTTATGTTGTTTACCACCATTCAAGGAAGTTCAATTGTTTAAAAACCTATTTGATTTAAGTTGTTATAACTACTGAAAAATAGCAACAAGAATACACTTATACATTAGACTATTATAACCACTACAAAATAACAGCACATTATACATGTAGTTTAGTTGTTATTATCATTGAAAATAATAACAACAATATCTTGATTACAATTTAATATCATTTAGCCCTAAACCCAGAAGATACAAATGACTACACAACGACTTCATTATGATATGCCAGCATAAATATAAATTGCATTTATAGATGTGAATGAATTACATTTCACAATTGAATTATTAATTTGAATTCAAATGATAACAAAAACAACATAATACATCAAAACATAAGCTAATTTTGTTTTTCATTTAGCTGGCTTTAATGGGCTTCTATCATGTGCTTAGTTCATTAGTTGTAATCTCCCTTTGATTGGCATCCTCATTATATTATTGTGCTAATTGTTGGAAATTTACACGATGAATTCCTTCATAAGTTTATTTAAGACTTAGTAAGGGAAAAAAAAGGCATGTTGTCGAAGTGGTTGTTATGCTAGCTATTTTACAACAAAAAAAAACTCAAATTATATTTGGATGAAAAGAAAAAAAAAACACTAATAACAGGTATAAGTAAATAAATAGAAAATTGATCCCTGCTTACATGGCTAGTAGGGTGGGCAAATTTAGGTTCGAACCAACTTGATCGAGTTTCAGATTGATTGAATTTCAGATTAATCGAGTCGAAAAAAAATAATTCACACTTATCTGAATTTGTAATCTAATTTAAACATAGTTTGGATTAGATAAAAAGTTCATTGTCGGAACTTGGTGTGACTGCCAACTGAGGTTGAACCTAAGAGGATGGCGTTCAGTGGACTTCAAGGTGGCATGGTCAAAGTTAAGCAAATTAAAGCAGTGGCTACAATGGAGCAGACTGCACCAGGCCTCATCAACATGTCATGGTGGCTTGGTTTCGCACTGTAGCAGCATGTTGCATTAGTCGAGTAGCTGGATCTATGTATGCACAATGACTACTAGATCTCTGTATGTATGCACAATGACTATAGGCTAGGCTTGTCGTTGAATGCATATGCATATATTCAAGTTGAAATGTGGAGGATGAAATGTGGAGTATTCATCCACATCCGATCTGAATCTAAATTTTTTAGATCGAATCAAGTTGGGTTATTTACCTACCTATAACCGTAAAAATCATATGAAAATGACGAATGATATTAATCTCAAGTATTTAGTGTGAGTTTGCAGGTAACTAAACAAAACTTGATTTGTAAGTTCCATGATAATTATAACTTGCGTTTAACTTGAATGAAAAACTTCTATGATAGTAGTCTAATAAAAAAGTTTACTATAGCTATATGGCTCTTTTGTGTTGGGATTATAATAGCCATTTGAGAAGATAATGAATTGTGTACTTTTGAGTCATTTAAAAGCAAAACACATTTAAAATATTTATTAAATTAATTTAAATTACTTTGATATAAAAGAATCACCTCTACAGTTGTGCTTGATGAAACATTGTTCAGCTATTCTTTTGGCTTTTTAAACTTTGATTTTTTTTTAATAAGGTCAATGACCTTTATGACGAGTTACTTTTTCGATCGTGTATGATTTCAATACAGCTTCCTGCACCAATAACAATTGTATCGTCACAATCACAATGAATATTTAGAGATAGATCTTTCATTACTTTCTTATAAAGTTGGCAAAATTTAAGATGGCCCGAATACTTAACATGAACACGACACGAATGAATGAGTTTAAGTTGTAAAATTTGACATGATTATTAAATGGGTTGGGTCTGAGCAACTCGATTTTTTTTAATGTCCGATTAGAGTTCAATTTTTTTACCCATTTATTCGACCAATGACACAATTATTAAAGGAGTAAGCACGTAATATCAACCTGAACCTAGAACATGACGCCACTAAAATATTAAAATTTTGACATTTAAAAAAAAATATTGGAATACCTTCATAATTAAAACAAATAAAATAAGAAAACCTAAACTTAACCTAATGGACCAGTAGATAAAATTTTCTTAATTGCTGTTAATTAAAAAAATAATTACCACCCAAAGAACCTAAATTGCCACCAATTAAAAATTTAGAATAAGAACCCAAATTGCAAAAAAAAAAAAAAATTGCTGCAATCCATATACAGATATAACCATTTCTTTTCTTTTAAGGAAAATGACAAACACATCCCCAAGTTTAGGCAAATAGGCAAAAACCCTCCTAATGTTTTAAAAAAGATATTTACCCCCCAATTTATTATAATTTTACCATTATACCTTTCTAGCATATAAAAAAATTATTAGATTATCCAATTTGTCTATATATTGATCAATTTCACAGATCACTTAAACCCGAAACCTTAGAATTAATAGTTTTTAATAGAGATTGGAGTTTTGGACAAGAAGATTATCTTTTTTTTTCCTCAAATCTTTTGTCTTTATGAATATAATATTTGATATTTAATTTTGATGGTAGATTTTGGATTATGGTTATTTGCAATTTTAAGAATAGATTTTGTTTGTTTCGATGGTTTATAGTGTTCTTGCATGTCCTTTCTAACTTCAAGTGTGCCTTTTTTTTTTTTATTTACTTTAGTAAATACAATGGTCTCTATGGATGAGCTAGCCATTGATATACTCAAGCTTAACAATTAATAGTGCTCCATCTGAAGCAGATGTTATTGATAATTGACAAGTTTAATCATTTACTAATTTTTCTCTTTTTTTCTAATTTATATTTGCATTAAAATATACTCATATTTTTTTACTCTAAATCAATGTGCAAGTTCTCATTTTCATAATTCAAATATTGGAGATAATTCTTTTTTTTTTCTTTTGTTCTTTTGTTTTTTATGAAGGATGAACATATATATAGGTTATAGTGCTCTATTTTGTAAAATTCTATAGAGATTCATAACTCTTATGGTTTAAATGTGTAATATTTTGATAGATATGTGTATTTTATATTATATATATATATATATATATATATGATTAACCCGACCCAACCAAAAAAAAAAATCGAGTTCAAATCGGATCGAGTTATTAACCTAACCCGATTGGATTTAATTTAGCCAACCCGATTGGATCGTCATCAGATCGATAAAACCTGATTCGATCCGAAAATCTGATCAAATTTGGCTATTAAAAAAAAGAAAAAAAATCAAAACACACACACCCAAGACGTGAAATATGCACAAACTGACGCACGCTCAAATACACTGACGCACACCCACTACTTACCCCCGCTCCACACACACATTGACACAGCCACGCACACACAAAAAATTACATAAAGACAACTTTTACTCACACTTCACAGTCTCACGCTTCACTCTCTTCTTTGGTTTTTCTCTAGTTTTCACTCTTTAATCTTCACAGCCCCGCTTTCTTCTTTTTTAGTCTTCACTCTCCAATTTTCACAAATCGAGTTTCTCACACAATTAGGTTTCACAGATTGAGTTTTAGTCACAAAAGCAAACCGATGCTGACGCAAAGACGTAGCACAACAACAGGAGATCATTTGCAGACACAGTCATCGAATCTGTGACTCTGTCCATCAACAAGTTTCTTGCCTTCATGCTCCACTTGAACCCAACAACCTGACTTCTCCAACCCAGTAACTCGAGCCTTGTGTTTTGAAATTTTGAGGGTATTTCTTGATGTTATGATTATTACCATATATAAATTCTGAAATACTAACTAGGCAACCCAAGAGGGGGGGTGAATTGGGGTTTTAAAAAATTAAGCTAAGCAAATCACACAACAATTTAATCTAATGCCTTAGTGAAATCGAAAACAATAAATTCAATCAAGCACAATATTAAAAGAGTAAGGGAAGAGAAAACAAACACAAGGATTTTTACGTGGTTATTTATCCCCGCCCACGTCCACGCCTCCAAGCAACCCAAGCTTGAGGATTTCACTATCCAAGCCTCCCAAGGCTTCAAATGTTTACAATTGACTTCCAAGGTGTCAATGGACCTTCACAATCAAGAGATTATCTCCCCAATCTCTTCACTCAAGTGTCTCACACACTTAAACACTCACAAATTTGATGAGGAATTGAAAGTTACAAGAAAAACTCTCTCAAAAAGAGTAGATATACAAATTGAAGAACAAGAATAATTCAATAAAATGATGATTTACACAATTGAAGCTCAATATATGATGTATGCCTTTTGTTTGTGCGTGCTAGAGTTCTTGAAAATGAATTGGATTTGAGTTTTTATAGTTGGAGCTCAAAAACTAGCCGTTATGACACTTTTTTGCCCATAACCAGGATTCGTTTATGGTTTTAATACCGCTTGCATGTTACCGTTAAGGCAAAAATTTGAATTTTAGAACATCCGAATGCCGCTTGTGATATCCGGATTGCCGTTTATGCTCGTAACCTTTCGCCTCAGAATCGGATTACAGGTTGCACAGAAGACAACCGGATTGCCGTTTATGCCCGAAGCTTTTCGCCCCATAAGGACTTCCGTTTAGCACAACCGATTGCCGTTTATGCTCCGAAGCTTTCTGCCAATAACCGGATTACCGCTACGAAATCCGGATTGCCGCCATCCGGAGAGTTTCACCATAACCGGATTGTTGAAGATAACCTTAGGATTGCCGCTTTCCATTCGGATGAATTCTGCCCAGAACCGAATTCCGTTTATCATATCCGAATGCCGCTTGCTACAAAGAACGGTACAGTGCACTGTTTGCCAAAATTACATTTTGACCCCAAAAGTTTATGAAACTATAGTATGGCCCAAAATGTTATACAAATTTGCAGTTAAGTCCAATTTCAGAATTTCTTAATAATAATTTGTGAATCCCAAAACTTTCTGAAATTATGATATCGCCCAAATGTTATGAAATGTTTCAAATAAATCCTTCTCTAAAATTTCAAGCAATACTTGTTGATTTCAAAGTTTTCAAAATTCTTTCAATTAAACCATAAACTTGAAAAACAACCAATTTCATAAAATCATTTTTCCATTAGATATAAAACCTTTATAATGTGAAAATAATGATTTATTAAAATGTATGAAAAATAATTTAAGCTTTCAAAAATTTAATCATTCTTAATTTTGTTTGTTATCATCAAAATCAATATTATGTTAACATAAATGTTAACAATCTCCCCCTTTTTGATGATGACAAACCTTTCATGTATTTAAAGAATGATTAAATAAATTTCTCCCCTAAATGCAAGCTCTCCTTATAATTTGAGCTTAAAAGATTAATCATTCTTAATCTTGTTTGTTATCATCAAAATCATTATGGAAACATATATGTTAACAATCTCCCCTTTTTGATGATGACAAACCTTTCATGTATTTAAAGAATGATTCCATAAATTGCTCCATTTAAATGTAAACTTCTCTCACAATTTGCCAATGAATTAAATTAACAAATTTAAATACATGCATTTTTCTCCCCTCATCATCAAAAAGAAAAACTTAATTGGCAAAGAAAAAGAGTAGAAATTTTTGTAAATTTAAAACATTTATTCTTCTCCCCTTCATTATTGAAAAGAAAACTTTAAAGGAAAAGAATAAGAGTAGCAAATTTGTTACCCATGTTGTCCAAGTAGAAATTTTGATAAAATCTCCCCTAACAACAAGCATCACCTTAAATACAAGTTTAGTAATATTACTCTCAAATTATCATAAATTATCATACAAACCAACTCGATACACAAATCATCACACCAAAATATCATGAACCATTATTCCATCAATTACCAAGTCAATAACTCATAACATAAAATTATCATATAAAACACCAATGTAATCAAATCATCATTATATCTTAAAATCATCAAAATCATAAATCAATCATCAAAACAATACTCAAAATGCATATTATTCTCCTACTTTTGACAACATCAAAATAATATATAATTTTGTCTCCTCCTTTGGACAACAAAAAAATTCAAATTGCATATTAACCAAAAATCATATTGTATGCTCCCCTAGATATATGGTTAATTTAAAAACTTTAACCAAAATAATTTTATCAAAAATATATCATATTTATCTCCCCTTTCGATACCATTTAAAACAAGCAATGCATATTCAACAATACAACGATAAAGTACAAAAATGCATCCATTCACCAATCATAGATTGCATAAGATCAAACTTCATCAAATGCAATATAATCATTAAAGCACATTCTTTATCATCAAAACTTAAGCAAAGCATAAGTATATAATGGTAATATATAGATCATCAAAATCACCAAAGCTATTAAGATAAGTCATCATTATGAGCTAAAAGAATAAATGATCAAATCCATTATTACAAATGCTCACAAAGGCCAATTTAATTAATGATGATATTATACAATAAATGACATATGAATTCCCACATACATAAGTGATAAAAAAATAATGAAGATGAATACATGACATGAAACATGATGATAGACAATTAAAGAGATGAAATCTAGAAAAAAATTTGTTTGAAAACCATGGTTGAATTTCGGATCTAGGGAGTTTGGTGTTGAAAAAGGATTTGAAAGATTATTTTGGATATAAGAATGGATGGGGAATAAGTTTTATGAATCAATTTGAATCAAAGACAAATGAAAATGATGAATTTTGAGTGAAAAAGAGAGAGGAAGAAACGGTTTGAGAGAGAGATCTTGGCATAAAAATGGTTGAGAAAAGAGTAGAAATTGAATAGAAATATAGGAGTTGTTCACGGTTTTGGTGAGGGAAAGAACAAATGTAGAAGAAAAAGATGAATAACTTATATTCCAGCAATTCGAATTCGAATGTGGATAACCGGATATCCGGTTGTGGTCTAGAAAGTGGGCAAAGCAAGATCACACGCGAATCCGGTTTACACGGATGTTTGTAACCGGATGTCCGGTTGCATTCCGTAAACTCATCCTCGCGAACTGGATTTCCGGATAACATAACCAGGTTATCCGGTTTGTGGACGTAATCATCAAACCTCAAACGGCTTACACGGGTTCGCTAGCTTGTTAGCCGATTAGTGGAGGGATAATGCTTCCAGACTGAAAACGGGTTACCGGTTTCCTTATCCGGTTGTCCGAAAGATGCCCAAAAAGTGTCCAGCCCTCACTCGGTTTACCGGTTTTGCATCCGGTTATCCGAAATTTAACCCGAGAGCAACCAAAGCCAATCCGGCTTCCCGTTTGCTTAATCCGGTTATCCGGATTTAATCTAGAGAATAATCAATAAGAGAAACGTTTTTCCGGATGATAGGAAGTGGTGTACCGATTAAGCTTTGGAAAACATTTTTGAAATTTGGTAAGCTCTTAAGCTTGTATTATACACACTAATTTATTTTTGGCTTAGAAATTGATTGATTTTAAACCATTTTGAGATTCAAAACTTTTCAATAAGCCTCTTAATGCATGAAATATAAATGCAAACATATAACTCATCTATCATGCATATCCATCATACAATTAGCGGCACAAGAATTCACACGTATAATTCAATCATCATGTATATATTTTACACAATCATGAAATAACCGAGCATTTAAAGATTGAGAATTCAAACATATCACTCATTTATCAAGCTTAGGCATTACATAATCATCAAAATCAAACAAATCTATCATGATGAGTTGACAAGCTATCATCATAAATATATAACCATGCATTATGATAAAGCACTCAATGTTAAACACAATGATAATTCAATCATGTAAACAAACAAGCATACTTTTACAAATTCAAGCTATTATCCATTTATCATGATCCACTCAACAAAATCAATATGGCAAGAATTGTTACCAAAATAGTTAAATCATCTTGCCTCATCTTTTTCTCCTAGATCATAATCAAGTGATTATCCACACAAGCTTTCATCAAGGAACTCTCCACCATTCCTTGATTGTGGTACCTACAAAGAAAACATTCAAGTTGTACATTTTGGTACCCAAATACTCTTGGGTCCTTGAGTGTTAGCAATGGTTCCTTTTGGAACCCAAACACATTTTACTCCATAATATACTTTTCTTTTAATAGGACAACTAAGCTTCATGTGACCGTTTTGATTGCAATAATGACATACAACTTGATTGTTAATAGATGTACTTCTCACAAAATAATTCTTATAATACTTTTGTTTCAAATTTGGCTTATAGCCAAGTCCTCCTTTATCAAACACATATTTTTGTGAATTAATCAAGTTATCCAACATCTTTTGCCCATTTGCAAATTTTAAAACAATCTCATTTAACTCATTGCTCTTCTTCTTAAGCATTTCATTTTCCTTTTTCAAATCATCTACATGTGGCTCTAAATGCTCATGTGAAGTGCTTGGTTTCTCATTTGATAATACAACTCTATTATGCAAAGTTTTATTTTCTAATTCTAGTCCTTTAATCTTTTCATTTAGAGATTCATTTTCATTTGTGAGCTCTACTATTTTCTTTTTAAGACATGCATTCTTTTTACCAATTTTCATCCACTCATCATACAACTCTTTAAAAGCATCATGTAATTCATCATAAGTAGAAAGATCATTTACCTCATCAAGTTCATCATCCGATTCATCTCCAATTGCCATGAGAGCTAGATTTGTCATTTCTTGATGCTCTTCATCATCACTTGTTTCCTCATCGCTATCATCCCATGTGGCTACCATTGCTTTCTTCTTAAGCTTGTTGAGAAGAGGACATTCCGATCTTATATGGCCAGGCTTCTTGCACTCATAACATTTGATTACTTCCTTCTTCTCCTTTCGGTTCTTGAGATCTCTAAATTTTCTTCGCTCACCGGATTTCTTAAAAATTTTATGAACTTTCTAGCCAAAGATATCCATCTCCTCCTCATCCACTCGCTTCCTCATCACTCTCATGTTTCAAGCTTTGAGAGCAATGTTTTTCTTCTTCTCATCATCCCCTTTTTCTCACGCCAAGTCTTCCTCATAAGAAATAAGAGAGCAATTAAATCATCAATAGACAAAGTATTTAAATCTTTGGCTTCCTCAATGGCAGTCCTTTTTGTCTCCATTCCTTAGGTAGCGACCTAATGATTTTCTTAACTTTCTCGCTATTTGAAAAGTTCTTTCCTAGGGCTCCGAGAGTGTTCACTATGTCCGTAAATCTAGTATACATACAATACACACTCTCATTTTGTTCCATTCGGAACAATTCATATTGTCGAGTGTACCTACTGATTTTAGACTCTTTCACTTGATTCGTGCCTTCATAAACAACTTCAAGTTTGTGCCAAATTTCATTAGCACTTTCACAACTAGATACTCAATGAAACTCTTTCTTATCTAGTGCACAAAATAAGGCATTCATGGCTTTGGAATTTAGAGTAGCTTTTCTCTTTTCCAATTCATTCCATTCTCGTGAAGGTTTTGGAATGTCTTCCCCGACTTCATTTTTTTTTAAAGGCATAAATGGACCATCACAAACAACTTCCCAAATTTCATAATCTAATGCTTGTAAATAAATTCTCATCCTAGTTTTCCAATATGAGTAATCATTACCGTCAAAGAACGGCGGTCTAATTGTGGACTGCCTTTCTAAAGGTTGAGTCATTATGGGTAGCCATGGATCTTTAACTCTAGACGGTTAAGTCTACACAAGAGCACCTTGCTCTGATACCAAATGAAATACTAACTAGGGCAACCCAAGAGGGGGGGTGAATTGGGGTTTTAAAAAATTAAGCTAAGCAAATCACACAACAATTTAATCTAATGCCTTAGTGAAATCGAAAACAATAAATTCAATCAAGCACAATATTAAAAAAAGAGTAAGGGAAGAGAAAACAAACACAAGGATTTTTACGTGGTTCGGCTTATCCCCGCCTACGTCCACGCTCCAAGCAACCCAAGCTTGAGGATTTCACTATCCAAGCCTCCCAAGGCTTCAAATGTTTACAATTGACTTCCAAGGTGTCAATGGACCTTCACAATCAAGAGATTATCTCCCCAATCTCTTCACTCAAGTGTCTCACACACTTAAACACTCACAAATTTGATGAGGAATTGAAAGTTACAAGAAAAACTCTCTCAAAAAGAGTAGATATACAAATCAAGAACAAGAATAATTCAATAAAATGATGATTTACACAATGAAGCTCAATATATGATGTATGCCTTTTGTTTGTGCGTGCTAGAGTTCTTGAAAATGAATTGGATTTGAGTTTTTATAGTTGGAGCTCAAAAACTAGCCGTTATGCACTTTTTGCCCATAACTTAGGATTACCGTTTATGGTTTTAATACCGCTTGCATGTTACCGTTAAGGCAAAAATTTGAATTTTAGAACATCCTAATGCCGCTTGTGATATCCGGATTGCCGCTTATGCTCCAGTAACCTTTCGCCAGAATCGGATTCTGGTTGAAGACAACCGGATTGCCGTTTATGCCCCGCCCATAAGCTTTACGCCCCATAAGGACTTAGTTTAGCACAACCGATTGCCGTTTATGCTCCGAAGCTTTCGCCCAATAACCGGATTACCGCTTACGAAAACCGGATTGCCGCCATCCGAGAGTTTTACCCATAACCGGATTGCCGTTTAAAGATAACCGATTGCCGCTTTCCATTCGGATGAATTCTGCCCGTAACCGGAATTCCGTTTATCATATCCGAATGCCGCTTGCTACAAGAACGTGTACAGTGCACTTTTGCCAAAATTACATTTTGACCCCAAAAGTTTATGAAACTATAGTATGGCCCAAAATGTTATACAAATTTGCATTAAGTCCAATTTCAGAATTTCTTAATAATAATTTGTGAATCCCAAAACTTTCTGAAATTATGATATCGCCCAAATGTTATGAAATGTTTCAAATAAATCCTTCTCTAAAATTTCAAGCAATACTTGTTGATTTCAAAGTTTTCAAAATTCTTTCAATTAAACCATAAACTTGAAAAACAACCAATTTCATAAAATCATTTTTCCATTAGATATAAAACCTTTATAATGTGAAAATAATGATTTATTAAAATGTATGAAAAATAATTTAAGCTTTCAAAAATTTAATCATTCTTAATTTTGTTTGTTATCATCAAAATCAATATTATGTTAACATAAATGTTAACAAATTGTAAAATTTTAATGTTCACTAGGTAATGATAAAGAAGAACAGTGGTAAAGAAAGTTGTAATGTATTAATTTTTTCCGATGATGGGCATAAAATTTTCATTTTCCAATCTAAACCGTTTTTAATATGAATCTAATCCGAACCGAATTCAACCCGACTTTTCGACCCGATCCGAATATATACTCGGATCGGGTCGGATCAGGTTACAAGTTTGGGTTGAATTCGGATAGATTTCAGCCTAATCTGACCAACCCGAAATCCGATCAGGTCAAGCCGAACCTGATCAGAATCTGATTTTGCCTAACCCTATATATGATGCAATTTGTGTCAATTGATTGTGCAATATTTGATGTGATTATTGTTCAGTATATATGTCTTAAATGAGTTTGGGTAACTCATTTATTTTTGATATAAGGTTTAATTTCAATATTTTGAGATAATTATTAAATGAGTCGCATTTGAATTTGCCTAAATTTGACACGATATGAAACTTACACGACATGAACAAGACACGATAACCTATTTTGCTAGCTCTACTTTCATGATCCTAGCTAAAACAATTTTATAAATTTCTACTTTTGTTTAAGCTATATCAACAATATACTAAAAAGTAACACACAATTCTTTATATTGCTGATATTTAATCATCGAACTCCTCATATCATAACTGACTTTCACTTTACTGTGGCATCTCCGCCCACCTTTCCTTTATCTTTATATGATATACTTTTTAGGAAGTAATTTTATATGGTTACATGACAACATTGTAAATCCCTTTACATTCAAAAATTGAAAGCATATAATGAATTTCACCCTATTTTTTTAAAATTAACTTCGGAAGTTTTTTCTTTATTTTTTTTCTATTATGTTCAATGACTTCATATTCTAATCTCAAGAGATGAAAATCTCACAATACATCTTATTATTAGCTGTTATTGAGATTCTTGAAACTTATAAATAGTGTATACTTCTTCTACTTGCTTTTCTATTGCAAAACTAGTAAGACATGGCATCCTTTGGTTGAAACACTTAGTATCTGCTTGCCATTTTTTTCTCAATTTTACTTTTCATTACTTTTTCATATTTCTCCACAAATTACTTCAAAGTTTTTTTTAGTTAACCTACCATCAAAAAAAGCATTCATACTCTCACTACGTTGAGCAGTTGACATTCAAACTTAAAAATAGCTTTAACAAAAAATGAAACCTAATGATGTCTTTCCCCATATAAACCACTTAATCACTTATTATCATATAGATCATATTGTTTTTAACATGTCATGCCAAGCTTCTTTAATTCAACAAGAGTCTATGAATTATAAACAACACAATATAATGAAACTCTAATGTCATGGTATTTTGCGTCCCTAACTTTTCATGCACTTTTTCAGTATACATGCCACAAATACTATTGATGCTTAGTCTTTAGAAAAATAATCTCAATTGCATTTTTCATTGTTTTGGCTTAGTCTATGATCATTCCAAGGGGAGAAAATTTAGACATACATGATAGCCATGTGTCAAATAATCATTTAAATGTCTCAGTATTCTCATGTGAAATCAAGACATATCTTAACAAAATAAAATTATCGTCATGATTAATTCTCACAAAAGGAGCAAAGGAAATGTTATACTTATTTGTGAAGTATGTGATGTCAAATGTAACAACATCTTAAAGTCTTTCAGGTTGCTCTAATTTTTGGGTCTACTCAAAATACATTTTTTTAACTGATCCTTCTTATCCAAATCTATACTCAAGAAAAGCCTATCATTTTCTGCTTGTATTTTCTTAAAATATCTTTGAATTGTAGCAACATCCCCTTCTCTAATCCTTAATTACCTTACATGGTCAACATAATGACACAACTAAAAAGTGTTATTACTCTACAGTATAAGAGTATCTAGTTATAATATAACCTGGTGAGTTCGGGGTCAAACCACAGTGAATTTAAAATCTAGTAGTCAATTTGTTAAACAAAGAAAATTAATCACGGGAAAAGAAATTACTATGAATCAATTTAAAAATATGTTAAGGTTATGGGATCCTCTCTTAGATTTCAAATTACAATTATAACAACTCCCTCATATTTGTATTTTGTATTTATTTTACCAAGTAATTATTATGCCATTTAATTCTTAACTAACTTAAGGTGTGATAAATATGAGACCAAGTACCTAATGTGCCACAACTTTATTTAAGTGTCGACATTATGTCAAAATATTATATAAATTTGAAGTGATCTACATCTACAATTTAACATGATATAGAAGAAATTGGTTAGAAAGAAAAATACAACAAATAAAACTTTAAGACTCACTTGAGAGAATAATTAATTTAATAATTTGAATTCTTGATCTTCACCTTTCACCTCAGCTTGGAAAATTAGCCACTCATTTTATTTAACAAACTTTTAAAATAAATTATAAGGATATTGATTATACCCAAAAAAAAAAAGAAAAAAAAGAAAGAAATAGTTCAACTTTACTCTATTCTCTCCTCTGCTCCCTTCATGCCGGCATCTCCTTACCTTTTATAGGCAAGGAATACATCTTTCTTTTTTATTTTATTTTATTTTTATAATATATATGTACGTTGAGAAGTGTGATGGCCACTTGACCATCATAAGCATCTTTCACCTTTTCTCTTTTTTTTTTAAATATATTTTTTATTAATTACATCTCCTCAATAATGCATTCTAAATGACTCCAGTAATTCTTCTTTGTTCCCGCTTCCAGTTTCAACTCTTTTTTATCTTGAAAATAACATAAAATTAAAATAAAATTAATGTATTACAAATTAATTTAACATAAAAAAATATATTTATGGGGTGTTAAGATAATATAAGAATAATGAGCACATTAATTAACACAATAAGTGAAAAATTAATAATTTTATCCTTATTAAATGTACACTTTTTAGTGTCAATCACATAATTTCTAGCATCTCTTTCTAAGAATGAGAAATTTTAAAGTCGTCAGCCTTAACAACAATAGATTTTGAAAATTTAAGCAATTTTAATTCCTACTTCTTCATTTTTTTTCTAGAATTTTAAGTCATTTTAATTCCTACTTCTTCATTTATTTCAAGCTGTTTTTTTATATGAGGACTAATGGTATAGTTGCATCGATAATATCTACTCTTACTTGGACTCACGGTATAGTTGTGTTCAAGGAGCAAAATTGTAATAGCCTATTTTTCATTAAGAACATCCAGATGTCCTCCAATTTTAGCATTGCATCCAATTTTTCGTTCAGGTTAAAGCCGCAAAACACTACTGCACTAGCTTTTTGACTTGATGCTTTACCTATAAGTAAATGTCACATATTTTATGTCATCATCTATCTTTTTTTTACAAGATCACTGCATCACTGAAAACTCTTTTATTGGTCATAGACTTTGTAATATTCAAACATTTCATCAAGATTATTAAAACATATCCCATCTTTAGGCTTGGCAACTTTTTCTTTCACATTTTCATCATTATCAAATTTGGTCTCCTCTAATTCCTCAATATTTTATTCAAAATCAGTCTACTCCAATTCCTTCGATTCATGTAGTTCTTTAACTTCATCTATTTGTTTCAAATTGTCCATTACTATACTAAATTTGTTTTTTTAAGAAAAATTCATTCATATTCAATATAACTACTGCAAAGTAATATATTCAAAATATTATTAGTTAATTATCTTAAAATAATATATGCAAAATATTATTAATTAATTATCCAAAAATCATTAAATGCTCGGTAGGTTGAAATTGCAAAATCATTTGTATCCAAAAGCTGAGTTACAAACCAATCAAGTCTGCATAAATTGCAAAATCATTAGTAAATGCTTTTGTAATCCCAATTAGTCTATAATAAATCCAATCATAAAATTCTAGAAAATATTTCGAATCTAAAATTCAAATTACAGGAGCAGCAGTGGCCAGAATAGTTAGGACCAGACTCTTAAATCGTTGTTGCTTGGCTATGGCTGCTCGTTGGCGGTATAGTGGGGTGCATGGCTTGGCTTTGGTTGCTTACGGTCTTTGCGCTTGAATCGTGTTAAGGTAAGGGAAACAGGTTTTTGTTTTCTTGTTTTTATTTAATTTTGTAAGGTCTAAACTAAACCTTGTTGTGTTGTATTTTTACTTAATTAAAATGGTGTCGTTTGGTAATGGTCGGGGTTTGACTCGGGGTAAGCATTAACACTCTAAGAAATTTAACTATTTAAAATCAAGAATTTATTAGGATCAATCTCAATTAATTAGATTAAGACACGATCCATGTTTATCCCATGATCATTTATGAGTGATATTGTTCACTCCACCCGATTAATTATGAGAAGAGAGTATGAATTCCAATGAATAAATGACTCAAACCCACTATATGAATTGAGCTACGTCATGAGTTGCAATATGAGACTTTCTCTGAATCATTTTTCTTTTCTATGTCTCTTTTAATTTGACTTGAAACTTTATAATTGCAATCTCATGGATGATTGTAACTTTTTATTCAAATAAAGTATAGATGTCTTTATAATGCTCTTGATGACATTGTTTATTCGTAGTGCTTTAGTCAAACTCTCTCTTTAATGACCATGATTGAAAAAAAGAAAAAAAAACTTATCATCAAGTTTTGAATATTAATTTGAGGAAAAGAAATGCAATATATATATATATATATTTAAATAAGAAAATTATCATTTTACTATTAAAGTTATTCTGACATATCATGTCAGTAACATGATTTACCGAAAAGTACATTTTACTACCAAACGTTTGCGCCATTATCAATTCACTATTATTCCGTTAAGAAAAAATTAATATTTAACGGAAATTGAGTTAAAAGTCAATTTTATCCCCAAAAGTTTGATAGTAAAATAATAATTCCCTAAAAATTTGGTAGTAAAATGATAATTTATCTATCAAATTAACATGTAATTTTACTTTTACAACTGAAAATTTTTTTGATGCTCTTATGATATCAGTAAATTTTTAACGTTCTTAACGGAATGGTAGTGAATTGATAACAACGCAAATGGTTGGTAGTAAAATGTATTTTTCGACAAACCATGACACTGATATGATATCTCAGAATAACTTTGATAGTAAAATGATAATATTCCTTTTAAATAACACAAAATAAAATTATTTAAAGTATAAGAGAGTTTAAATCAGAAGAAAATCTTAATCTATATATTTAACCTTTCGAATACTATGATATGATTCAGTTTAAAATTAAATGTTAAGGCCTACGAACCAACATTAACGAAGTGTTCCATTATGAATATAGTTAGTTGTGATTACAATGTTTGACAAAAGATACGAGGTGGTCTTTATTGAGTTTATTCTGATCACATACGTGTGTTGCTTAAAATAAATATTTTGTCTTGGGCCCTCGGCGATGGCTGAAAGCTGCATGAAGCCCATGAAGTGTTGATTCATTTTCTTTCTTTCATAGATTCGTACATGTCGTATTTGTACTGTTCGCTCACTGTCACAGGCCCTCCCCAATCAAAGGAAATCCAATCCTTCACAAGGAGGAGCAAATAATAAAGATGTGAAATTGTTCATACGTCACCGTTAGGAAAAGGATAACAAACCTAGCAAAATAATTATGAAAACTTTCTTAGAAAATGTTCATATCGAGTCACAAATCTATTTTATGTGCATACATTTTTTTTTAACAAATTTTTTAGTATATGTGACTATTCGACATATAAAATGAGATTTTTGTGTGAAACAATTTATAAAAATAAAGAGTTTTTATAACTATCTTATCAAATCGCATATATGTGTGTATTATTTTCTGAGTTTATTTTAAAGCCTACGCATATACTATAAGAAATTAAATACTTTAGTAAATTGTAAAAAGTGAATCATTTAAAATGTTTACATCATAAAATACATGAATAATGGATAATTTTGAGAGCCTCATAGACCACTCCAATAAGAAAGAGTTTGAGTTCCACGTGCATTAGTAGTAACAGTTGATTTTCTTGAGCTCGGTTTTCATAGCATAAGTAGAGGTTGATTTTTAATTTTTTTTTTTATTTTTAACATTGGAAGTAAATTGACCTTTTTGAGGTGTTATTTTTAGGTTCAGTTGTACAATAGTTTTCAGATTACAAATATTAATATATTTATAATAAAGAATTAAAAAATGATGTACAACAAAATTATTCAAATACATTTTAGGATTTAAAATTACTTATATATTTTAGTGACAAAAAAAATCAATATAATGTTTATTAATTTTTCTAATTTAAAACCCGTAGACAGTTATATTAATTTTTTTACAAAAAAATTAAAACACTTGGATAATGCATTATTAGTTTCAAAAACATTTTTTTAATTTCCCCGCTGTGTGTTGCGTTTCTTCCCGTACCTGTTGTCAAACTGATTGTCAGGCGGAACGCAGCGTTTCTTCCAGGAGAAACTTCGGAAGCGCGCCGCGCTGTAAGAAGAAGGACAGAGTAACCCGATTACAAGTTCGAGTTGATGATGGAAGCATTAGGTGGCGGCGGATTCCTTGGTTGGAATTTTTCACACAGAAAACGGAAACCGTTTAAATCTCAAAGTAGGAAATCGAAACCCTCCGATTCCGCGGAGGCGACTGGAGGGACTGGTTACCGGTTCCCCTTAAAGCAAGCGGCGACCGCGGGTTCACTCGCTTTGACCGGCGACACGATCGCTCAGCTCATCCAGCGGTGGCGAAAACAAAAGGCTTCCGAACGACAACACTCGCTCTCCCGCACCGAGCAATCCGATGAGGTCGGTCTTACATTCGTTTCGGATGATTGAAAATAGTTATTTTGATGCACACGGCTGATGTAAATGAATTTTTATTCTAGGTTAGAAAATGCTCTTGGACTTCTGTTTGGAAAATTACTTGATAAATGATTTTGCACAAAACACTTTTGAGTTGGAGAAGTGCTTCCCAGAGAAGCTCTTTATAAGTTAGTTCTCATGAGGGGTAATGCCTTGAATTATGTAAATAAATTCTGTGTAGAAAGTTGATATCATCTGCAACAATTACTCTTCTGTTTGCAAAGCTGCTCGTTCTCAAGACTGAAACTAAATTGGTCAATCTAGTGTAGTCCAGAAAATGGTAATCTGTACCGTGTCAACTTATTGTACTGAGAAGATAGGTCATTCACAAATGTTTATACTATGACATAGTGAGCATAATTTTATGCAATTTCCTTATAAAAATTAATGTATAATGATGTAACGTGTTGCTGCATAACTTGTAAAACAGTCAATATTTGTAGCGTGTCTTCTCCTGTATTTTCTGTTGCTCCTAAGATTTGTTTGTAAGTAGTGTTTGAAGCTGTTTGACTTTGATTTTGACCAAAACTCTTCAACAATTCTTAGGATGTCCTCTGGACTGCCCTTCTAGATCATGACTGGCTTCGCGCTGTGCGGATGACTTCTTATGGGTTTCTTTTATATGGCCCTGGTTCTTATGTTTGGTATCAGTATCTTGATCATTGTATGCCAAAGCAAACAGCAGGGAATTTGATGATGAAGGTACAATGTCTTTTGGTTTTATATGGCATTTCATTGCCACAATCAATTAGGTATTTTAGAAGATCAGTTATTCTCATAAATGCCTTGTAACTTCTGGTCTTTGCAGGTTTTACTAAATCAAATTGTACTGGGTCCGTGTGTGATTGCTGTTTGTTTTGCCTGGAACAATTTGTGGCAAGGAACAGTTTCCGAGCTTCCAAATAAGTATCAGAAAGATGCTCTTCCTACATTACTTTATGGTAACAAGCTCTTGGAAGCAGTTGTTTTTTTTTTTTTTTTTGGATTGATATGTGGCTCAAATTTTGGGTTCTACATATTAACTTTGATTTCCTTGCAGGATTTAGGTTCTGGATCCCAGTCAGCATATTGAATTTCTGGTACATTTTTTCTTCTTTTGTTAATTTTTGTTCGCTTTTGGTACTTTGGTAACAAGGAACTAAACCAATGCCTCTAGGTGGAAACATTATACTTTGGTAGACAAAAGAACCATCTTTTGCTGCTCTCTAAAGTAGTCTTATGGAAATCAAGGGAAAAAAACTCATGTCAGACCATGACCCACCAACTTCTATAGTTTCTCATTTTGTATCTCATGGCATAAAGCTAGCATGTCTGCTATCTGACATATGTTTTGTATTCACAACTCCTATAAACTTTCATAGAGATATATGTAACTTCGATAGTGATCTGAGTTTACTAATTTTAACTTCAAAAACAATGAATGCCTCCTTGGCTACTTATGCAAATTTCTCATATTGATTACTTGCCTCTCTGATTGATAGTGTATAATTTGCTTATACAGTAACTATGCATGTTAACAGGGTGGTCCCTCTTCAAGCTCGTGTAGCTTTCATGTCAATGGGATCAATATTTTGGAATTTTTATTTATCTTCAACTATGAGCAAGTAGTTCATCTGTGAGGCTTTTGTCATTGATGTGATGCCAACATTTGGAGTTTGAGCATGAGGTATCTTTCTTATATGAATTTTCTTCATTAGTAGCATACTCTATTGTTTTTTCTTTTCTTTTTCAGTTAAAACTTTTTTACCCTTTTTCTTTTCTTTTGCGAAATGATTTACAGACCCGAAGCAGGTAGTGACATCAAGCAAGAGACAATTGGAGATCGAGGGGTGATTGATCATTTTTGTCCCCTTTTTCTTACTTTCTATTGATGTGACCGGCTAGTAACTTACTTGTCCTACTGATATGTCTAAAGAAGATTTAGCTTCTGGTTGTCCAAGGTTATTTACCATGAGGCCTACAACTTAAGAAGCAATTGCTGATCTGTTGTTTACTTCACCAAGGTGCACCAGTGAAACAATGACTTCTGGTGATTGTTTTGAACATTTTCCATAAATTTTATTATGCGTAGTCAACAAATTTCAAATATCAAATGTTGGTACCTTCTGTTTTCTATATTTTCAATATCAAAGCAAGGTGGCTGTTGCAAATGATTTTGCCCTCCATCAAGTCAGCAATATACATAATTTGATGTCCTTTCTGTTAGGTTTCAACATGGAAATAGCTTGATTTTGTTTTTATAGGAATTTCAAATGGAATTTTTTATTTCCCTTTTATCAAAACGGTCATCTTCTTTATATTATGGAAGAACATAGCTGCCCTTGTTGCCTTGACATGCAAATCTTTGTCCACAAATTAGCCGCTGTCAAATGTTTGACAACATAAGAAGTATGTGATTCCGTTTAAATAAGAAAAATGAAAATGATAAGGAATTATTGATCGCCCAATCATAGCTTACTGAGATTGAAAATGATTCTCAATGTTTCTTTTAAATGCATACACAGAGGAAAATGAAGAGAGAGCTGAGACCCGCAGCAGATAGCCAGAATGAGAAGAAAAGCCAGAATCCTCGAATCAATCGTAAAACACCCAACAAGATCAACAACAACATCAACATTCATTCGATCGAAAACAACCTCAGCGCAGTACGTAGCATCAAGATTCCGAGACCCCACATTCGAAAAGCTGATGGACAAGTACAAGAACTACATCAAAGTCATCTCCGTTCAAGACCTCATTCTCGCTAACCGCAACAGCCCACCATCAGTTTCCCTCGAATTCCTCTCACGACTCTCCCAGAAGCTCCACCTCAACCGCGGCGCCACCGCTTTTTTACGCAAGTACCCTCACATTTTCCACATTTTCTACGACCCCATTAAGTCCCAGCCCTTCTGTAAACTAACTGAAACCGCCGTTGAAATTTCCCGCCAAGAGGCGGAAGCTATCAATGCCTCTTTGCCGCTCGTCGTTGAGCGGTTAGTTAGGCTTTTGTCAATGTCCACGTCCAAGTCTTTGCCGCTTCGTGCGGTATTTAAGGTTTGGAGGGAGCTTGGGCTTCCCGATGATTTTGAGGACTCTGTGATTGCCCGAAACTCGAAAATATTTAAGCTTTGTGCTGGCAATGAGCCGAATACTCACGTCTTGAAACTGTTTGATGGAATGTCTAAGAGGGAGTTTACGGCTGCGGTTGATAATTGGAGGGTTACTGAGTGTTGTAAAGAGGACTGCAAAGTTGAAAGGATGGAATTACGTTATGGCTTTAAACAAGGGTTTCCGTCCGGGATGAGGTTGGGTAAAGATTTTAAGGGTAGAGTGAAGGAATGGCAGAGGTTGCCTTATGTGGGGCCGTATGAGCAGATGGGGGAGAGTAAGAAGACTAAGGCTGGGGTGAAGAGATTGGAGAAGCGGGCTGTTGCTATTGTGCATGAATTTCTGAGTTTGACAGTTGAGAACATGGTGGAAGTAGAGAAGATTAGTCATTTTAGGAAATGGTTTGGTATTGATTTTAATATAAGGGATTTGTTCTTGGATCACCCGGGGATTTTTTATTTGTCTACCAAGGGGAAGAGACACACTGTTTTTCTGAGGGAAGCATATGAGAGGGGGCAGTTGATTGAGCCAAATCCGGTGTATGATGTTAGAAGAAAGCTTCTTGATCTCGTTTTTTTGGGTCGTCATGGTTCGGTTACTGGTGGTTCAAAGTCAGGAGAAGTTGGTACGCTAGGGGACTCTGAGTCCGAAGATGAGAACAATGAATGAAGTAACCATTTTTCATTCCGTAGGCATATAAACATCTGCTTTGGTTTACATGTCTGCCACCCTCCTGTAGGTATTTAGTAATCTGTGAAACATGGCTGCTGGATACTGCCATTTGATGAGGAACCTGGTTCACATGGTAAACTCCTGTCAATGATGAAGAGCTGCATGGGGTGAATATCATCTGGATGATTGCATTCAACAGATTCAGAGAGGTGATCGCAGAATTCTTAAATCTCGCTCCCAAACGCACTATCACAGAACTCAATTTCTTGAATAATGTCCTGATCTGCCTCCAACTTATTGAATATATTTGGTATTCAGCTTAAATTTTATTTTCCTATGAGGATTGGTTTGAAAATTTGTATTCTGACTTAGAATTTTTTTTAGTAAGAGAATTATGTTCATTGATTGCTCTTTTTTTATTTTATTTTTAATTATTATTACCTATACTGGTGAGTTTTGCATTCTAAACTGTGGGGTATTGGACAGAGAGATCACATCGTCTTCTTTGTTCTTCCTTTTTTCCAGAGAAACAAAATTCTATCTCACGAGAGCATGTGCTAGAGACTAGAGTTAATTATTCCCCGTTCTTTTCAATTATGGGGTCAGAAAAGTACTGAAGTGCTATTTACGTTCTCACTTTTTGACTCTGAACAACAGAACCACATCTTGTGTGGTCATTTGCACACTGGATGCACGATCACAAAACTCAAAACAAATATGCACCCAGATTGTTAGAATTCGATTCCTTTCTTGATGACCGTTGCTTCATTTCACACCTTTAAGTTGATTCCACAGATCAGACTATGAATGGGGAAAGAATCGACTTTATATTAGAACAGAAAACAAGAAAAGTACAGAAGGAGACAATTAAGCAACTCGTGGAATAAGTTCAACAGGTGCACGTCATTCAAGTGGACAGGGGAATAAAAAAAGGAAAGCTACAAAACCCCGCTATCTAAAGCTACCAATATTAATTTAAAAACCTTGGAATTTCTGGATATCAACCAGATATAGAGACCATGAGTCGTGGCAGCAACAATTTCACTCCAGCAAGAAGATATCGGCAGGTTGGACATGATTATGGTGCCGATGCTCCTAATAGTAGCGATCGGAGCAGCAGACAAGCCCCACATCCTCGATTTGGATCTGCGTCCTTCCGTGCCAATCCAGTAAGTATACTTTAGCCTGCATAATGTGATCAAAAGTAATTGTTTGTGACTTTATTCCCTTGATATGTTGATTCTCGTCGGTTTGTTAGGATGCCAACAGAGGTGCGCCAAGGCGGTCATTTGAAGAGGGTGGGATGGCGGTATCGGCTGTACCAGTACCATTCAGTTTAGCTGGGTAAGCATGTTTACTTATTCTGTTAAAATGGTTCCTGGAAACAATCTTTCCATAACGATTGTTCCATGGTCCATCAGAACTTTTGGTTTCAGTTGCAACTTTGCATTCCTTTCATATTCAACTTACGGATAATAATAATCTATTAGTTCTACGGAAATGGGTATAAAAAAGAAAACAGATCAAAGGATCAATTTATGCATTCAATAAAGATTTAGCTTTGCATAAATTTTCTAATATGTGTGATTAATTGTTACACTATGCTTATATGGGTCTTTTTTTTTAATCACATATTAATTCCAATCAAGGTTATAATTGTACTTTTGTTTGTGTCAAAACGGTCAATCGTTCAGATTTAAGTTTTTTTTTTCCCCCTCCTTTAAATGGTTTCTCAGCCTTCTCATTAATTCTGTGTTGGAGTAGTAAATTATGTCGATTTAAATGAGTTAGGATCAATTTTAGAAGTTCTTTCCTTTCAATTCTAATCTTGGGTAGCAATGGACTCGTAGCTCATTAATTAGGCATATGAATTCGAGTTCCCTTATGATAAAAACTTATTTGACTCCTCGTTTTGGGATAAAATAAAATTTTCTTCAGCATTAAGTGAGGGTCGTTGTTTGGTCTGTGTCATACTAGAATAGAGTCTCGATTATTATTTGATTGTAAATATCAGTAGAATTCTAATTGTAATATATCAGTATTTTAAAAAAAAATTAATCTTAGAGTTTTCTGATTTTATTTTATTTTATTTCTGTTCTTTTTAGTGGTCCAGGTCAATCTCAGTCTGCAGTGCGAATACCAATCCTTGGCAATCTCATGGCTACGGAAGTCCGCCCCCGTCCCAGGCAAATCATTCAGGGATCGCCTCCAAGATTCGTTGTGAATCGGCAAAATATACTTCCTGCTCAAGAAGACGAGCAAAATGCAGTTTTAAGCAAGCTAAAGAAAGAAGTATACAATCCCCCTCCGATGAATTTGGCAAGGCGATTGAGTTTGTATTACAGAGACCAAGCAACAAATGTTTACAAGGAGATGCAAAAGCAGAAAGAAGAAGATGCTATGAGGTGTGCTGTTTGCTTAGAAGATTTCGAGCCTAAAGAGAAAGTGATGCTCACTCCATGCAACCATATGTTCCACGAGGACTGCATCGTGCCATGGGTGAAAAGCAATGCTCAGTGCCCTGTGTGTAGGTTTTCGCTCGGTGAGAACAAGAGAGAAAGCCGTGCTCCTGATAATAACATTGCCAATGCAGCCGTAAGCGACGAAGTGTTTGCAATGGAGCTTGTGTCAGTCATAAGAGCTATGGAGGAGTCTCTGTTATGGGGCAATGCAGCCCGCTGATTGTAATGTAATTGATGCTAATCTTTGTTTGTCGTCAGAGCCATAAAATATAAACGTTATTATAGCGTTGTAATCGTAATTCTTCCTCATTTTCACTTCTAAATGTTGAGTTTGTAACAGATCAGGTTTAATCATATCAGACAGGTGAATGGATTAATTTACACGTAATTTTGTTACCGCATGCGGTGGATATAAAGTAAGTGCTTTTGGGTTATTTATTTTGACTTTTTGACTCCTGTTGTGTCCCCACTCTGTCTTTGGTTGAGTGGGAGCTAAAATTTTTTTCCTAATTATGAAAATAACTGTGATAGCAGTTTTTTCTTTTGAAATAAAAGTGAAGTAAACATCGTTTAAATATTGGAGAGAATCAAAATCTAGACTTAGTCCCTTGTAATTTTAAAAAAAAAAAAAGACTACTGTTGTGCCGTAAAGCCATGAATCACTTGTGAAAGGCTTGATCTCAAAGCCACCAAAGCCATGTACCATTACGCCATTAGTGATTTGAAAGAAAGTGATTTCTTTTATTCTATAAATTGGATTCTCATAAGTCATGTAACTCATCAAGTGTAATAATTTTTTAAGTGGGAGCATGCATATAGCATTTTCTGTAGTGCGATTAAGATGAAACAAGTTTAACTATTTTTGAATTAAAAACAATTTTGATTGAACTATGCTTCTTGCAACGAAATGCATGTTTCCATTTTTCATGAGACTAGCTTATTATTATCTTTCTTATATGATGGTTATAATTCATTGATATATTTCGTCTCTAATTTTATATTTTTTTCTTTTTTTAATTTTTGAGAAACTAATCTTATATTTGTTAGTTTAGTTAATTAAATTATTTTGTTGAGTAGGGTAATAAATCAAAGATTAGAGAGCAAACATCCTTAAGGGGATCGAATTTACAGAGAATTATTAATGATTATTGACTTTGTTGTTATTAGGCTTAAGGCGGAATTAGAATTAAATTTATGGGCCAATTTGTAAGAAAAGCACATGAGGAGCAATAGCAAAATAAATGGATTTTGATAATTTAATTTGGAATCAAACTAAAATAATTGAGAGAAATACTTTAATATGGAAACAAAAAAAGATAAATCCTACACAAATTAAAAACAAAAATTAAAACAGAGGAAAATTTCGGATTAGAACAAAAGAAAAACAACAAAGGCAAAGGTAACAATCTTTGTCCGTTTGCACAGAAAATAATTAAGGAAACTTTATGTATACAACTAAATAAAGACTTGCCTATGGTTGTGTCAAGAAAACGAGGAAAATGAACCAATATAAAGAGAATTGGCTATGCTTGTTGAAAAGCCGTATCGTAGAATTTCTCCTTCACAGTAGCTTCTTTTAATTAGCCTGTGGCTAGCTCTTCATTTTTTGTCAGTCCAGGATTTTCTGCTTTCTTAAGTTCTTCTCCTGTTACCATATTCATAAAAAGAATATGCCTGCTGTTGGAGAAATTGACAAGGGTAATGGCAAAGGGCACCCTGCGTAGCTTAGCCGATTCGTCGCAATAACAGGCATCGTTGCTGCCATATCATGGGCGGCCTCATCTTTGGTTACCACATTGGGATTTCTGGTAATTATATTTATACTTATGAATATGCACAAGCACTAATGTATTTTCCTTTTGTTTGATTATTGTTTGTTTTACGCTAATATTATTAATTGTGAATTATGAATTAATGCAGATGATGGAACTTCAATGCCTCCGTTTTTTAAGTGGCTTTTTCTTAGTGGTAAACTAGAATGTTCAGAATCTAATCCGATCTGCTCAATTCGTCTGATCCGTAGAAATCTAATTCACGGATTGGTGGATTGGATTGGATTAAAAATTTGATAATACGCAATCGGTGGATTGAATATGAATCTACTTCTGTAAATCCATAAAAATCCGTGAATTCGCAAAAAATTAAAAACTATTTATTTAATTAAAAAATAAAACTTGTAAATGTGACATTAATACTTACTAGTAAATAAATAAGTTAAAATATAGTTATTAACACTATATTATATCTTATCCGATAATAATATAAAATAAAAAATAATTAAATAAACAAATATAGCTTTCTAAATAGTTAATTTCTATGTGCTGATCTAAACGAATGAGATTTTTTTTTCATTTTCGAGTGTTATGTTTTGAAACTTTAAATGTATTTTCTAAATTTATTTAACAATTAATTTATTTAAATCTTATTTAATTTTAAATTTGATCGACAGTAAAATTATTTTTATATTAAATTTTTTATTTAGTTAGTTTGTGGATTTGACAGAAATAAAAATTTTCAGTCCGTAAAATAATAAATTGGATATGAATTGGGTCAAATCTGTATCCGATCCGCAGATGTATAGATTAGATTTGGATTGAATTTCACCAACCCGTGGATTGGATTAAATTGAAAATTTATAATCTGTAAAATCATGGATCGGATATGGATTAAAGTCCAATCCGTAAAATCTGATTCACGAACACCTCTATGGTAAACAATATTACTAGTTTATTGGATATAGTGACTTATCTTAGGTATAAGTTAAGTAACTTTTCTTTACTAACTAATATAACTAATATGGGACACAATTCAACAGTCGATTTCACTAATCAATCTTACACTCTACCTCTTTGAAATGGCACCCTTTAGATATAGATGAGCCTTGAATCGTGGTCCCTGCCCTTGTCATCACCATCGATTCAGTTTTCCTCCCGAACACACCAAATTCAATGGTTGAACGTGACCAGCACAATGAAGCCTTCGAGAAAGTTTGTGGTGTTAATGATGATGTTGATGAAGAATTTAATGATCTTGTTGCAGCTAGTGAAGCATCTTTACGCTCCAGTTTTGTTCAACGAATTTGGTTTCGATAACAAGGCTTCCCTCGTGTCTGCTGTGATAATCGGTATTGTCAATGTTGTTGTTGCAACATTAGTGTATCATCTCTTTTCCTTGGAAGTGATACTCTAATGTTAATCTGCCAAGCTGCCATTGCTGCTTGCATTGGTTATAAATTTGGAGTTAAGGGGAATCCTGGTATGCTTTTCTGGTAGTAATTTCCATCTACATTTACGTTGCCAGATTTGCCCGATCTTGGGTTCCTTTTGGATGGTTGATACTTGGTGCTCGGTGATATTTTCCCTCTCAAAATCCAATTAGCAGTACAGAGTGTAAATGTTTCTGTGAACATGGTATCCAATTTCTTAGTTGCACAAGTGTTCTTAAACATGCTATATTGACAATCTTTCTACCATTTGTAGGACAAAATCTAGCCAAACATACCATACATGAAAACATTGATAAATTAGTTTGTTAACATTAGAAAACTTTTCACCTAAGGCTGTGAGTATAGTGAAATAAGGGTTTATTTCCTCGAAAAGACGAAAGGTATTTTTTATTTGGGAAATTTACAAAAGTAACCTAAAAATTTTTACTATTTTCACAATTAGACCTTTAAACTTTTTCCTATCAACATTAGCCAAACACAAGGTTTTCTCCCCAAATTACCTTTTTTTACAAACCAAAAGCAACTTTTCTTCTCCTCTTTTATCAAACCAAATGCAGCCTTGCACTCCTAAATCATCACCGGCGACGGTAAACAACAACAGCAAACGCCGATGGCAAACGATAAAAGTGAACTCCGAGCATAATCCATCTGAATCCAACACCAATCTGTATCACTGAGTGGTAAGAGTTATTTTCTGAACTTGCGAGAAAGTTTCAGTGTGATTGCATCTTGGTGCGACGGGCACTTGTTGCACTAAATTTGTGCGGCAGGCTGCCTGTCACACCAAAAGGCAGATCACGAACTATGCCTTTTGCCTGTCGCACCAAAACCGTTCAACATGCAGCCTATCGCACCAAAAGGCTGATTCATTGCAACTAACTCTTTATTAGTTGATAGTATGCAATTAATTTTTTTTTATAATTTCAGGCTTAATGGATTCTGTTGTGCTTGAATTGTGTTATGATAGTTGGTGAGAGACGTTAGAAGATGACCTGTTGTGCAAATTTTGTTGAACTCGCAAGCGCACGAATCTATTGTAGAATAGATTAATGGTGTTGAGTGTCGATCCCACGAGGAGGTGGATTTTAATTGTGTGTAGAATTAACTTTGTAAGTGGGTGGTTGTATTTGTGGAGAAATTGATTTAAAGGATGCTAGAATTTAAATGGGAATAGCGGAATTAAATTGGATTGGGAACTATTGAAATAAAGCACTTGGGTATCTGGATCCGTATCAACATGCATCATGGGCTAAATAATCCTTATTAATACCAATTAAATCATGAGGGGGGAATCCACACCTCATGAACCACGCCTAATCAATATGGTGTCAAGGGCTTATCGTGCCAAATAATAATAACCTTATACTAGGGTACCGGTAAAACCAGGGCGGTAACTAGACAAGATTGTTATTATTTGTCGACGAAAAGTCAAAACCTCCACAGAAATTAGAGGGGAAGAGAAAATAAATTTACCAAATAAAGCCCATGACACATGTTGAGACTTCACCTTCAACCCAAGCTTGAAAGAAAATTAGCTACTCATTATTGAACTAGGGGTAAAATGGGAATTTTATTAAAATACGTAGAAAATACAAGATGGAGAAGGAATTACAGAAAACTAAGCTAAAAAATAGATTCAGGGGTATCAAATTAGGGGGGGGAAGCCCCCTTTTTATAGATACATTGAGTGAATCATGGCCATCGGATTAAAAATAGTTTGGATGCACAGGATTGCGCCACGTCATCAGTGAACAGTAACACGGTTTGCACACGGTTTGAACAGTAACGCGGTCTGAACAGTAACACGGTTTGCACACGGTTTGAACGAAGAACGTGTGAGCGGTGTGTCGTGAATGTATCATAAAAAAGTACATGTGAATAGTGTCGTACGTGTGAACAGTGCCATTTTTCCTTTTATGCTCCTCTTAAGGTTTTCGACTGTCCTGAGTTCAAAAGTGACGTCCGTTTTGCTATCCGAAATCTCGTTCATTGTGAAATGACCATGATACCCCTAAAATACACAAAATACTTAATTAAAACAAAACATATATAATTAAATAACAAGGGACTTAAATAAATAAAATTAGAGATGTTAGTGAGATTTGAAGTGTAAAATGATGAATTTCTCCTTTATAAATATACACTTTCTAACACTCAACATGACCGTATGGAGTATGTGAATGATAAAATAGAGCTTTTTTGGTTGGGAAAAATTGTCTGTTTGATTAGTTGTTGGGAAAAGTATATGAGGTGTTACAAATAAATCTTAATGAATATAATATCACAATGAAGACAACTTTGAGGTCTAGTAACACATTATATCGTATATGTGCACTGCCCATGGATATATTTGATGATGAAATGGTAAGGGTTATATTGCATATGGCATCTAATGTGGACAACTATGGATGCATTCCTGTATTCGTTACCACATCACCTCGAGTTCCGAGCGAATATGTTAAGCCACCCGTTGAAACAAAAGCTTTCTTTAGAGCAAATATGTCTGACCCCGATAACGAAGAGGAGGTATTACCAAGGACCATGTCGTTGTAGCAATATTACTCTCCAATCCACAACAATAATGACAACATTGATGACAACGGCATTACGTTAAAGGATGTTGGAGAAGAGGTATTACCATTAACGACGTCGTTGGAGCAACAGTATTCTCCGTACCACAACAATGATTTCCGCGACAATGATGATCCTGTTGATGACACAGAGGGGGATAGTGTTTTTGCAGAACCTTCTAATAGTATGGAGGGCACTCATTTCAATAATGCGGGTGATGATGGAGGAGCCGGTCCTTCCAATATTTCATCGTTTCAGCATGAGGATGAGTGTGAAGACGATATTCCTATGAATAACAAAGCCAATCGATCTATTCCTCCAATGACCGGATTGAGAAGAAGGATTGACCCCTCACAAGTCTTGTTCCAATTTTTCCTTCGAACATGGTTGCGTCAAGCTTTCTTAGTAGTTGTGATTCAGATGATATCAATTAGGTAAGCTATTCACTGAGAAGAATGAGTTAATATTACAACTGCATAAGGTTGCCTTTAGGGATAAGTTTGATTTCAAGATTGCACGGTCTACAACGACACGTTTCGAGGCTCACTGTTGTTCGGAATCATGTAAATGGCGTATCCGAGCAATTAAAAGTTCGAACGAGTATAATGTTCTCTGGGTGGTGAGGAGAATTGACAATGTACACACTTTTCATAATAAGGTATTGGTTGAAGGTCGTCATCAAGTAAGGAGCTGAGTTGTTGGTCATATTATCGCAAATAAATATATTCAAGAAAAAAAAAAGATTTACACTCCGAATGAAATTAGAGTAGATATGCAGCAGGAATATAGTGTTCAGTTAACATACCAGCAGACATATCGAGCCAGAGAAGTTGGTCTTGAAATAGTTCGAGGCAACCCTGCAGAGTCATACAACTTGCTCCCTAAATACTCTTACGTACTCACTAAAGCGAATGATGGTACAATCACTCACCTCGAGTGGGATGGAGATGGTAATTTCTTATACTATTTTATAGTACTTTGATCTTTCATCAAAGGTTTTACGCAGTACATTCAGCCTGTCATTGTTGTAGATAATATTCATCTAAAGGGGATATATCGTGGAAGCATGTTCGTAGCAACATATTTGGATGGTAATAGTCAATTGTATCCGTTAGCCATTGGGATCATGGATTCAGAAAACAGCTTTTTAGGATGAATTTGAGCTTGCCTTTATTAATTCAGCAAAAGCATATAGACACGAGGAATTTAAAAGACAACTTAAAGGGTTGTGGATGCTCTTCTTGAGTGCGACTGATTATTTAGAAAATAATGTGGGTACGTGTAATTAGGCAATGTCTCAATTTGAAGATAGAAGGTACAACATACTTACCACCAACATCACGGAGAGTGTTAATTCTTTCATGAGGGAGCAGCGAAAATTTTCTGTTACTCATCATGTTGATTACTTTAAAAAAACATTGCAGCAATGGTTTTATGATAGAAAATTGTGGCTGAATTAATGAGTACTCGGCTAACAACATGGGTAGATGAAATAGTCACTGAGAGGAAAACTTTAGCTGAAAGAATAATCGTTCGCCCAGTGTCTCTGCATCGATTTTAAGTTGTTAGTAGTGGGATTAAGGAAGGCTTAGTTAACCTACAAAAGAAAACTTGCTTCCTGTAGAGTATTTCAGCTTGTATGTGCTCATGCAATTGCGGCTTGTCTAACTGTCTGAGTGGATTTCATAAATCTTTGTTCTAACTTTTACACCAAGGAATCGTTAGCGATGGCTTATGCACAACCAGTGGAGCCGGTTGGCGACATGACTGATTAGAAAGCTCCAGATAAAATTCAAGAAATGCACGTTTATCTACCAGTTGAGGCACCACTACCTAGTCGTCGTAAAGAGCTCAGAATACCCTCGGCTGGCGAGGACGTTAATCGAAAGACTGTTAGATGTGGGCAATGTAATGAATCAGGACATAACCGTAAGCGATGTAAGAATCTCATTGCGTCGAGTCGAAGTTAGTTGTATTGTTTCAACGATTCCTTGGTTAAAATAGTTGTTGTTTTTTATGTACTATACACTTGTATTTCATGAAATTTTATTTTATTTTATTTTATTTTTATTTTATATTAAAATGTGAGCATTAAAATTATATAAACTTAAGTACACAAATTAGAATAAAAATCCATGTTTCAACATTTGAATTACAACAACGGCTTACAATACAATATCGTCGTTAAATATGTCAACTGCAATCTTCTTTCTAAAGAACTCCCCATGACTACCATTTAACTCTAATTTAAGTTCGAACATGAAATACATCGTAAACATCAATAAAAAGCTACCACAATCGCCAGTTCCAGGCTCTTGTTGTGGCACACTCTTAACTGTGACAACTTTCTAAGGATTGGCACTCCGCAGCTCAGGTAGGATGTTGTAGAATCCAACATATTCCAACCATCAAGGGAAGGTAACTTCAAGCAACTTGAATTTGAACTTGTATTTTTTGTCGTCTCAAAATGTCAGTAACGAGTCATAAATCTAGACTTTGTTCTTACGAAAGTTACTCGGGCTAGTACCCAATGCTCGCGGTCCAGGTTAACAGGGATGAATAACTATATAAAAACTATTATCGTTAATTTATCATGTTCGTTATATATGAAATTGAAAAACATACAACAAAAAGCCACATCCACATTTGATTGTGGTTGTGAAATGCAATAAAATACACGCTATATCGACATCCATCATTGGTTTGGACATGATGTACTGTCGCCCACCAATATAACTATTCAAGTTGCGGCTATATGCTAATGAATCAACCGCACAATCTCAGTTGTTCCATAACTGATTCAAGAACACCTAGTACATAGATAACCAAGAAATGCATAAATTAACAAAACTTCAAGGCAATAATAAACAAATAGAAAGGATAATTATAAGTAATGTCTACATGTTACCCAAAAAAATGTGTCAGTATGTGTGACACGTTAAACTAAGGCATTCGGATGCTGCTGTTGTTTTTTGCTAATCAAGTGAAAATACTCGTGAATATGCTGTAAAGGAACAGAAACATATCGATTTAAAAGGAAAAGAATTATACACAAATCCACAACACTTAAACAAATTAGAGAAAAAGAATTACCTCGTCACCTAGCCATCTCATCGAAACATGGCCCAAAATTACTTGAAAGAACGACCGCGGGTGTTGAACTCTCTAAGACACTGTCATATTGTTAGCGAACCATCGGTCAAATTCATCATACAGACTTGGATCCTCCAATCCTCTAAGTGGATTTATATCTACACTCGTACTCATATCAATCGCATAGTCTATGATTTGGGGTAGAGGTAGAAGCTGGATGTTCCTTCCTCGCCTGAATGGAGGAATCATATAAGAACTATTAAAAACATATGATAGTCTGTACGCTCGGTCGAATTTACTAATGCCTGGAGGCACCTCAGTGAAGACCTGAACGCTCTCCCCACTAACATCGCCGTAGAAACTATACAATGACGTAAGAATAGAAAAATTTTGATTGCCTACATCAGTATACACTCTATAGTCATCCGGGGCCTGTCCATTCGGCAAGATGAATATAATAAACAACTATCAAATTTAAAGCTAAACGAACACAATTGTTAAATTTAAATTTGCTCACCGCATACGAGCGTCCAATCAGAGAATTCTTATTTGGACGTTTAGACATTGATCGATAAATCCCACCACAGTTTCTTTAAAATCTTTAAATTCTGACTTAAGTTCATAAATGTTACGATCAATCTTGTCTATCCGTCGTTTTATATAATCATTAAACTGCTTTGTCTTCATCTATTACAAAAAAAATTCTTTATAATAACTTATTGTTATAATGTTTATATATGAGGAAAAGAAATAATTTATAACCTCGGAATCATGTGCATCATCAGACTTGATTGTCTGCTTTTGATGGTCATCCACAGGCACCTCATCCTTAGATGTGTTGTGACACTGCTCTGGTGTTGGGCTCGGTATGTCGTCATCCTCGTCGATTGCCTTATAACGGGCAGCGGCTCGTTGATTGAAGGTTGGTGCTGTAGAAAGTAACATTTAAAATAAGTAAATGAAAAGCCAAAAATTTCGATTAAATAAATAATATTACTTATAAGATACCGGCCTTATGAACCCAACTTGGAATACATGGCATATAATCCTTCACAGTAAGCCAATATTTTTGTGACTCTCCTTTACATCCGACTCAAGGGTTTGCAAAACGTTCCCGTGCCATAAATTCAACTCAAAATTTTAAGTATGCGTACAGAACTCAAATTTAGTAATGTCAAAAAGAGTATTATACGTCTACCAATATATATTACTTACAAGATGAGATTCATCATTTAAGAACGAATAAACCTCAGCAAAATTTATTTTGGAAGAAGCCATGGGCTTCCATTACACAATGCGGGGAATCTTCTTCTTCGCTTTCACGACCCATATTGGTGGCAGACCTCCGATCGCTTCTTAAATCAAAGCCTACAACAATCAAAGTGAGAAAGCTATTAAAAAACCATTAAATATTTAATGTTACAAAACTTATTATTAAAAAAAAAACAACGCATCTGATCTCCGGACATAAAACCGTAAACATTGTACTTTTCTATTTTATGATTTGACTTTTCCAACTGAGTCGTCTTAAATTTCTCGTCTTTCTCGTACAATGCATTATCAAGACTCTCTTATATCGTTTCCCACAATAAACGACCCCATGGACGATTTCAGAAGTAATTTATATCATCTACTTCGTTAAGCCATGAGAAATTAATTTGACAGTGGCCCTTTCTTCCATTTAGAACTCTTTCTGCAAAATAAAAAGTGCGATCTTTAATGCGTAAATGTCATCCATAGTTTCGAAGTCCAACTCCTCAAATAATGCATCAATTGCTTAAGATTGATGTTGCAAAGCAAACCACCAAAATACGTTTTCAGTAGCCTATGCCCCGTTTTGTTATTTGTTAGTGTGATATCTACGCTATAGGAAAATCCAGTAATCAGACACTATTTGTTAGTGCGGTATCTACGCCATAGGAAAGTCCAGTAATCAGGCACTATTCTTCAATTGACAAGCGTATCAAATGCTCACCAATTTGAAACCATAACTGATCCTCCTCCCTATATTCTCCATGGGCCATTTGCCTAAGCAAAATATTGTGTAAAATTACACCACTGAATGAAAAGCTTCGGCACTCCAAGAAATGCCCAAATATGTCTTTTTTGAACATATGCAGCTGCCATTTTGTTAATTTTACGACTGTAGAAAAGTTACGCATGCTCGAAATTCACCCCGGGAAGTGATCGGCATAAGCTAACTTCATTCTACCCAATTCGTTTCTTGATACTTTTGATTTCGCCATATATCTGTAATATTTTTAACATTATTAGATTGTATTTATACTAAAATAATAGGGAAATTAACTTCACGTTAAAAAAAATAAAAACTGTAATTTGGTGCGACAGCTCGCTGCACATTGCGCGAGATTGCACGATGGTTGTTGCCCATCGTGCAAGTTCGCACACAAATCACGCCCAAAATAACACTCTCCCAAAACAATAACCACTATTACAAGCACCATCACCACCACCATTATTCTCAAACTACAACCACTATTATTCTCAAATTTCATTTTTAATTAATAAAATATAAATAAAATGGCTAACCTAGGTTTTGTTGAAGTTGAATAATAAATCTTGTTGATTTTCTTCGCCGTAGAAGATAGATCAAACATCAATGATGGGTGGAGCCGCCGCCGATGATGGGTGTTCTTAGCTCTAGGAGAGATTACGTGAAAGAAAGAGTCTTGAGGGAGAGATGTGAGAGGGGTATTGTGGTTTGAAATTTTTACTTTTGATTAATATTGATAAAAATTAGTTTATAAGGTTAAACTTGAAAAATCATAAAGTTTTGTGGTTATTTGTAAAATTTTCCTTTTTATTTCAGCCATTTAACGAGAGGTAAGGACCTGTTTATTATTTAAATATAAATACTTATAAATATTTCACAAATAATAAAATGTCAAACGATAGGTGCACAGATGTTATTAACCGGAACGAACTTTTCGGTTTGGAGAACTAACTACAAAACTGCTAATTTTCCCGCTCATTCTTGTCTTGGCATCCTGCTCTATAAAACCCTCGATCATAACCCACTCTCACGCTCTCTTGAATCCCAAACAGATAAAGAAAATAAAAGAAAGAGAAAGAGAATCATCGATTGAAAGAAGAAATGATGGGTAGGTGGGTTTATGTTGTTCTTGTAATCTCTTTGATTCTGTCATTGAGAAACCCAAAGAGACTCGATACACAAACAATAACAGACGATGAGTTAACTCATCCAAGTTTATCCATTTTCCTTCAAACATCCCATTTCAATATAAGTCAAGGTCATGAACTTCGTCTTGAGTATGATTACTACAGAGACAAATGTCCTGATGCTGAAAAGATAGTGAGGTCAAAAATGGCCCAACTTTACTCACAGGATGAACAAGTTCCCGCAAATTTGTTGCGCTTATTCTTCCACGACTGCTTCATCATGGTATATCATTTTAATCTTTTGGTCACAATTCTTGGGTTTCTGTAGCTTTCTTTCCAATGGCTTCTGTTCTTTTGCACTAATTTGCTTTGCTGCTTCTTTTTCCGCATTCTTGTAAGGATTTTCTTCTCTTTGATCCTTTCTAACTATCTTCTTTTTCTAATCTTTTGCCTTTAGTGGTTCTTTATGAGTATTAATTTCATCCTACTTGATCTTTTCTGGGTTTGATCGTTTCCACGACTGCTCCATCATGGTGTATTCTGGGTTTGTTCGTTTCCATCACTGCTCCATCATGGTGTATTCTTATATTTTTCTCTTGATTCTTGGATTGATGTCAATTTATTTCCACTGGGTTCTGTTCTATTGCTCATATTTTTGCTTTTCTGCCTCTTTTTTTTTTTTTGGGGGATTCTTGTTGGCTTTTGTTCTGGGTTCTTGAAAGGGTTCTGTTCCCTTTGATCTGCTGTAATGTGCTTCTTTTTCCTTTTTCAATTTCTATAAATGAGTATTAAGTTTTCGATTCCAAATATTTTCCTAATTTTAGGTGGGTTTTTCTTTTCTTATTTCTGAAATGGTTGATTACCATGATATTCTTTATATTCTGATTTGGTTGGGTTTCATCTTTTCTCAATTTCATTATGTTAGGCCTGAACAGACGTTTTCATTGGTAAATTTTGCCCTCCATTTTGATTTTTTTAATCCTGAACTTTTGTTAGCTCATGATTTTGCTGTTAATTGTTTGTGTTGTTCTGGTGTTTCTTTGAACCAGGGCTGTGATGCTTCGGTGTTCTTTTTTTTTTTTTTTTGAGAGAAAGTATTACTTTCATTAATCCAACTGAGTGAATAAGTACAAAAAATCTGGTGGAATATTATCTACCCAACAAACGGGATCAGTTTGCTCTACTGCTAACTTTGCAAGCGAGTGGGCCAGAGTATTGCACCCTCTTGGGGTATGCTGCACTACTACTCGGTTTAGCCTCCTCATCCAGCCTTGGATTTCGGAGACAACCCAAAAAATTTCGGTCCTTGACCTTTTCTTGAAATTGACTAAATCCACAACTTCCTTGGAATCAGATTCAACAATTAGGGGGAAGCATCCAACTTTCTCTGCTATCTCCAATCCGAACCTGGCAGCTTCAGCTTCTGCAAAATCCACCTTGCCAATATACTTAGAGGGCTTCATTGCTGCAGCCATAACCTTCCCTTCCGAATTCCGGATAACAACTCCCAGGCCAGTTCTTTGATTCTCCAATTTTACTGCTGCATCTACATTTATTTTGAGCCAACCCTCCGGGGGGGGATCCCATTGATTCTGGCTAACTGTATACTGCTGGGAACTTTCTTGCACCTTGGGCATTTGAATTCTCCTGTAGGACTGCACCATAGCTTCTGCAGCCGCAACTGATAGCTGGGCATCTTCCCTTTTATTTTTGAAAAGGAAAAGGTTCCTTGAGTGCCAAATGCTCCAGCTCACAGCAACAATCAACTCCATATCAGCTTTGGTTCTTATTGCAGTCAAGTCCTGCAGCAAGCTAAAAACATCGGTTGCTTTACTTAATTCAATGTCCTTTCCGAACGAGGTCAGTCTCCATATTTTCTTTGAAGCTTTGCACCCATATATCGTGTGAAATATGGTCTCTTTTGTTAATTTACATCTCTGGCACCAGGGGAATTGCACAACTTTCTTCTTCCATAAATTCTCTGCCGTAGCCAACAGGTTATTTGCTGCCCTCCACATGAAAATTTTTACTTTTTCTGGGATTTGCAGATACCAGATAGCATGCCATGACTTATATTTCTCTCCCGAGTAGCTTGGTTTTTCAGGAAAGCTCAGCTTCATAGCCAATTGGTACCCACTCTTGACTGAATAATTGCCCTTCTTGTCATAGTGCCACATCACTTGATCTGATTTCTGTTGCCTTGGCAGAGGAATTTTCAAAATTTGATCAGCATCCTCTTCCAGAAAATGTTGCCTAATAACTTCTTCTTTCCATTCTTGATCCTCATTTATCAGCTCTGCAACTGTTATGTTTAGGCTCAATGATGGGGGAGATATTGGTTTGAAAGTTATAGGTCTTGGCAGCCACTGACTTTGATACACTAGCACCTGCTTACCATCTCCAATTCTCCAACGCAACCCTTTCTCAATTACTTTTCTGCCCCATAAAATACTTCTCCAAATAAAAGAGGGACTTGAGCCCAGCTGAGCCTGCATCAGATTTGAGTTTTTAAAGTATTTAGCCTTTAAAACTCTTGCTACCAGTGACTCCGGCTCTTGGATAATCCTCCAGCTCTGCTTGGCGACTAAGGCCTGATTAAAGCTGGACAAAATTCGAAATCCCAGCCCACCTCTACTCTTTGCTTGGCACATTTTCTCCCATTTTGCCCAGTGAATTGACTTATGATCTTGGCTGTTTCCCCACCAAAAACCAGCAATGGCCTTCTGCAGATCATCACAAAGACCTCTGGGAAATTTAAACACACTCATAGCATATGCAGGCACCGCTTGGGCGACGGCTTTTATCAGCACCTCCTTACCACCACAAGAGAACAGCTTTGCCTGCCAGTTCGAGATCTTACCAAGAACTCTGAGCTTAATGTCCTTAAAGAAGCTAGTCTTGTTTCTACCCACCATGGAGGGCAACCCGAGGTACTTTGTATGCCTTGAGACCACCTGGAGTTGGAAAATGTTCGTGGTTGATGAAATCTGCTCCTGCTTGGTACTTTCGCTGAAAAACATGGATGACTTCTCAAAGTTAAAAGTTTGCCCCGAGGCTGCAGCGTAGCAATCAAAAATATTCTTTAAATTTGTGCAATCCTCCTTTGTGGCTCTTGTAAACACCAAACTGTCATCTGCAAACAGCAGATGAGTAATGGAAAGCTCTTTGCTGAACTTTATCCCATGAATAAGTTGCTTAGCTTCTGCTTGTTTTAAGAGATTTGTGAAAGTCTCTGCACAGAGAATAAAGAGATATGGGGACAGGGGGCATCCTTGCCGTAGACCTCTTTGAGGTTGGATCAGCCCTTTAGCCGCCCCATTGATCAACACAGAAAAGGATGAGGTAGATATACAACGCATTATCAACTCAACAAAACCATGAGAGAAACCCAATTTTTCTAAGGTACACTTCAAAAAATCCCATTCCACTCTATCATAAGCTTTACTTATGTCTAGTTTCAGAGCCACTAACCCATGCTTTTTCCCTTTATAACGCCTTATTTTATGAAGGCATTCATAACCAATAATTATGTTATCAGTTATAAGTCTATTTGGAACAAAGGCACTTTGGGCTGGGGAGATTACATCATTCAATATCAGCTTCAATCTATTTGCAATAGTTTTTGCAATGATCCTATAAATTACATTACAGAGACTAATTGGCCTAAATTCCGCCACTTTCTTAGGTTTTTCAACCTTTGGAATTAGAGCTATATAAGTATGATTTAGTGGAGTAAGGTTACCTCTGTTATTAAGGACATGCAAGCATGTGGCAATGACACCTTGGCTCACTACCTTCCAATGCTTTTGGAAAAAAACAGCTGGGAAACCATCTGGACCCGGGGCTTTAGTAGGATGCATTTGACTCAAAGCTTCTGTGATATCCGCTTCTGTGAATGGCTGGATTAGCTGGGCATTCATCTCCTCCGTGACTTTGCGGGGCAAGTCTTTTAATGCCTCCTCCATTTGGCTTTGGGAAGGGTTATTGGAAGTGAAGAGATTGTCATAATATTCGCAGAAAATCCTCTCAATATCCTCTACTTCCTCAGTCCATGTCCATCTGTTATTTTCATCCAAAATCCCTCCAATTCTATTTTTTCTTTTCCTCGCTGAGGCTTTAGAATGGAAAAACCTTGTATTTTTATCTCCTTCTCGCAACCACACAGCTCTCGACCTCTGTCTCCAATAGATCTCTTCATCCACGAGCAAATTATCAATCTGTCTTTCTAGAAACTTAATCTTCTCTCCACTTTCATAATGTTTGTTGCTCTGTCTGTAGGCTTTTAATTCTTCCAGCAACCTTCCCATCTTCTTTTTCCTCCCCCCGAATTCACCTTTACTCCACAATTTTAGCTCTGCCAGTGAGTTTTTGGCTGTCTTTTTAAACTGAGATACAGGATCATCACAATTCCAGTTTCTACAATCCTCCCATTCATGCTTTACAATCTCTTGACACTTCTCATATGGGCTCCACATGTCCTCATAATGCACCCTTGTGAAAGTTCTCTTCTGAAACGTGCTGTTTCTACCTCTTTCTTCAACTGACATCATTATCGGACTATGGTCTGATGTCCAAGTTTCAAGGTGCTCTGCTGCCACTTCGTGAAACATTCTCCCCCAAACTTTGCAGCCCAGAAATCTGTCTAACCTTTCTTCAACTAGCTGAGAACCGAATCTTCTGTTTGACCAGGTGAAAGGGTGGCCTTTAAAACCCAAGTCTCTCAAGCCACAGAACTTCACAGCTTCTCTAAACTCATTTACAACAGACACACGCCTATCATTCTTCCCCGTTTTCTCATTCAACTGCAAAATTTCATTGAAATCTCCAAAACATAGCCATGGCAATGCGTTTAAGTCAGCTAATCTCCTCAGCAAAGTCCACGTATGCTGTTTTTGTTCTACCTCAGGATGACCATAAATTCCAGTCCCTCTCCAATAACTCCCATTTTCAGAATGGATCACTGCGTCTATGTGGTAGCTACTGTAGGATTTTATATCCACAACTATTTCCGAAGTCCAAAGTAAAGCTAACCCCCCACTCCTACCTCTACTACTAACGGCAAAACAACTTTCAAAATCTAACTTCTTACCTATCACCCGCATTTGCTCAGTCCTCATCTTCGTTTCGCACAAGAAAACAATCCGAGGCCTGTGCATTTGGAGAATCTTTTTTGCTTCACGGAATGCTCGGTCATTCCCCAAACCCCGAACATTCCAGCTTAGCACCTTCATATCTGCAGGCGGTAGTGGTTTACCACCGCCATTAATTCCTCCAAGCTTGTTTCTGATGCCGCTACCTGCATATCCACATCTTTGTTTTGCTGTGTCTCCCCTTTTATCATGCACTTCGGTTCAAGCAGGCAATTGTCAACTTGGTTTGCTCTATCTGTTTTTCTCCGTTTTCCATCTGGGCATGTCCCGTTAACATCCTCTTTGGGCCTTTTTAACATCTTTGGCCCATTTTCATTCATTGATCTCTTCTCGATGGTTCTCGCTTGGATTTTCCATTTGCGCTTCATTGCTTTACCCTTTATTTTATTCAGCCTCTCTCCCTCTCCAAGGCTTATCACAGTATGGGTTGCTATTGGGTTCTTATCTAGTTGGGCCTCATTCACGTGTGATCTCTGTCCCATTTCACCCGCTTCTTGTTCAACTCTTCCATCTGACTCACCTTCTTTTTCTCCTTCCCTCCCATTTATATTTTTGGTTCCCGCCTTTTGTCCCTGCTTTTGGGGCATTGTATCAATTTCGGGTGGCTGCATTGACTTTTTTAGATTTTCTTCTGACAGCCTTGGAACTCCCGCCCCGTCAATCTGCGAACTATCCGGATTTGGAACCATTTGTAATCGGGTCAACCCATTTTCACTCTCAGTTGCATTGCTATTGCTTCTGAGTTGGTTCTTCATCATCACTGAAGTATCCTCTGATCTGGATTTGGTAGGTATTCCACTGTCTTTTTTCTCTGCTTCCGTTTTCCACCGCTCTTTCCCTCTGTTTAACTTGATTTTTTCAGCCGTTGTGAGAGCTCTCAGCCATGGCCCATAAGCCATTTCCTTTCTAGTTTGGTTTTTGTATTGTTTGCATTCCCTGTATTGGTGTCCTATACAGCCACAAACAAAGCAAAAATCTGGCAACCTTTCATATAAGACCGGCAGAGGGATAGTTTTTCCCCCAGCAATGCCTTTTTCCTCCTTATCAGCTTCTGTTTCTACCATTTCCGTATTCTCCATTCCTGGTTCTTTTTCCACAGCAGGCTCCCCTTCTTCCACTTCTTCATCTTTTAGCTCCAGCACTTTTATCAGTGGTTTCGTGATATCGACTGAAATCCTTAATCTAACATACTTACCAAAACATTCCCCTGAGGCATTTGTTCCTACTTCTTCCACCTTTCCAATTTCTCCCCCGATTTCTTTGATAATCTCTTCATTCATGCACATTAAGGGAACATTATGTATTTGAACCCAAAATGATGCATGTGTGAAAACTTGTTTATTAATCTCCCCAATGCCTCTTGGCTCAATTAAAATTATCAATGCTCTATCAAAGTGCCATGGCCCCCCTGCTAGGATATTCCTCTTATCTGCCTCTGTTCCAAATTTGAATAAGAAAATATTGTCCCCCATTTCTTCAATCTGCACTTCGCGTAGAGTTCTCCACACCTGTTGCAAGGCTGCCCTAAGCCCCACTATGTTGATTTCTCTATTTAACAGCACCTTTCCCAACAGACATCCTTCCACCATCGTCTGGCCCATCTTCTTTGTTTTGCTTTTGAGGGACACTCTACCTCTCTTTTCTCCTTCCAAAGATATCTCTTGGCACCTTCGAATCAACTCGTCAGTGTCCATTATGAGCACTTATCAATTTTACTTTCAAAACTTAAGAGATCTGAATAATTTTGATATCGCAAGAAAGATGAAATAAAAGGAGAAGGAAAAGGAAAATGGAAAAGAAAGGAAAAGAAAAAGAAACAAACACCCAACTTATGTAGGTGACAGCAATAGTCCTGTAGACTCACTCTCAACTCTCATTCTGTTTCTCCAAGGGAGGAACCAGAGGAGAGACATGCAAAATCTCAGATCCGCTAATTAAGGCTTGCTGATGCTTCGGTGTTCTTAGACGATAGCAACGGCAATGAGAGCCATCCAATAGAGAGGCAGGCGATTCCCAGCCAAACTCTCAAGGGCTTTGACAAAATTAATCTGATCAAGGAAGAGCTTGAAGAGGCTTGTCCAGGGGTGGTTTCCTGTGCCGACGCTCTAGCTCTTGCCACTAGAGATGGCATCCTTTTGGTAAGCTTTAATTCTCAGCTATTACTTTGTGTCTGTTCTCTTCCCCCCCCCCCCCCCTCTCTCTCCTCTCTAATGAGAGGGTACAAAAAAAGAATACAACCTGAAGATGCCTCAACGTGTTGTTTGAATCCTCCGTGGTTATGAACCCTGAACAAGTGAAAGAGATTTTATAGCTTGCTTTTGGGTAGAATTTTTCTGTGTACTTAGGAAAGTTCTGGCAGTGACCTTTCCATTTCTTTGTGGAAGGATAAGTAGTAATTCAAGAAGACGAATGTTCTCACGACATACTTTATATGTCTCTTTGATGTCTTTGTTAAGGGTTTGGGACAACTCCAAAATCGGTAACTTAAATATTATTAAGGTATCTCAAATTTGGTATGGTCTTATTAGACAATTTAGAAAAATTTTAAGAATTCAATTTTTGGTATCTGGTTCAGCTAGGCGCTAGCTGCTGTGATTGTTATGCTGCAGCTGCTGCTTTTAAATTTTCTGTTTTCTATAATTGAAATGAAAAAACATTTGGTTCAACTTACACTTGTCGAATCCAAAAAGGGAAAACCTTTAAACTATTTTGAAGTACTGATTCTTCTTTATGTTGAATGATATTAATGGATTCTGTTGGACTAAATACTGTTGAAAATTTAAGCATATGCTAGACTTGATGTGGATCTGATGGGGCAATATCAGGACTCATAGGTAGATATGGCTATCAAGTGCTATAGGATCAGCGCAACTTTTCTAGTGTGACTCTTACTTAATGCTGAACTTTTAACAGAAGTAGGCTTCAAAACTAAAAAATATATGAAAACTATTTGAAGATATCTATTGTGTTATTTTTCTTCAAATTCACTGGGTACTATCCTTTTAATTACTTGCAAATCACATGATGTCTTATGATTCTGTTGTTTGCAGGTTTCTTTCCTAAAATAATTCTAATTTATTCTTCTTTCTCTCAATCTGTCTCACCCTTTTTCTTTGGCCGATTACAGCTCATATGACTCCATCTGCATGGTTTCTGGCCTTAGAATCAAATTCATCTCTGCCAAATGATTGAATAGTCGGCTAATTCTTTTGTTTTGAATAATTAGAAGAAAGACCATATACATTTTCTTTTTTTTTTCCTGTTAGGAAGGTTTCCCCCACTTTTCTTGGTTATGTTGTGCTTTTTAAGTTTCATATTTCTCTTGATACCCATTTATGCTATTGGGTTAGCATATGCTTATTTTTCATTGTTATATAAGCACTCTAATATTTGTGCAATGAAAGAACAGGCTGGTGGCCCATACTATCCGGTATTTACGGGCAGAAGAGACAGCATTAGGTCATACTTTCAGGAAGCTACTGCTGAGATACCAGGACCTGATGATGATCTTGAGAAGATTCTTCACCTGTTCTCGCTCAGAGGTTTCAGTCCAAGAGAAACAGTCAGTCTAATAGGTACTCATTCTATGCTTCTTCCTCCAGCTCTTGTGTATCATACAGTAAATTAATGCTAAAACATTTGAATTAGAAACATAGTTTGAATTTGATATTTTTTGTTATCTGAAGGGGCTCATAACATTGGAAAAATCAGTTGTCAATTCATTAGAAACCGCCTCTATGACTTTTCGGGGACAGGTCAGCCAGATCCGACCATGTCTGATGATTTTTTAGTTGAAATGAGGGTTCTTTGTGGGGATGGTAACCAAACTAGTCTTCATGGCTCTACTGCTCTTGCTACTGCGCCTGCTCCAATGAGATCTAGTGGAATGCGTGAGTCTACTCTAGGAATGAATTACTATCAGAGATTATCAACGTCCATCTCATCTGGGGCAGGTTTTGACGCACATTACTATCAGAATTTGCAGAGAGGGAGAGGACTTCTCTATTCTGATCAGCAATTGATGGCTGAGGAGAAGACTGCAAAGCTGGTCTGGGCATATGCATCAGACAGTGGAACAGCCTATAGAACAGACTTTGCCGGGGTTATGTTGAAGATGTCAAACCTTGGTGTCTTGTCCAGATCCCAAGGTCAGGTCCGAACAAACTGCTCCTTGTTGCTTAAAAGCTCTTAAACCATCAAAGCCTCCCCCCTGCACGGCTGCGTACTCTTGAGACTTTTTCGCTCTTTCATTAGCAGAATTTCACTACTGACAGGGAAGTTCATATCTGGGTAACCAACTAATGAGTTCATCTGTGCTGAATATTGCTACTTGTATCATGCTTAACAGAAGAACAATTGTCATCAACTTTCAAAGAATTCGGATTTTCTGGTAGTGATGACCTGAGAGTGTTATAAAATATAAATACATAAATAAGCTGATCTGTCATAAATACATAACCAACTTTGGAAGAGCACGAAGTTGTATGGTCTGTCTTGAGCAAACACTTTGCCTTCACCTTTGTTTGCCCCTTTTTCACTGTTTTGCATTCCTGTTATTTATTTTTATTCGTTGCTAAGTGTAGATATGAATTTTTCTTTTTCTTTTTTTAAATATAAGCAGGAGATATATATAATGCTGTTTATAAAAGCCCATTTGAATTCAAAAGTTAGCTTTAAGAGTTGAGGATTATCGAAGTTTCATGTAATTTACATAGGTTTAATATTCAGTTGATGTGAGATATTTTTCCTAATACTATTAGCATGGAGATATTTTTCCTAATACTATTAGCATGCAGGCAATGGTTCTCATTTTGGTCAATGAGTGATCACAGGCATTTATGAATTTGTAAATCCATTTACCTCTCAGTAGAGAAATTAAAAAGAGATTGCCATAGGCAAATATATCCTAAATTGATTAGAAACATTTTTAAGTAATCTAACAAAATTAGATTTTACAATTCTTTTGGTTTTGGGCACCAATCAGGTATCCTTTTATTATTTGACTACCAGTATTTGTGCGTGCATGTTTTAAAAATATCAAGGTATCTATAAGGGTATTTCTGTAATCAGACCTTACCAGAAACAAAAATAAGCATATCAATTTACTTGTAGCCCTAATTGGATGGATTGAATCCAATTCAAGTACGTTAGGTCTAAGGGAAAGATTGGCATTGGCAACAAGGCCATGAGCGTGCCATATTGACAGCCCCTCTATTCTTTTACGCGAAACCTGGGTTGGGTCACAATCAATACTTCAAAGATTTTTGTATTAGTCATCAGTCAAATTGTTTCGCCAGTTACTTAAGCAATTGGAACGGGCCATTTTCTTGAGCATACCAATGATTGTGAAGCAAAAATTCGCGCGTGCGGCACGTATGACATACACTCCCGTGTTAAAATCCGTAGCTTCACTCACGCAAAAAGATCTTGGAAGCAAAAACAAAACAAGCGAAACAAAGAAAAATCAGAACAAGTAAATTCATATAATTCGTTAGAAAAGCGCCACGTATTTGGTTACAAAACCACATCCACTCCCTCTAAAAACCTCACGCAAGTTCCTTCACTGGCCTTCAAATTCTGTTCCAAACAATTCTTTCTTTCAAGGTAACCCGCTTTAGTCATCAAATTAGTTAATTTGATACTATTATTTATTTGATTCTCTTGATTCATCACAAGTAAGAGTTTCATTGATTTGACATATGATTATAAAATTTATGCATTAGTAAGTGGTTCTGCTACAATGGTGAACGTGACCCAGATGGGTAATTTAAAACTGCTTCATGGGTTATGCTTGAAGTTTCAAGTCTCTCATGCTTCTTATAATCGCTGTCATTCCTTTCCATTCCTTGTTTTAGCAGAAGATGCTGAATTAAATAAATGAGCTGTAGTTTTATTCTATTGTTGATTTCTTGGGGGATGTGTTTTGATTTCTGAATTTGATGTTTGTCTTAAATTTTGTTTTGGATTTTCCGTATTTTAGTTCCTCTGCTAATGGGCTGGCTTTGTTTCTACAGATGGCAGCTTCATCAGCTTGCCTTGTAGGGAATATTTTGACAACACACAAGACTAAAACAAATTTGAGCAAGGACTTCTATGGTAGGCATCTTCTGTTTAACTCAAGTTTTCGATCATTGGAAAAGAAGCCAAAAGTAGCCGTTGTAAAGGCATCTTTGAGCGAGAAGCAGCATGAAGGAAGAAGAGGGTTTCTTAAGAAGCTGCTTGGAAATGTTGGAGTCGGTACTGCCTTGTTGGGGAGTGGGAAAGCCTATGCCGATGAACAGGGGGTTTCTTCCTCTAGGATGTCTTACTCTAGGTTCTTGGAGTACCTTGATAAGGACAGGGTGAAGAAGGTTGATTTGTTTGAGAATGGTACCATAGCTATTGTGGAGGCTATTTCCCCTGAGTTAGGTAACCGGGTGCAACGAGTTCGCGTTCAACTCCCAGGGCTAAGTCAGGAGCTTCTCCAGAAATTCAGGGAGAAGAACATTGATTTTGCTGCCCATAATGCTCAAGAGGACTCAGGATCATTGTTGTTTAACTTGATTGGGAATCTGGCTTTCCCACTTATCTTAATTGGAGGGCTGTTCCTTCTCTCAAGGCGTTCATCTGGTGGAATGGGCGGTCCTGGTGGGCCTGGTTTCCCCCTTGCCTTTGGTCAGTCCAAAGCTAAATTCCAGATGGAACCAAATACTGGTGTGACATTTGATGATGTTGCCGGAGTTGATGAAGCAAAACAAGATTTCATGGAAGTGGTGGAGTTCCTCAAGAAGCCTGAGAGATTTACAGCTGTTGGAGCTCGTATTCCAAAGGGTGTTCTTCTAGTTGGTCCTCCAGGAACCGGGAAGACTCTTCTTGCCAAGGCAATTGCTGGTGAAGCCGGTGTTCCATTTTTCTCCATATCAGGTTCTGAGTTTGTTGAGATGTTTGTTGGTGTAGGTGCATCTAGAGTCCGAGATCTTTTCAAGAAGGCCAAAGAGAATGCTCCTTGCATTGTATTTGTGGATGAAATTGATGCCGTTGGAAGACAAAGAGGAACTGGAATTGGAGGAGGGAATGATGAGAGAGAGCAAACCCTTAACCAGCTTTTGACGGAAATGGATGGTTTTGAGGGTAATACTGGTATCATTGTGATTGCTGCAACTAACAGAGCGGACATTCTTGATTCTGCCTTATTAAGGCCGGGACGTTTTGATAGACAGGTAAAACATGTCAGCTTATCCTTAATGCTCTGATTTCTTAAAACACATTCTCAGTATAAAGATCCATTGTAGGTCACTGTTGATGTTCCTGACGTTCGAGGAAGAACAGAGATATTAAAGGTTCATGCTGGCAACAAGAAGTTTGATGCAGATGTGTCTCTTGATGTGATAGCCATGAGAACACCTGGGTTCAGTGGAGCTGACCTTGCAAACCTCTTAAATGAGGCTGCTATATTGGCTGGACGACGTGGAAAACCTGCTATTTCATCTAAAGAGATTGATGATTCGATTGATAGGATTGTGGCTGGAATGGAAGGAACTGTTATGACGGATGGGAAGAGTAAAAGTCTTGTTGCATACCATGAAGTTGGCCATGCAATATGCGGGTAAGTAGGATTATTTCTATTTATTTGTTGTTTATGAAATTTCTCAGATGAATTATGATAAGGCGTTTGATTAATCTTCAATTTCAGCCGATGCATAGTTTTAGCCTGCATAAGTTTTATGCAATTATGTTAGATATAATGGTATATAATTGATGGAAATCACCTCAATGAACTTACCATTTGGCACAACTAAGGTGCCTTGATTGTGTTATTTATGTGATAGTGGTTAGTGAAATTGGTGGTCAATGAATTTTTTGAATCTCTAAGGAAGAGTTTAAAAATTATATTTTCCACTAAACCTGACTATTAATTGTATGAAACTTGTATAAATATGAAATAAAGTTTTCCAATTAAAATGTGATTTTGGTTACTGCTCAGTGGAAGTTTTGGATGGTAGACTAGCAAATCCTTTACTTTGATAAGAAGTTTTGGATGGTTGGGTAGCAGAATCTTTGCTTTGATAAAGGTAGCATCTAGCCTGAATTCCTGGTCAAACATAAACAAAATGCCAGATAGCCTGAAAAGCTTTGTCGTGATACCAATGGGAATACATGTTAATGTTTAAGATTTTATGCCTGCATTTCCCAAGACAACATATATGCAATGCAGTAAATTGAAGCTAGCCTATGTACTACTCTAAAGAGTCATCTTATGAGAATCTGGGTAGATTTGCTAATGCAGCATTCTTATTTTGACAAGCACTCTTTGTAAGCACAGTAAAGTTTGCTACAGGAATGTGAGCAGGACTTACGAGCAATCCATCAATCTCCTCTTACCCTTCTCCATACCTCTGTTTTCATCTATAACCGCTTTTTTTTCTTCCACCTGTTCTTCTTCTCTTCCTGAGGTTCATCTTTTAGGCTTTGTTGGATGTCTGTTTTGCTATTATCTAGTTGTTTTAAGAACTTATTGAATTGTTTTACTTTCTTTTGGTTCCAGAACTTTGACTCCAGGACACGATCCTGTTCAAAAAGTCACCCTTGTTCCACGTGGTCAGGCAAGAGGTCTTACTTGGTTCATTCCTACAGACGACCCCACCTTGATATCAAAGCAGCAGCTCTTTGCAAGAATTGTTGGTGGACTCGGTGGTAGAGCTGCTGAGGAAGTGATTTTTGGAGAGCCTGAGGTGACAACAGGAGCAGCTGGTGATTTGCAGCAGATCACTGGTTTGGCCAAACAGGTAATTTAATAATCCTGTTGTTGCCTTCTCCTTCAATTATTCCTCCAACAATTTTCAATAAAATTTAGGCATATTATTATTTCTTTTCTTTTTTGCAGATGGTAACCACATTTGGAATGTCTGAAATTGGCCCATGGTCGCTCATGGACGGATCACAGAGTGGTGATGTCATCATGAGAATGATGGCAAGGAACTCAATGTCTGAGAAGCTTGCTGAAGACATTGATGCTGCAGTCAAGAAACTATCAGACCGTGCTTATGAGATTGCATTGAGCCAAATAAGGAACAACCGTGAAGCCATTGACAAGATCGTGGAAGTTCTTCTTGAGAAGGAAACGATGTCAGGGGATGAATTCCGGGCAATCCTCTCAAAGTTTGTCGAAATCCCAGCTGAAAATAGGGTCCCTCCAGCTGTTCCAGCACCATTATCTGTATCTGTTTGAGTGGCATTAATATTATCCATACTTGAAATTTCAGCCACTCTTTGAACGCATACACTTGAATGTATAATACTTTGTATTCTTGATCAAATGTAAGTAGGATTGTACACCAACTCAAAAAGTCATGATTGAGTAAAGTTCTAAAGTTTTGCTCCTGATTTTTGAAGCATAAAATCTCAGCATTATCCACTGGTGCAGACTAAATCTCAGCATTATCCACTGGTGCAGACTTTTTATCGTTATAAGTTTCGGAATCATACGAAATCAGCTCAACTTAATAACTAGTATCAATACATGTCTTGCCCTCGTTTTTTCTCCAAGACTGCTGCAGAAGTAGTTGCAAATTTCGTTGATTCAACAGAAGAATTTATCAACTTATGCTCAAAAGGACACATAAAAGAAGCCTTCAACAGATTTAAATCTGAAATATGGTCAGAGCCAACTCTCTTCTCTCATCTAATCCAATCATGCACGCTCAAAAAATCACTTTCATGTTCAAAACAGCTTCACTCTTTGATCGTCACATCTGGGTGTTCCTCAAACAAGTTCATTTGCAATCACTTGCTCAACATGTACTCAAAAATTGGGCAATTACGAACAGCTGTTACTCTGTTTGGTCTCATGCCGAGGAGAAATATTATGTCTTGTAACATTATGATCAATGCGAATGTGCAGTGCGGTGATTTGGAGAGTGCACGGAAAGTGTTTGATGGGATGACTAAGAGAAATATTGCAACCTGGAATGCGATGGTTGCGGGATTGGTTCAGTTTGAGTTTAATGAGGAGGGTTTGAGATTACTAAGTGAAATGCATCATGTTGGTTTTTTGCCTGATGAGTTTACTTTAGGTAGTGTTTTGAGGGGGTGTGCTGGTTTGAGAGGGTTACATGCTGGGCAGCAAATTCATTGTTACGTGGTGAAAGGTGGGTTTGAGCTGGATTTGGTTGTTGGGAGTTCATTGGCTCATATGTATATGAAAAGTGGAAGCTTGGTAGAAGGAGAGAAGGTGATTAGATTGATGCCTGTTTGCAATGTGATTGCTTGGAATACACTCATTGCAGGAAAAGCTCAAAATGGGCTTGCTGAGGATGTCTTGGATCAATATAATTTGATGAGAATGGTAGGGTTTAGGCCTGACAAGATTACATTTGTGAGTGTGATTAGTTCATGTTCGGAATTGGCAACATTAGGTCAAGGTCAGCAGATTCATGCAGAAGTGGTTAAAGCTGGGGCTAGTTTGGATGTTGGGGTGATTAGTTCGTTAATTAGCATGTATGCGAGATGTGGGTGTTTGGATGATTCAGTGAAAGCTTTTCTGGAATGTGAATACTCGGATGTCGTTTTGTGGAGTTCAATGATTGCTGCTTATGGATTTCATGGAAAGGGAGAGGAAGCTATCAACTTGTTTGAGCAGATGGAGCAGAAAGAATTCGAGGGAAATGATGTTACTTTTGTGAGCCTGCTGTATGCTTGCAGTCATTGTGGTCTGAAGGAAAAAGGGATGGAATTCTTTGATTTGATGGTAAAGAAGTATGGTCTGAAGCCTAGATTAGAACATTATACATGTGTGGTTGACCTACTTGGCCGTTGTGGTTGTTTAGATGAAGCAGAGGCTCTGATAAGAAACATGCCTGTCAAAGCCGATACTATCATATGGAAAACTTTGTTATCTGCATGTAAAACCCATAAGAGTACTGATATGGCCGGAAGAATTGCTGAAGAAATTCTTAGGCTTAATCCGCAGGATGCGGCTCCTTATGTGCTGCTTTCTAACATTCATGCTTCTGCTAAGAGGTGGCAGGGTGTTTCTGAGTTGAGGGAAGCCATGAGGGAGAGGAATGTGAAGAAGGAACCAGGTGTAAGCTGGTTAGAAATAAAGAATCAAGTTCATCAGTTCACTATGGGCGACAAATCTCATCCAAGTTCGATAGAGATTGATTTGTATTTGGAAGAACTAACATCAGAGATGAAGCTACGGGGCTATGTCCCTGATACGGGCGCTGATATGCATGACATGGACAATGAGGAAAAGGAATATAATTTGAAACACCATAGCGAAAAGCTTGCAATTGCGTTTGCTCTGATGAATGCACCCGCGGGTATACCAATAAGGGTGATGAAGAACTTGCGCGTCTGCAGTGATTGTCATGTTGCCATTAAGTACATTTCGGAAATTAAAAACAGAGAAATTATTGTTCGAGATGCCAGTAGATTTCATCATTTTAGAAATGGGAAATGTTCTTGTGGAGATTACTGGTAAGAAGAAGACTCATTGCTCTCATAGTTATAAGCTCTACTGACAAAGATTGGTTTTGTAAACTTTATATCAAAAAGGAAATAAAAGAGTACTCATACTTCTTTGATTACCAATTTCAAGATGAATTAGGAAAAGTCCTTTTCTTTGTGATGTTTTTCCATATCCAGAAAATTGATTAAGAAATTTACAAACATATTTAGTTTGTTTTGAATTATTGAATTTAGTCAAATATAATAATCGGGTTTCGACCAGTTCTATTAGACCGCAGTCAGGATGTCTGAACTCATTTAGAGCGGTCTAAGCATTTTTTAAATAATAGTTTAACTCTAATTAGAATTGATTTAGATTATGCCCAAAAGCAGTGAAGAAAATAAGGCTGTAGGTTGTCTTCAACCTTAAACGTTAATTGACCTGTTAGGCCAAGCATGTATGAGAAAATCTGATATCACTTTCAGTTGCTTTCTAGTTTCCACTTTTGTATGTTTGCTTTTGCAGAAGTCATAGGGGCTTGGTCAAAGACGTGTTGGACAATAATTATAGCTGGCAAATGGCAATCACTACTCTTCCATGATTTAGTCATAAAATGATACCAAATTGATATTTAATAAGTCTTCCAAAAGTGATTGCAAGTTAAATTAAATGTAACTTAAATATTGTCTATTTAATATTCCCTGATTGTATGAATCCTTAAGGTGATATGCATATATTATGTACATTATTTAATGTGTGATGTTGCCATTGTGAGATATTAATACGCGAACACGTCGTTTACGTATTAAATTTAATATTTAAGCACACCATCATTCACTAGTTATTGTGTGTTCATTCCGCACATACAAAAGATGCATCGATACACACTATTAGGAGACAATTTGTGTTATAATTCACAAAATTGTCATTCTAATTAATTCCATGTGATATCTCATTTCACATAAGTCGGGATTATATCAAAATTCTTGAAATATGCAACCAAAAGAAAAAAATTCATACCAAAGTTGGAGCCGAAAAAAGAAGATTCTGATACATGAATATATTTTTCCATGAATCATCAAATAGAGACGAATGCCGTTTATGTAGCTTGCTTGACTTAGTCTTCGTGACCCTTTTTTCTCTCCATCCGCCGTCTCCCTCACCCAATTCCGAACGCACAGATCATGGCTAGCAGCAACCTCCGCTGCTTGTTTCCCATTCTCTCTGTTCTTATTAGCTTACACATCATCCCAACTTCAGCTGCAACAACGGGAAATTGTTCCGTAAGGGCCAGCAACATTTACTGTTTGGATTCAGGCCTTCCCTCTACATGGTACAACAACAACTCTGTCATCATGAATGGATGGCAGATGAGAGTATTCCTCTTATTACAGAACGCCGGTGACTTTGATTTTTATTGTGGGTTTTACTGCAATGGCACCTGCAACTCTTACGTTTTTTCAGTTGTTGCCGTTGGAGGGAATGATCACATAGTGGTCTGGTCAGCTAACAAAGACCGCCCGGTAAAAGCAAACGCGATGGTGCAGCTAAAGACGGACGGTTTGCTGCTGACAGATTCGGATGGCACCCAGATATGGGCGAGCAACCACTCAGGTAACTCCGTTAACTGGATGAACCTTGACCCAGATGGAAATCTTGCTCTCTTTAACAATGAAAGCAAAATAATTTGGAAATCCTCTGCTGAAAAGATATCATTCCGTCCACCACCACCTCCCCCTATCACTCCAAACCCAACATTAGCACCAGAAGGAAATGCACCACCACCTGTGACGGGGCCAAAATCACCCAAAAAAGGAGGAACAAAATTGGTGGCGGTAGTAGCAGGATCAACCGCTGGTGGGCTTCTGATTATCTGTATTGTAATTGTGTTGTATATTGTGAAAGTTCGGAGGAACGTAGATGAGGAGGAACATTTGGAAGATGACATGAAACAAGTTCCTGGATTACCTGTGAGGTTTTCATATGAAGATCTACAAACTGCGACCGAAGATTTTAAACAGAGACTTGGAGGAGGGGGGTTTGGAACTGTGTTCGAGGGAGTTTTAAAAGACGGCAGTAAAATTGCTGTAAAGCGTCTGGAAAGAATGGAGCAGGGGATGAGGGAGTTCTTAGCAGAAGTTGAGACCATCGGTAGCTTGCATCATTTCAATCTTGTGAGATTGATTGGCTTTTGCGTAGAGAAATCCTGCAGGCTTCTTGTTTATGAGTATATGAGCAATGGCTCCTTGGATAAATGGATTTTTGTCAGAGATCTGAGACCTTGTCTTGACTGGCAAACGAGGAAGAAAATAATACTTGATGTGGCCAAAGGATTGACTTATCTTCATGAAGATTGCCGGAGAAGAGTAGCACATCTTGATATAAAGCCACAGAATATTCTCTTGGACGAAAATTTCAATGCCAAGGTCTCTGATTTTGGGTTAGCTCAGCTGATCGAGAGAGACGAGAGCCTAGTGCAGGCAACAATGAGAGGAACTCCAGGATACATTGCTCCGGAATGGAGGAAATCAAAAATCAGTGTCAAAGTTGACATATATAGCTTTGGAATTGTACTTCTTGAAGTGGTCAGTGCTCGGAGAAACTTAGATCGTTCGCGATCAGAATCTAGCTGCCATCTCCTCAGACTGCTGCAGGAGAAGGCCAAGGAGGACAGGGTGTTTGACATTGTGGAAAGTTTCGATGAAGAGGTGGAAAATCATAGGGATGAAATGATAAGAATGATTAAGATTGGAGCCTGGTGTCTGCAGGATGATCCCGTAAAAAGGCCGTCAATGTCAACCGTGGTGAAGGTGTTGGAAGGAGTAATGGAAGTAGATGCAAACATCAATTATAAATTTGCACAAGCAATGCCATATGTTTCCAATGTCAAAAGTGATTATGTCTCCTCCAGGCCAACAGAATCTGTTCTTTCTAATCCTAGATGAACATTCATTTTCAGGCACGTTCATCATTTAGATTTGAGTGCAGGCCAAACTCATTAATTAGTATGTGATCCACTGTTTTGTGTTCATGAGATTTGATTTTTAAGCCTGTTTTGAGTTCTGTTAATTGTACATTGTGCCCTTTATCTCCTTTGGCATTTCAGTGTGGTATGCCTGATATGCTTCATTTTTTTTTTTTTTCCTTCACTATCTGTTAGAATTCTAATGGAGAAAAAGAACCAGTATTTTACATATGTCGCTTGAGCCAAGGATTCAAGCTTACTCATCACTTCAGCTGTGCAATAAATATTACATTTAGCTTTGATCTTGCAAGGAAAAGCAGAGGAACAAGGAAAAGAAAAACTGGTAGCAGCGTTAGGCACTTAAATTTATAGGAACAAACTTGAACAGAAAAGAAAGAGGCAGAAAGGGACTAAAATAAATCCGGGAGAAAGAAAACATGCAAAACAGTTTCATGATTGTGGGAGGAATAAACATGAATACTTTGCTGCCAAAACAAGACACTTTGCCCAATTAACATCCTTTGCTTGTTGACAAATTATTTTTAATCTCTATGTAAATGTGATTAATAAACGGACGTGCACATGCGGGGGGTAAAATTGACTTTGCATTTAAATTTCTCAAAAATTATAAGATAAAATTTGGGAAAAAGTATAGTTACACTCCTAAAATTTAGAAAAATAATCATATAAAGCTCTAAATTTTCAATGAAGCACACTAAAATCTTCTTTTAACGAAAATATCTTTTCAATATAGTAATTACCATAATTGACTTAAATTTTTTTTAATAAATACAAATATAATATAAATAATTTAATTTTTTCAATAGATAAATAATATTAAAATATTTTTAATATTTAAAATTATTTTATAAATATAAATTATTTTTTTGATAATATATTTGTATTTATTACAAATAATTTAAATAAACCATTGGTTAAATAGATTTTACAATTAATAAAATATATCTCACGTACTAATGATATTACAATTATTTTATGTAATATTTAAGATAATTTAAATATTTTATATGTATTTTAATATTATGTATACAAAATTTACTTTAAGATAATGAATAGATTTTAAAATCTTGAAATTATTTTGCGTACATATTATTCTATTAATTTTTGTTATATTTCTTTTTATTATAAGATATTGCAGTTAATTTTTGGGTTAATAGAGTAAAGAATATTATAATAAAAAAAGTCTTAGTGTACCTTAGTAAACATATAAGGAATATAAATGATTATTTTTTCAAATTTTAACAACTGTAACGGTTCTTTTCCTTAAAATTTGAAGAGAAGAAAAAAATATTTTTTTAACCCCAAATATTGGTCTACTAATTTTTTTAGCGCATTATAAATTTTAATTACCCGTTAAAAATAGAAACAAAAAAAAATTTCTATGTAATGTTTTTTTAATTTATTTAACGGTAAAATTGATAATTTATAAGTCGGTTAACTGTGGAAACAGAACTGTATTAAAGTATTTATCAAGCAAATAAAGGAACCATTACAAAAAAGAAACAGAGATTTTACTTTATCAGTACATGGAGACAAAAGTTAGTCACCAGAGTCATGGAGGAAAAAAAAAATCAATTTCAAAATTAATTACAAAGATTTGCATAGATTTGTTGAATAAGAAAGTAGATCAATATAGGTGGTGGAGTTACTTTCGGTATTATTTAGAAGGCTCCTGCTAGATTCTTGATCTTGCCAACCCAATTCCAAATCAAAAACTCCGAAACTTTTACAGCAAAACAATATACAGGCTCCTCTTTGTCACCGCTTCTTTAGCAAAATACACACACCCTTTTTAGTTATTACTCTTTAAATAACCCCACCCCTCACAAAGAGAGGGAGAGAGAGTGTCTCTGTACTTCTCTGTTTCTTTACCAACTTTCTTTGGGGTTCCTTAGTTGCAAGTGAACAGGGACACCACATACACCTATATAAATGGCGGGTTACAAGCCTGATGAGGAGTATGATTACCTTTTCAAGTTGGTTTTAATTGGAGACTCAGGCGTTGGTAAATCCAACTTGCTCTCGAGGTTTACAAAAAACGAGTTTAATTTGGAATCAAAGTCTACTATTGGTGTTGAGTTCGCTACCAGGAGTTTGAGGATTGATAACAAGGTTATCAAGGCTCAAATTTGGGACACTGCTGGCCAAGAAAGGTTTTTCTTTTTTGGTTCCTTTTTGGTTCCTTCTCTCACTTTTACTTGCAACTTTTATTGGGTGTTGGTTGCGTGATCTTAACGTTTGTGGGTTTGTGAGCCTGTAGCTGAAACTTGGTGTTCATGTATACTTGATGGGTTTGTGAGGCCATGAGGAGTCTGTTATTTCTTATGTAAATTTTGATTTTGTGCTATGGGTTCTGATAACGTTGTTTTCAATTTGATTCAATATGCAAGTTGGGGTTCTTTATCTGGAATTCACGGGTACTTGTGATGATGGGTTTTCTTGTTGATGTCTGAACTTGTTATGGACTCTTGAATTTTGAATTTTTATTGGAGGTTGTATTGTTCTGTTTTTCTTTCTGAAACTATTTTGGGGCTTTTATTTCGAGGGTTTTTTCTGCTTGTGCCTCCTTCTTTTGTTCTTTGGAATACATATACTTTGTTCATGTCTGTGTGATCAAAGGATTGAAGCCATAATCATTTATCTTGTAGTGTTAGTAGATATCATCTGGAAAGGGTATTGATAACAATTGAAATCACTTGATAGGTGTACAAATACCAACTGATTGTCTTATTAGTAATATGTATTTGCAAGGCCTTAACAGTACTGGAAACTTTGTATTTGTTTGATACTACTCATACATTGGAGCTGATCAGAGAGTCAGCATGTATACCCCTGCAATATTTATGAGCAATGAGTTGGGTAATGCATAAGGTCTGATATTGTGATTTGTAGATGCATACTTGTGGCATTTCTTAAGGTTTTTGAAATCAGTAATTGCCTTCATCTGTCTTCCTAGAGGTGATATGTGACAACATTTGTCTGTTGCTGTGAGGAATCCACTCATCACATAAACTTTTCCTATATTTAAAATTGAGGAAAAAAAGGATTTTCATAAAGTTGATGAATGCAGATACATTTATGGAGGGTTGTTAATATTGGTGACAAACTCAAGGAAGGTTAGACATGTCTCAGTACTTATCGGAATGAGACTGATGTTGATATTTAAAGAATTAACCTCTTCAATTATTTGGTGTTTTTTCTATGTTGTAGCACCTTCAAGTATGTTTTCTGTTGGTCTCATTTTAGAAATTCAATTGAAAGATGCAGTCCATGATTTTCCAATCCTGTATGAAACAAATAGTTAAATGTTTATACGGGATGAGAATTGCTGTTGCTCGTAGTTGGTGGAATTCTGTTTTCTCATACTGTGTTCATACATGTAGGTGTCCATGTTTTTTCAGTCATGTATAAAACAAATTGTTAAAGGAGTCACGGTCACACCTGAATTATGGATTTCTCTCTTTGCAAACTGTGTGCACACATGTTGGCTAATTGGGAATTTTATAAATTTGTTTGGTCTCAAACCTTTTCTTGGCTGGAGTGGTTGACTGAATCTAATCATGTGATTGCTTATCTAAAGCCCATCGATCTTAAGCTGTTCTTTCTTCTTTGCATTTAAGATGGTCATATTTGTGTTTCAGATTTAGGATATAGTAAGGCCATTACCTTCTCCGTCTTCTTTATTATGCTTGTAATGCCATTTTGTATCTTCAGTACAGTGAAGGAGCAGTTTAGGGTATCAAAAGGATTCCTTTGTGCTTTTAAGGTCTTTCTAGACTGGAGAAAAAAGTGATCATTAAATAGTGAATTGGTGATTTCAGGTGCGGTTGATGATACATGTCTTGCTAGCTTATCTGAGTGTAAGTTATCCAAAGTTACAAACTGATGGGGTTGATAATAAATTATCCAGACTGGTTTAGCTTCTGATGGAGAAGAATTGGAGAATGGGAATTGACTTGCCAATCTGGGTCTGCAAAGTCTACTTTAGATTATAGGACTACAACACTAATCGTTGTTTAGAGGACATCGTGATAACTAATTTAAGCTGTAGAATGCCTTAGCTGAAGGCAATCCTTGATACCTGGAAACTTTTTTCTCTCTTTAAGTTATCTAGAAATTAATGTCTAACTAATTGCAGAAGAAGGGACACAGAGTCATCTCTTTCCCCCCTTTTTTGGATAAGAAACTGGAAAAAAGAGTCACCTCAATCCTAATTTCTAGCGATAAAACAAGCATGCAATGTCTGGTTAGTGAATTAAGCATCAGTATACCATCCAAATGGAAAACAAGTACAAGGAATCGTTTAAAGACAATTTGGAATACCTATGTTTGTTTTACACTTCAACAAAATAATATCGGTATTACTCTTCATTATTTAATATATATGCGATTTTTTTTTTTATTTGTTTTGTTATGAATTGTGTTTTATTCAAATTTTATAAGTTGTATGGTGTCATCATAATGCTCCACTTGATGAGCTAACTTTTATTTGTTTATGGTTCACAGTGATAATTTTATTCACATGACCGTTGTGATACAGTGGCAACATTAATTCAATCATCTTATTTTATCATCATATCAAATAGTTTTATTGAATATACTACAAATACTGCAAACTGATCAGGTTCTATAAATTGCTTTGGTTCAGAATGAAAGAAATATAACACACAAGTTTCGGACATTTGTAATTTGCTTCTTTGTTCTATTAGGTACCGTGCAATTACAAGTGCTTACTACCGGGGTGCCGTTGGTGCTTTGCTTGTATACGATGTGACACGACATGCTACATTTCAGAATATTGGAAGGTGGTTGAGGGAGTTGAGAGAGCACACGGATCCGAACATTGTTGTCATGCTCATTGGCAATAAGACAGATCTTCGACACCTTGTGGCTGTCTCAACTGAGGATGGGAAAGCTTTTGCTGAGCAGGAGTCTCTCTATTTCATGGAGACTTCCGCATTGGATGCAACCAATGTGGAAAATGCTTTTTCTGAGGTTCTTACTCAGATATACAAGATTGTGAGCAAGAGAGCAGTTGAAGCAGGCAGCAATGGAACTGCTTCCACACTTCCATCTAAAGGAGAGACGATAAATGTCAAAGACGATTCATCCGTCCTAAAGAGAATTGGATGCTGCTCAAACTAGGGAGATATTATTCGGTTACCAGATTTTACAGCATTGTGCAATTTACTTGTACATGATTAAAGTAATATTTGTGTAAAATGAAAAACTACCGTCTGGTAAACTGTTTGAATTTTTCCTAAAAGGCCTCTCTCAAAGAACTCTAGGTTGTCTCTAATAAAACCAACATTTGTGTAATTGATTTGTTTACCTGAAACATATGTATTGTATTCTCAATACTGACGGAGTATTGCCTGTAGATTGTCTTTTTTTGTTTTCTTCTAGGGATTAAATATGAAGTTCGCTAATATGCGCAGGGCATTTGTCACATCTGGTGTATTACTTGACAAATGGTATCTTAACTATGTATCAGCCCAAGCTTCATTATAAAAATGATCGGAATTGCAAATACAGTACATCTTGGGATAAATCATATTGCGTCCGTTTAAGCTGTTGGTCTTAAATTTATCATATAAGCAGTGTTTGTTGTTTCCAAAGGATTTTTTGTATGCAATCTGTAAACTCTTAAAGATCTACAAAAATTTATTTTCTGTAGAAACAAGAATCCTGCAAAACTCTCAACTGACTCTCTGTGAAGTTACAAGTATACCACTGGTTATAAATGCAGCATTTACATACGATCCACGCTTATCTCCCTATGAAAGAGATTGAAATTAGATTTTGGATGTCCATAAAATATTTATATCCATCCAATATCTAATTAGATATTTTTAAAAATATACATATTCATATCCAAAAAGATTTTAGATAGATATTATCTAATCTAATTATCCAATTGGATATATGGATAATCAATTTAGATAGATTAATTTACCATCCCTATTCGAGACAGATATCAGAAGAGTTGGAGTGCCAAAATCATGTATCATCATCAACTCAAAAAATCAGAAATTCTTAACCTTTCAACAATTCAACCGACAACTTTGAACACATATATCACAAGTGATAAGGAGAGAACTTTTATCATTGTCTACGTATGGGCTGCATATATCAAATGTTACTTCATGTAAACATCTGTGGCTTTCAGTTTCCTTGAGGTGAAAGATTTTTGCTTACAAAAGTTGTTTTTGCTACGATCAGCTATAACCTATAAACAGAATGGTAATAGTTGAATTTAACATGTAGATAAAGCTAAAGTGTTAGAACTACGGCAGTTTAATCATTCTGATGCTCCGAATGGCCTTGTATGACCAAATCTCTTTACTTTTCGCTTTGCAACAATCTTCTCAAGCCTACTAACCCAAGTTTCGAGCTCCTATTGTACCTCCCTAGCCTAGTTCTTGCCATCTTCATTGCTGCCCCGGTTCCTTGATGTATCATGACCAAGACAGCACGCTTCACTCTCTGTAACATATTCCCTTACGGTCTCTGATTCACCATATTAATAGGTTCATTTTGCATAATTTTTTCTGCCAATTCAGTCTCTGACTCAGTAATTTTAACAACCTCATTATATCCAATTAAGAAAGGAAAAGTTTGAGACTGGTTTGAAGAATTTTCACCAACACCAACCCTTGAATTCTGAAAATCATTATGCTTTCTGCTGGATTTTAGTGATTACGTTATGGCTAGATTAACTTCCGTATCCAAATCCTATGCTTGTAACAAATTATATTTGGGAGGAAAGCCAGGAAGCAAAGGGGAATTATGAGCTTCCTTCAATAATATAGGCTCAGTGGCAGCAGTTTTGAAGGTAATTCAGTACAAGCAGATGCATCACTAGCTTCCATAGTATCTTTCCTCTTCTGTTTTAAAAGTCTCTGGTGAATTTTCCTTACTGCCAGCTGGATCAGTAGTTCTATCCAATCTCCTTGCTGTTGTCTTGATCCTTGCAACAAATTTCCTTTCCTTTGTTGTTAACATTACCGCACCCACAGACCGAATTGACTGAAAAGGTTAAGACGAATTCCCTTTTCACTCCATCTGATTCTTTGGTGCTACCGCAGAACTGGTTAGGATTATTTTCTGTGGCAAAGCACCACTACTTGCATTTTGCAGACGTGAAACTGATTCCTTCCAGCACTTACTTGAGTGGTAACATCAGCAAATATTCAATTCCACATATCTGATTGGCTTACTGTAATAACCCCAAGCAATTTTAGCACTCTCATTTGGCCACGCAACATGAGCTGGAAGGTCTTGATCCATTCCAAATTGCATTGCTACTCGATGAGGAAGCTACTGTTCTATACAGTAAAGCCCTAGTAGTTTGGAAATCCGCAAACATCCAGCAAATGACTGAAATTCCTCACACAAATCAGGATCAACAGATACTCACAATTCATTTTCTCTATAAAGCTTGGCAAGTTCCAGTTTTCCAGAGTTTTAGCATAGGCACACCACTCGAAACTCTCATTAGCTGAATCAAGAACAGTCCTCAGTCCTCACATTCTCAACTTCATTCATTATCTTGTGCATTCGAGCATATCTTGGCTCACCATTTTTTATCACTAAAGGCTTTGGTCTTAATTCTATAAACCTCTCCCAAGCCTAAAATTGGACTAAATGAAACGGTGAACTTATAGCAATTGCTGATTCACAATCTTCATCCAGAGAGAACCAACAATCTTTTTCTTTCAACAAACTCAAATCTCTATAAATGCTAGCCAGAATAGCTGGTGCAATCGAAATTCTAGTCCCGCTAGCTAAAAGTACAGCAATTAGTCAAGGGCAGTGCGGAAAAACAAACCTTGACAACCACAAGGCAAGAAATGCTTCATGTTTGATTGTGCTCTTGCTGTTCATGAACTTACTTGTTCATCCAAGTACTATGATCTGCCGTCATGTTTGCATTTCTATTGAGTTCTAATCTCACTTGGTTCGGTCTCACTTCTATTTGCTTGGCTTCATCTGTTTCAAGGATGCTGAAAACTGAAGAGCCTTAAGCAGAGTACCCTGAAATCATCATACCTTCTAATGTACACAGTTGCAACTTTTGGTCTCTGGACACCATTTCTCAGAGAGACCAAGAACCAAACCATAGTTTCTCTTAATTTCATAAATTGAGTTCAAGATTGCTTCATGTATACGAGCCTTCTTCCATGTGGGTCCATGCAATGCGGCCATTTTTGCAACCCACCTTTTCCATCTGTGAAAATTCAGCTTGAAAGGCCAACTTTTTGCCTCAAAAGTAGTTGGTATTGACGAAAGACACTGTCAAAGAAGCTCAAAAACTTGGTCTTTAATGGAGTTAATGCAAGGTTTGAGAAACTGGGCTAGCCTCTTTGTTGGATTTCTACCTCCAGTTAACGGCACTATCATGTATCCTCTCACTTCAACACCAACTTCTGATTCACGGACGAGTCAGAAATTTAGTTCACAGCTGTAACTTAATAATGAATTATATTGTAAATGATCACAACCTTTTAACTCATGAAGTATTTTAATTAAGTTTATTGGATTAGGTGCTTAAATTTATCAACTCTTATTAAACATTTTAATTTAAGTCAGCGGACAGCGATTTAAATAATAAATATAATTTAGAAAAAAATTTAATCAAGCGGGCACTTGCCGAATGATAGCCCCGTCTCCTAGTTTCCGGTGAATTCTCCTTTGATAAAACGGGAAAATGCTCAAGCATGATGATGATGCCTAATGGGCTTATGGGTTCTGTTTGGAATACAAAATGATTTCCGATAATGTTTTTATATTTCTTTTCAGATAAAGGTTTCTGATAATGTTACTTCGGCGTCAAAAGGCAACACTTTTATTCATTAAAGAGTGAGCCAATTGCCTTTCCGTAGATTGGTTATTGCTTACGAGTGTTTCTTTTCATGCTGGCTGCTTCATGAATCATGCCCTTTCTTGAAATATAATAAATGTCGAGTCCTTTTTGCCTGTTGAGTCTCAACCAAACAAGGCAATAATGAAGTGTCTGCTGTTGCGACCGTGAGACCGAAAATGGGCCAATATCAGGAGGGTTTGCTTCCGCTGAAAGCTTCGGCATGTACTGTTTAACTGAGCCTAAAACTCGGCCCAATTTCAAAAATATTGGAATCTGGATAAAATAACGAGAAGTATATAAAATTATAAATGCCGTATACTGTGTTTTCGTTTTCTGTTTAATTATTATTGTAAGAGCTGTTTTAAAATTAAATGCCGTAGACTGTTCACATGACCCAAGTCCTTTAAAACAAAAGATTAAGATTTTCTCTCGATCTGATTATATTTTAAATAAATAATTTAATTATTAATTAATTGTTAATAAATAAAAAATAAATAAATTTTACTTACACACTGCCACTAAAAAAGATATATAACAAAAAAATTTTAAAAACTCAATAAAATACATATCAGGAGAGGATCCTATTCTTAAAATAACAAGTGAGATGAGTTTTAGACCAATGTCTTGCTCTCTAAAGCTTGAGGCTTCACGTGTTTTGCATGGGCCTTAATTTATTGCAATTTAAAGAAGAAATAAAGAATAGTTTTTAAGGTAAAATCAACGGTGGGTGATAACTAAGAACTAAAAGCACCGAGTATTCGGCGTTACCGTTCGCATCATGATTGGATTGGTGCACTATTTGGGCCCACCATTTCATGTTTGATCAAATCATCAAATACAAGCTGGTGCCGGGCCACGACACCCCGTTTTAGTGGATAAGTTCGAACTTTGATCTTTACTAAATCAAGTAATCATCGAACGTCCAGCCGTCATTAACGATTGCTTGTTAAAGATTACTTCGGTTTAATAACTAAAGTCTTAATCATATCAATCATGTAAAAAATAAAGATCCATATAGTCTATGACCACAAAGTTCTGCCGCCCAATAATTGTACTTATTTATATATAATGGTTGTTAAAAGCAAGCGCTCCAATTAAATATATAAACCAATGCTCTGTCGCAACAACATGATTTTATTTTATTTTTATCACTAAGTGTGAACAAGATAATTAAAGTGCCAAAAAATGATAATGACCCTTCAACTTTTAAGCCGTGGCCCATTGACATGGTCTTCTTCGCATCGAATATTCAAGATGCCACCACGTGTTATTATTATTAAATTGAATACACTCAAACGCAAACTTAACTTTATTTTTTTAATAAAAAAAGCAATTTCTAATACTTTCTAAGCTTTTAACATGTTATTATTATTATTATTTTGGCTAAATCTTATGAGATATGAGTCAATTTATTTTGAAAGGAGAATGATGATGCGTAAGCAAATCAAAGTAACGCGTTTAGAGGGTGGTGTGTAGTTACATCATCTCCTCAATATGGGCATGAAATTATGGGCATTAATGTAATTATGGAAAAAAATCCACTGTGTATATAAACAATTGACCATATAGGCAAATAGCTATCTAAAAAAATTCATTTTGATCGTATCTTATCAAACTCTAGATATTTCAGTAGCCAGCACTTTACAAATAAATGGCTGCAGAAGAAATCTTTGAGCTCTTGGATTCATACTGGTTTGAGCATGAGATTTTCACCAAGAAGGTAACTGCATCACCACAAAAAACAAACCCAGTTCTTGAAATTCAGCAGGAAGTTCAAGAACCAAAGGTTTCAAGCTTACCAATTCTCCATGTCCGGTCTTTAAGCGACTATGTTTTGGCGAGCTGCAAAAGTGGTACCACAAGCTTCTCTTCTGATCATTCTCTGCTAACACCAAAGCTTCAAACAATTGTATCTGGCAAAGAAGTTACTGAGTTTGCAAGTGAAAGAGTTAATAATGAGCAACACGAAGAGATGGATATGGCTGCGAAGCCAAAAAAGAAGAATAAGATGAATAAGAAGAAGAAGAAGAGTAGTAAGAGTTTATCAGACCTTGAGTTTGAGGAGCTGAAAGGGTTTATGGATTTGGGGTTTGTGTTTTCTGAGGAAGATAAAGATTCAAGCCTGGCGTCTATACTTCCTGGCTTGCAAAGATTGAGAGGGGGCAGCAGCAGTACTAGAGAAGAAGTTCATGATCATGAAGAAGCATCAGTTAATAATAACAACAATAGTAAGCCTACTGTTTCAAGGCCTTATTTATCAGAAGCATGGGCTGTCTTGGATCATCAAAGAAAGGTTGAAAATTCATTGATGAATTGGAGGATTCCATCTGTGGGAAATGAAGTGAACATCAAAGATCAGCTCAGGTTTTGGGCTCATACTGTTGCATCAACCGTAAGATAACAAATATTTGCTTGACATCTAGTGTGTTTTTTTTTTTTTTTGGTCCCTTGTTGATTTTTGAATGTTCTTTCGATTTTGTATTGACATCTAGCTTGTTTGTTTTGTTATGATTACGCAGCAATTTTGCGGGTGTCTTCTCTTTGAAAGAATGTAAATGTACATAACGAAAGAATAATTGTCCCTAAATTAAAGCAGTTTCCTCTTCTCCTTAGTTGCAAGTGTCCTGACCACCACGAGACGAGACTGCTAAGGGCATAGTTAACGAAATGAATGAATTTACAGTTTACTTGTGAGTCATTTTATTTATTTTTATTTATTTGGGGGGAAAAAAAGGTATTTCCACTATTCATTTGCATACAGACAAAAGAAGATGGAAGGAGCAGAGATGGCAACTTCCTCGAAAGCATTATGATTCGCATTTTAACAAACAAAGAAGATTTTGCAAGTTGCTTTATGCCTTTGACACCACGCTGCCTTTTGTTCTCACCAAAGGACAATTAGAGATACAAAACCCCCCAAAAAATTAAAAAATGTTGGGGTCTGTTAGAGCAATAATTTTGTTAATAATAATCTGCAAACATGATCTAATCAACCATTAAAAAGGAAAACAAAAACGGATGGCTCGGGCACTCACAAGTCACAAGCATGTTCAAAAGCATTTCTAAGTTGTTCTTTCCAATTTCCTGAAAAGTTAATGCCAAACATATTCCGAATAGGTTCATTTGGAATGTTCATTAGTATGAAAACGGCTGGCAGTTCTTTACTGTGTGCCATTAAAAGAGAGAGAGAGATGAGCAAAAAAAGTACCGAAACGGTAATATTTATTGATTTAGGAGCTGGCTAAGTTACGGATTCTGTAACTTACAGATCCAGCTTAGCCAGCTCCTAATTGGACGCATTTGGATGGTTTCTCTCTCTCCTCAGGACACATGTGCACTTCTCCTTGGCTGTGTATGTTACAGATTCTGTAACGTAGCAACCTCCATTTATTGGCGATGATGAGAATGAGCTCAGCTCCGAACACTAATATGATAGTCTATAGATGATGACTGCGGAGTCACAAGAGTTGGTGCCCTGCTGACAAAGACAATTGCGATCAAATCAAATGCCAACTTTGAGTCTTATATGTCCACTATAACAACCGACTCAAAAGAAAGCCGCTTCAACTTGATTAAACCTTCATGTTTGTTCTGATGTGTGATGTGAAAAGTAAAACTGGCTAAATTTAACAAAATTCGATTATGTGATTTGATTATTTAATATAAATACAATATGAATAAATAAGTATAATTCAATTATCTAATTCGATTATTTAATACAAACACAATACGAATAAATAGGTGTAAGTTATTAAATTTAATACGATTATTTAGTGAGTCAAATTTGATAGACATGATTTTTTTTTTTTATGTTAGATTAAGATTGAAATTCTTGACCCATCTACCTGATTAATAATACGTCTATATTTCTATTCTAAATTAATTTATAAGTTTTTTTTATCAAAATTCAAATAGTAAATATGGTTTTCTCTCTCTCTCTTTTTTTAAAAATAAACATATAAATGATATTTCATTTATAAAATTTTATATAAATTTAAAACTTCAATAGTGTGTGTGCATGTATCTGTATGTTAATTTATGTTGTTTAATAGTATAATGACATTATTAACTACACAATTTAATAATTTTATCAAATTTTAATAAAGTCGATATCAACACCATATATACATATGTATATATAGGGGAATGCAAATATTTATGTAAGTTTTATTAACTCTATAGACATTAAACAACTTATTAGATACTTATTTATTTTTCATATCAGGTTTGATTTCAAAAATTTGATAATTTTAATACGATTATTAAATACGATTATTAAATACATGATGTTTAGATCAAAATAAATTTGTTATGAACTAGATGGACATGAACATGGCCTAGTGACAAAATCGAAGATGCAAGAAACTAGCCAGAAACTGATTCCCAATAGCAGTTTGCCATGAAGTCACGAAGATAATATTTTTCTGCCTAATCAGAACTGAAAAGTTCATCCACCAGCAGAACAAAAACGCTACAGCAAGTTTATTCTATAAATCTTTTTTTTCTATTTTTTTCCCCTCTATTCCTTGGTTTAATTACATATATATCATTATTTACAACGTCCAACAATTTGACATCGGTTCCACATGAATAAATGTGGAACATGCTCATCAGAGTCTTAAAAATAAGACCTGTATCTAAATTAATTACATTTAATCATATGAATATAAAAGTTATCAGAATTTACTAGTTCATTTCTCTTTGCTAGTTGATGCCTCTGGAAGTTTGAACGTGGGAGGTTGGTCAGCACCTCTCCTTGAAAACTCCCTCCATCTTCGTGCTGCTGCTGCCGCCCTCTTTGATCTCTCCTTCACTTCCTCTTCTGCAACAACTACACACAAGATTCACTTTTAATCTTTTACCCAACAGCTTCATACTTCAACACAAGACTGGAATGCAGCAATAACATAGGAATCATTGTTGTCAGTGTCTACCATTTTACAATTTAAAAATCTTAAAATCAATACAGTTCTGTGCCTTCAATATGTCAAATACAACATGGTTTGACCAACAAGTCTTTTGTCTCCATCTGTACCAGTTGTAACTGGCAAACCTTCCAAATAAAGTTAGTGGAGACTGGAGTATGACCATGTACGAAATCCCTATCAGCTAATGAAGGTATCTCCTTTGGGACACCCAATGCCAGGATTTTACTATAATTCTTTCCGAAGTCTTCATAAGGTCAAAGACAGTCAATTCTTTTAATTCAGCAAGTACTAGAGAAATTCATATTCACCATTCTCATATTTTACAGGGTTAATCATCATCGAATCAGGAGTGTGTGTGATAAACAAGTTTCAATAAGTAAAGTTTTTATAAACATTAGATATTTATATGCAGAAAATAAATTAAAACAAATTAAGAACAGCAAAATTTAAGAATTTAACTATCAGGAAAGCTTACTCGAAAATCCATCATACCTGAATTTCGATAGTCTTTTGGCTTGCCCCAAACGTTACTCCAGTATGATACAGTTTTGTCAGAATCTTTCTCCCGATTCATCATCCTTATTTTAGCTTGTTCCTGGGAAAAACTTGGAATCAGCAACCATGAACTGATAAAATCAACATCCATGAACAGACAAAATCAGTCAGAGGTTGAACACAGTAATGTAAAATTTAATGACCGAAAACCAATAAGTTTACTACATATCTGCCAAGCACGGCTATGTAATAAACACATTTTTTCGAGTCGAAGCATCAGAAAGATTTTAGGAAAACCTCCCTGATTTATTTAGCCTCTGGTTTAGGCTACTCAAGCTAAGCAACAGTAACACAACAAAATTGTAAATAAACCGGAGATTAACTTGATTTAAGATGCACATAACATACCAAAACTTTTGCTTGCCTCTTTTCCCATCGAGAACTTGCCTGCCAAATAATTGGGCAAAATTAATTACAAATGCTTGAACTACTAATAAGATACTGAAAACAGCCAAGCAGATCACAAAATGGGGATAAAGTTAGTTCTGTTTTGCAAGACCATACAACTGTTAAGATGGAGAGCAACAATTCAACCGTTTTTTTTTTTTGAAAAACAATTCATTTAGTTGACAGAAAGGATAATATTTAAATAAAAAGAAGAAGCAAAAGTAACATTCTTACCATCCTAAAAACATCAGTTGAGCCAGATCCCATTCCTGAAAGCATCATGGCGACCTGATCAACATTCAAAAAACACCAAGATTTAGTTATAAGTTATGTTCCGAGAGAAAAACAGAAGTTCTTCCCATGCTTAAAGCAAAAGTAAAGATAAAAATTTTCTTAACTAATATTTTAGCCCAAAAAAATGTCGTAAAATCTTCAATGGAAAAGGTAATTTTAGATCAATTAACTGGAGGAAAAACATCAGACGTATGTTATCTTTCCTACTCTGTCGGCATGAATTTGTTCAGATTTTAGATCAATTAACTGGTGGAAAAGCATCAGGCGTGTGTTATCTTCCCTATTCTGTCAGCATGAATTTATTCAGCAACTCACCAATTAGGAAAAGATCATAAGCGTGGATGCTATACAGAATAATTAACATCTAATCCTAATAACGAAATTGCAAGAATTGGTTGTGTAACTGTAACAAGAAATCTTACATTTACTCTTTCTACCCTACGCATTTCGTCTTCAAGCAGGGATAGCTGTTGAGCAGAAGTCCGATGAATGCAATCAACTGGGCTGAATAACAAATGGAATAATCATCATCAGTTTATGGGTATAAAACAACATATGACAATGATTTGGACCTAGGAAAAAATGTAAGAATATAACATGCTTAATGTCTCCAGTATTTTAATAAGTTGATAATAATCTAAAAATTATTGCTAGAAGAATAAACAACGGCATGAAAATAATAGAGCACAGATGAACAAAGTAATGGATAGTAATGATTTTCTTGTAACTATAATCATAAATTGTTATCGCACATATGAGCATTAAGGCAATTACAAACAAATTATCCGCAGATTCCACACAGCAGGAACATACCAACTTTCAATTGCTTGTTGAACAAATTCATTGATTCCACACTGGTTGTAAACTCTTGCTCTTCCAAAGTCCTCTTCAATCTTAAAAACTTCTGGGGCCACATTGGCACAATTTTTACAGCCTGCAAAAAAAGATGCCAGATTCACAAAAATTCTTAGAATTTCTAGGAATTTATCATTCAGCTCAGAATTTAGTCTTACACGTACATTTCATAAAAGTGAGATTTAAAAGTAGTGATGCTTGGAAAATGTCTTAGCTTCACATCTGCACTTCAGCTCTTACCTTCCTGAAGCTTGAATGATCAGCATTACGTACTCTATAAGATATTTTTTTTCCAAAATAAAGTTACAACTGCCTGAAATAATTAAAATTTTGATGTTGACATCACAATCTCAGGGGAGAAAGTGATACATTCACAACTGCAGCATCATATTATACAGTACATACACTCACAACCAGCATCACTTGGTCATTGTATATCTACAAGTGTTCCTTTATACATACCTATGCAACTAAACTCATCAACAAACACATGATCCTTGGGGCAGGAATCATCCAAAAAAGGATTGGTTGCAATCAATGAATAACCGTGAATTTCATCATAAACCATCCGCTGCACCGGGTCACTGAGAACCTGCACTTCAATTGTCTACTTATAGCAGAAGAAAAATAAAGACTTAAATTGCAATATAACCACTCAAATTCAAATGGGAACCCACCGCATAAACCTCATTAATGAACATGCAGAAATTTGTGGTCTCCGGATCATCGCCACTTAAATCTGGATGGCATGCTTTCATGCAATTATAGTAAGCTTTCTTGATCTGCTCTGGTGTGGCATCCGGAAGCTGGTAACATGCACAACAGCCAACAATCAGACGTATCAAACACCAATCCAGCAAACACTTAGAGCTTTAACGAAACATTTAACTCAAAATTAAAGCATTTGGAGAGCAAGAGCACACAATCAAAGTAGTGGCCAACTTTAAAACAAGCGAAACAGCAACTGAAATGGATTCAAGATTAAAAAATGCACATTTCTCATGATCAAAGCAGACAGATTGAAACAAATTTACCAATCCCAAAACAGCATAGTAGTCATCAGCAATGGCATCCGTTGAAGCAGAGTCCTCTGCGGTGACCCTCGCTCTGCCACAGCTTCTTCTCTTGCTACTGTGACCCATCAAGCTCAAACTGCTACTGTTATTAACCAGCAAGCGCCATGAACTTCTTGAGCTGAAACTATTCAATGATGGGTTTTGAAGTTTGAGAACATCAATGCAAACAGGAGTGAGTAACTGAGCAGCCATTGTTGTTCAAGCAAGCAAAGGAACCATGCACAGAGAGAGAGCTAACTTAAAAATGAAGAGAAAAGTTGGATTTTGTTTGGGGTGGTACCAGAAGTCTAGAATATCTAGAAATTATGAGGAGGAAGAAATTACAAAATTTTGGAGTTGGAAATTGTGAAAAAACAAAAAAAATGCTGACATGGCAACATGAGAGCCATTCAGCCATATGGTTTTGCTTAAGAATCTGTACGAATGTCAAAGATGAATCTGGTGAGATGGAGTGGAATGTGGTAGTACACGCTTGTCAGACATGTTGCACGTGTCATCTTGTGGGATGACTTGTTTGCCTCACGCTTCGAGCAGTCGCTTTGGGTTGGCTAATCTTTTTGTTTGCTTGCCCCGGACGGGCCGGACACCCAATGGGGAAGGGTCCCAGCCCCATCTGAGATTCGGGCCATTAAGACATCTACATTGCAAAAGCATCCTCAAAGTTGAAGCATTTTCTTACCTCCAAAATCCGTCCAGTTACGATGAGCAAAGCGCGTGGACACCGCGCGTCGAAAAACGATCACAACTTCATTTAGACACGGTCTTGAGTTTGCAAAATAATGCCAGTGCCTGACACTGTCCGTTGTCCGAAGCCCGACACATTGAACCTTAAAATCCCAAACTGATTAATCTTCATCTCCGGCAATGCAATCACCGGAAGATTCCGTGCGGACCCCTCGCGTCCCCGCCCAAAATGAAGGGAACGGTGACGGCAGAGAAGCCGCCGTCGCGAAAACCGCTGGGTTTGTGGTGTTCTCTGGAATTGCAATCAGCATCCTCAAAGCTTTAAACCCGCTCAACAAAAACAGAAATGAAACAACTCAGCCTCAGCCGATCGCCGAGTCGACTCCGCCCATCCCACCTCCTCCTCGACAGCCCGTCGTCACGGTATATTTTTCCACTAACTCATTTAATTTTTTCTTTGAAAAAAAAAATTCTTCGTAATTTGTTGAATCTTTTTTTGATTTTGTGGATAATAAGAAGCCTAGCATATGTTCGGAGAAAAGTGAGGCGGATCCCGCATCGTGTAGAACAGTTGAGATAGTAAGGGGAGATACACTTTGGGCACTCTCTAGGAAATATGGGGTGTGTAAACCGCTTCTTCTTTTTGGAGAATTTTGATCAAATTATGTTGCTTTTTGTTATAATGGGCTGTTTGAAATGTGATTTGAATTGTTTCTTGGTATTTATTTTGTGTTTTGTTTTGGGGATCTTTCTTTAGGTGTCAATTGATGCAATCAAAGAGGCTAATGGGCTCCCAGGGGACACTATCTATGCCGGGAAGAAGCTTATCATTCCATGATATAATTTCTAGCTCTTCATATCTTTTGTTAATATGCATCACATGGTTGGACGAAGAGCTTGTACCGATTCTGTTGTAGTTTTGTCTTGAGAAATGAAATATGTTTCTTATTGCGGCCGTTGGGTAGAAAATATGTTAATGGACAGCCATTTAGTTAGAATACTGCGCCCTTTCGTTTTGTTAAATTTACATTAGGTTGTTCTACTGCTTGATTCTTTTCTGCTTTAATTTTTCAAGTTATGAGGGTTGAAGATGCATATTTTTGAGTGAAAGTTCTGATCTTGCATTTGGCAGCATTAAATTGCTGTAAAGAGATGGTTGCTGGGGGTGATAATTTTTGTTGATGAAATTTGCACTTATTGTCCCTGCTATGGAATGTTTATGTTTTGGAATGTTTGGCACACTGCTAAAAGGTATATATTTTGTGGTGAAAATAATTTGGTGCCTTCACTCTTAAACACATGTTCTTCTTGATCCGAAAGCATCATGGTCTTCTTTTAGCATGTCATTGATTCTTATTCTTTCATTTATTTCTGAAGTTAGTTTGGAAGGTAACTTAATGCATATAAGTCTATCGCAAGATGCTAAGTTGCCCATGTTATTCCTTGAAATTTTGTTTAAATTTTGCAAACAGTAGGCATTGGTTAGAGGTTTACCGGAGTTTTTTTAGTGCTCACATAACAATGGAATTGGATGGAGTTGGTCACTTTTTTCAGAAACATTGATGAATGGCACCTTCAACATCATTCAATTCCAATTCCATGGCTTAGTTCTCGCAGCAGAATGCATCATTAGTCTCATTTCTTCAATTAATGCAACTTCTTAAGCCCATCCTGGAAACATTTTTAGGGATTTCTTTTTATCAAGAAAGGTTTTTCATGCCCCAAGTAGAGTGAAAGATTGATATAGTCTATGCATTTGCTTTTTATTTTTAGTTTTTTTTCCCTTGGAATGGGCGTCATGCCGTGAAAATCTGAGTTTGCTGATCTTTGATGCCAAGTGAATAGAACTTAAAGTTAAAGATCCAGCAAAAGCTAGTAGTATCATGAAGAGGAAAAGAGAGAGAGAGAGGGTTTTTTAAATATCTGTTTTGATATAGTTGCAGAACCTGACTACCAGGGTACAAATTGGCCTTTTATGGATGCTAACTTGAATACGCGGCCATGTCTCGTGTTCTTTTGTTTTTTTTTTTTAATTACATGAGATTAATATTCAGATTATAACTCATAGTATATAAGATTTACAATTGATATTTACAATCAGTTAAATTAGTTTACAATAATTCTTGTATAAGACTGTTTAAATTTTTACTCTCTTTAATATTCGAAAGGTGTCTACTTCACTCATATTTCGAAAGAAGAAATAATGTCATCACTTAATTATATATTATAATTAAAGAAGAAAATAAACCTTTATATGTGTTACAGAGAATCGAACTGCGCCGCTCACAGTTATGAGTACAGGGACCTGACCACTGAACTCAGTTTAGCATGTTCGGTCGCCTCATCATTTTTATATTAAACATGATGGTAATACACTATTGAAACAGATTTAGGCATTCAAAATTCCTGACTAATTGCTTTTGCATATTGGTGAAAGTTGCAGAGACATCCATAATGAAAAGGAATAACAAAAAAGGCTACTGTAAAAACATCTCTAAAAAACTTTTTAAATAAAATTCTACTTCTTATTTGAAAAATCATATTAATATCCAGTAAATTTCTTCCTCTTTTATTAATATTTTATTATTATTTATTGAAAAAATAAGATTGCAATAATTAATATTTATGTTTTCTTTCAAAAATATAAAAACAATTTAATTTGATAGTGAAAAAATTTTAATTAAAATAATATTAACTTATTTTTATTTGATAAGTCTTTTAAAGAGAATTGTATTTTTCCATCCACTTATTTATCTTATCAGAAAATAAATTGATATTTGAAGAGTAAAATTTAAAAAAACTTTTAGAGATGTTTTAATCACGCAGCATTACCTTGAGCTCTGCTGTGATTAGCGTAGCTGAAATTAAAAGCTTAAGCTTCATTCCCAAGAAACGAGTCTCTGCGTATTTGAAGTCTTTGTTCCATTATCAGTTCAAAATCAGGGAGACCAATGCAAGGATTTTTTTCCCCCTCTTCACCGTTTGTGAAGTGTTAAACTATTAAACAGTCAGGATGATAGTAAGGAGAAACATGAATAATCAGTTGAGAAAAAACAATGTCCATATTTAGTATCTGCTATTTTTAGTGCAGCTAAGCCATAATCTTGCATAATAAAATTTAAATAGACAAATAACAAAATATCTCGAACTACCAAAAGCATCTAACTCGGGTTTGCAAAACGCCAAGTAATAGCCACTGTCTACAAACATCAACACTATAAATGCAAAATCGTCATCACACAAAGGGCTTAAGCACCAATATTCTGGGACTTGTTGAGGATCACACCTTCATATTTGACCTGGAACCATTTCATTGCATCTTCCTTCGTGACACGGTGCTGAATCCCAACACGAGACTTGCACCTACGGCGGCGACCTACACGATAACCCGGGCGCTCCAGAACCACAAAGAAATCCATACCATAAATTCCAGTGGAAGGATCATACCTGAAACATGGAAGAAAGGATCAATATAATAATAATAAAAAGATAATACAAGTTCTACAACCAACAAGGGCAATCGCTTCACAAATAGTCCCAATCTCTCAAAATAGGTGTGCTATCATTTACATGTTCTAAATATTATTAATCAAAAATAAATTATGACTATTAATGAAAAATCAAATTATTTGTACAAAACCAACCATGCAATGGATACTTGTCAAAATCCATTAACAACCCAGATAAAAACTGATTTGCAAAATGACACTTTCAAGCTAACACAACTACAGTCACAAAAATTCAATGAAATATGCTTACTTGATTCCAAGATCAATATGCTCTTGAATACCGAAGCCAAAACAGCCAGTGTCACTGAAATTCCGACGCAGAAGCTCATATTCCTTCACCTTCAATCCACTCTCCAAAAGCTGCATTGCCTTGTCACCTCTAACAGTCACATAGCATGCAATCTTCTCATTACGTCTGATCCCAAAAGACCGAACAGTGTACCTGGCTGTTAATCACAAAAACAAAAAATGAAAAAAAATTAACTGCAAAATTGACCCCCAAAAAAATGCAGCAAAAATAAATTATTATGGTTGATACTATCACAACTACCACACAAAATCCAAGGACAAAAAGCTCCTATCCCCGGTACAATAGGTAAAGGGGGACATTTTAAAAGAACAGGAAGGAGAAATAGTTTGGGACTTTGGGTTTCATCATCAACATTGGCGAGCTAAATTGTCCAATTAGCTCAAGTCATCATATATGAGAAACTGGGAAGTTATTAGCATAAAAACAACTTAAATGTTGATTGTTAAGATGAAATACAAATCAAATCATCTCAACTAATGACAATCACAAACACTGTAATATTCATTTACCTAAAAGCTTTCTCTTCTCAAATAAATTCAAACAGAGACCAAAAAAACCCAATCAATCAAACAGACTTGATCCAAATATATTTACATCCATTACTAGAGATCTGAGCAATGGAGAACAAAAAACAACATAATCCAAAAACAATCCCAGTGGACTTGACATAAAGAAAATAATACTACTAAAGAAAATGAGTAAACCTGACTTATCAGAATCTCACAAATTAAAAAATCCAACTGAAGCAATAGGTTATTTGCATTGGACACACCCTTATCACATTCTTAAGCACAATACAAAGAGAGATCTAGAATCCAGAGCTCCTAAAGCTTTGACTTTCTTTCTAACAAAATCCTATTTTGTATAATAATAAATAAAAATAAATAAAATACCCTTGGAGAAAACAGGTGTCTGTCCACTGAGTTGCTCCAGCACCTGCGCATTGTATAAATAAACATGAAAGTTAACTAAATACACATAAAAAGCTGTAACTTTAATAATTTAAATAAATAAAATAAAAAGAGAGAAACAGGGTATTCATTGAAGACCTTAGCGGCTCTGGTGAGACGATCCCCACTTTCACCAACCGAGATGTTGAGCACAAGCTTCTGAACCTTAATTTCCCTCATGGGGTTCGAAAGTTTCTTCTCTGAAGCCTGTTGTTCCCATTTAGTTAAATTTTATTCAATCAACTAATCAAAGCCAAGCATTAACGTAAATACAAAAGAACAAAGAGCTTAAATTAATTGAAAAAGAAATGATAAGTCGAAATTCACAGAGAGACGGAGAGGGAGAGAGGGAAAGACCATTCGGATTTGCTGATGATGAGTTGCTGCCGCTGCTCAGTGAAGACGGAGACGGAACAAACCCTAATATGTAAGAGTGATGCTGAGTTACATACACTAGGGTTTTTGATGGCTTCCGACTTTATAATGAGTGACGATAATGCCCCCGCTATTCAAAAGGTGGGTGTATTCGGAATGCGGCCTGTGTGCTAATAAAAATCATTCAATTTCTTTCCCTAACCTGAGGCCCATGACTTGGTTGTTAAGGGTAATATTATCATAACCTCACAAATTATTTCATCAGCCTCCACTTTTAAATTTTATCTTATTATTTTTCAGAATTATGCTTATTAAAAATATTATTTTTATTTTATTTTATTCTATCTTCCCCCTATCTCTCTAGTGTAACAATCACCTTCACAATTTATTTTCATCAACAACTATTTCACCATCACTACCATCACTACATATCTTTTGCACCATCAACCACCACTTCTGCCAACATATGATCAGTTCGATATTTAATTTTTTTTTAAATTTTATGAAAAGTGACAGATTTTGTTATTATTGATTTTAATTTTGTGTGATAATAAAAAATTATGTTTAATTTAGATTTGGGATTTGATTAGAAGATAATATTTGATTTAAGTCGTGGGAGATGATCTATTGAGACCATTAGAGAAGAAAAATATTTATTTTTTTAATTGAGGATAATTTTGGAATAAATAGTATTAATTAAAAAGTGGGAGCCAGTGAGATAAAATGAGAGGTTAAATATCACTATTCAATCTTTAAACATTTATGTTAAGTTTAGCATGCTCAAGAGTATTAACGAATAAGGATGGTGCCCATTGCGGGTTTGCCATTACCGAACTTGTACTCGCAAAAAGTTTAAATTACCAAACCCACCCGCAATCTGCAACGGGTCTTTAGTTTTTTAGAAAACGTATGCTATGGGTTTTAACAATTACCAAACCCACTCGCAACCCGTAGTTGATTTTTTACGGATTTTCTCATTTAAAATTACAAATATAAAAAAAAATACTTTTAATAATACATAAAAACTTAAATTATATAATTCAAACTATAAATATATAATAACAACCAATTAAAGTAATATTAGTAAATATATAACAATTTTTGTTAAGGCAAAACAAACAAAATCAATTAAAGTAAAATAAAATATTAGTAATAAAAATTATAAAATTTGTATTTATTAAAATCTTATTGTATATATATTGCAGTGAGATAAGTTAAGTTTAGAAATTAGAAACTTTAACTTAAATATATTTATAATCAATTTTTTTATGTAATTTTTGTGATTAAAATAAAAAATCTAAATAATTAAAATAAGGAATGCGGGTTGGTGGATACCTGCATTGGTACCCAATGAATTTTTCTCAATACCAAACTCATTTACAACTCACAGTGGATTTAAGTTTGAAACATCAAACTCCCCCACAATCCTCAAAATGACCTATAGCGGGAGGTTTTTGTAGGTGGGTTTGGGTGGGCTTGCAGGATGGTGGGTAATTTTGCCATTCCTACTAGCGAACCCACAATGAAGGATTTTCTTTAACTGGGTCGAGCATTTTCAGTTTTTATCCATTTGATAATGAAAAAGTAATGAATTCAACATCTTAATGATCTCTTTATTTAAAGGCCAGTTTGGTAATATTTTAGTTTCCTAAAATAATTATTGTTAGTTGTAATATAGAAATAATCAATTATGAAGAGATTAGCTAAATTTTTGGTAAATTTTATTTCTAAAAATACTATGAGTTTTAAAAATAGTCGTATATATTTGATAAATATCACTTTTTAAATACTGTAAAAATGCAAATGAGTTAAATAAGCATAAATATATATAATTTATTTACCCATTTTTATTTTATTAATTTTTTTTATCCCAATACAATTAGTAATAACAAAATTCTCTTCAAAAGTAACGATTTTATTTCCTAATCCAATAAGAATAATGTTATATTTTTATAATATATGTCAATACTTCTTTCATGTGGGCGCCCTCATTTGTTAAATCATGTGAACTAGAGAGTCAGTGTAGATATATTAGTAAATAGCGGGTCCGCATTAAAAAATATGAAGAAGCCTACACACGAGATGATTATATATAAAGTAGTTTTCTGGTCCGAGAACATAAAGTATAGGAAACGTTCGGTAAAACTTTAAAACCGTGGGGTTTTAAAGGCTTAAAACTTAAAAAGTTTAAACCGCACGGTTTATGCGTTTTTCCGGACGTTCTCATACTTTAAAATTTTTTATTGGAATATTTCAATATATATGTATGTATGTATGTATGTATGAAATTGATTCTCAAAATTAAAATTTGAAAAGTTACTTATTCCTTACTTTTAAAATCTATTATAACAGAGAGTGATTTTGCCAAAAATAATTTTTTAAAAAATAAGAAAAATTATCACGCGTATACCCTTAAAATACACTTTTATCAAACGTACTACAACACTTTTAATATGTATCAATCGTTCATCCAAAATTAACAAAATGTGTCTGCTCTCTACTAAACTGTTAGGTGTCGTTTGAAAGTTAATGGAATTGTAGCAAATTGATGATTTTGCTCTTCAAACTCAAATTAAGATAAAGGGAAATTATCAATTATATACCCTTAAATTATCATTTTATCACTTGTATACTTTTAAATTATCACTTGTATCCCTTATTTTTATATAAAAGACCAAATTATCCATTTGACATCATCACATTTAAACGGCGACTAACAATTTAGTGGACAGTAAATATATTTTGTCAATTTAGGATAAACGACTAATACACCCTAAAAGTGTTGTAGTATGTTTAATAACATAGTAAATTAAAGGTATATAAGTGATAATTTCTCAAAAATTAATAAACACTAAAATTTAACTTTAACTTTTCAAAATCATTTTAAGCCTTCAAAAATAGTCTCAAACAAGCCGTAAGTCTCGTTACATCATATTAACAGTTAATAATTAATTTGATGTAATTAATAGCTTCTACAAAGTGACAACTATAGATAAGTTATGAAAATCATTAGTGTTTTTAGTAGATTTTGGGTGTGTGAGTGAAAGCCACAAAACCAAACTAAGAGCAATGAATTTATTTTTGTTAGGACGTAGGGTGCCTCGCTTGTTCGGGGTGTATGGATTGTTTTGGTTTTTTATAGGGTGAGATAAGAGTGAGAATGTGGTAGATATGTTGAGAAGTTTGAATTCATATGTAGAAAGCTCAAAAAGTCATCTTAAACCTACAAAACAACGAGAAAGAGGTCAGAGATGGAGCGGAGGGTGGCCGATAACCACACTCAAATACTCAAGTCAGAGTTGGATTATCTCAAGTTAGAGAGCTTGCAAGCTCTCAGTAATGGAGGTTGGAGGTGGAAGAAACCTCTAGCTCTTGTGGTGTGTGTGTAGGCTGCTATGATAAAAATTAAACCTGAGTATTTTCTAAGGTGTACCCCAGCTACTGTGTCACCTGGCGTTATTTTATTGGCATTCTTTATTGTCATGTTAGAGATATTTTTATCATTTACATGTGTCACTACTTGGGTATTTTAAAATATGCTTGAAGAACAAGTTTGAGGCCCATTCACATGTTAAACGTAGAGGGGTGGTCCCGCGTACCTCTACTAAAGTTGTTTGAGATTTGTAGGTGTGGTAGGAGAGGACAAGTGGTCCCAACTGTCCTGATAACAACCTTTTGGCTTATTTGTAGGCGTGATAGGTCATTGTCTCTTCTTTTTCAACACAATATTCTCTCGTTAATTCCTTATTTTTTGCTAAAGAATCCGCCAATCTTTTTTTGGGATAATGCCTCTTTCATCTCCTAACACTTTTTTAAATATTTTTCTAATATTTTTACCCTTGCTTGGCATACCCTAGGTACCCCTTAGAGTACCAAAGGTACCCAGTGTAGTCCAACATTCTTTTGATGACTTCAGCTATAAAACACTATATTGACATGTGGCATTTTTATTTGGTCTTCTACTTCTCCCCAAACAATTGGAATTTTGGATTTCTAGTATTAGTTAATAAAAAAAGTGAAAATGTAAAGTATTATTCTAATAATAATAAACTAATGATTTGAATTCTGTATGAACATGTGTTTAAGAACTATTAGTTAGATAGAGCATACAATTCAATGAAATTAATGAAGTGAGCTCATGAGAAGAACATCCAGCCAATATTGACGTCAGTTTATACACAAATGTATCGGCAAGAGTTTGTACCCTTCATTATTGGTAGGAAAATGAGATTTATACACAAATGTATCGGTAAGAGTTTGTACCCTTCATTATTGGTAGAAAAATGAGAATGTGAATCAAGTGTATATAATTATATATCATGCTACTTTAATATTATGTTGGTCCTAATTGGAAGCCACTCTGAATGACAAGCTGGGGCAAGAGCATCTCACTTTCTCAAGCAGTGAAACCAACTTTTTTTCCCACTACAATTGGGATCTCATGCCAAAGGAATTCATTCCTTTTTTATCTTCAGTCTTAAAAGGGTGCACTGGCATATAATCGAATCTACCCTGAAGCTTTTTGCCTTTCCGTGCAGCTTTGTGGTTCAGGAACGAGGATCAAGTTATACACAAAATAACTTTTTAAAGTTGCTTTGGTAAACAGCTCAAAAAGAATATCAGTTTTATCGACAAGGAATTGCTATACGTTATCAAAAAAAAAAAAAAAAAAAAATTCTTCATCTATTCATCTAATTAATATGTGTATGCGTTCGCTGCCCTCTTAAGAGTGCTGTTCTGTTTTGCAAGCCATGCTTATGAATCGCCAAGGTATCTGTTGCAGGATTAATTCTCAGCAAAGATTTTCTATGCCATACTTCAGCTAGAATTCCGTGATCCAAGACGAAGATTATTACTTACTTGACCATAATTTGATGTTGTTAATTAATTACTATCATCCGTGAATTGGATTTTTAATTTGGCACCAGATAAGATAATGCCCCAACTAAATCATCACACAGCTATACCACATGCACAAACATGAAGAATGGAAACAAGCTGATTACAAGAAAACTTTGTAATTCCTAACCCGGATGATCTTATTTAGAAGAATACAACATATGCCACAAGGCACTTTATAGACACAGCCGTCATACATATATATAAATATATATGCATTATTCAATCCAAGAGGAATTAATAGGGAAGCGTTTGTAGCGATAGGTTGAATTGGCACAAATTTAGAAGTTTACTTCCACTTCTTTCCTCCATGCTTTCCATGCCTGAAGCCACCGTAGTGCTTTCCATGCTTGAACTTGCCGTGATGGTGGCCGCCGTACCCATGGTGTGACATGTGGTGAGTACCATAAGCAGCAGCAGCCCCGGCTAATAGTCCCCCTACGCCACCATATCCTAATATAAAAACGTACCATAAATGTATAAATAAGTCAACAGCTTCAGAAATTAATTAAACAATAACGCAAATGAACATTCAAATCAAAATATCTGCAGATTCAAACCTGAATGATGAGGTGGAGCATACGGGGCGGTACTGTAAACAGGTGGCGGGTACCCGGTAGCTGAAGAATATCCATATCCCTGCGGAGGGTAACCTTGCGGCGGATAAGCTGCTCCTGGTGGAGGAGGATAGTACTGTGCGGGAGGAGGATATCCATAACCTGGAGCCCCGTATGAGAAGTACCTCCTGTCTCCCATGTTAATTTTCTGATGATATATGGAAAGCTACCCTTGTTTTGTGTGCGAAACAACTCTAAACAAGAAGGTAGCGAGAGAGGATGCTCAAGTTAATATAAACACTTCTTTTTATAAGCAATCTTTTCAACTTTCCATCCTGTGTGTGAACTGGGAAGAGAATATTTTGGATTAACATGTGTTGCAACTTGCAAGAGCAATCAGCCGCGAACATTTTGCTCGTTGGAGAAAGAATAAAAAATTTAATTAGAGGATTCTTTATGATATATTAAAAAAATTGAAAAAAAAATCTCTTTTAAGTTCGGTTTGATACAATTTTTCAAATAAAGTTTATTTAAATAGAGTTTTTATCAAAAAAATTTTAGTTGTTTGGTTGTCAATGAGAACTTTGATTAAAAATTATAAAATTATTTTAATAGACAAGTTATTTAAAGTTATATTATGAAGAAATGAAATAAGATTATGAAATAAAGAAATGATATTTTAGACATTTTTATATTTTAAAAAAGTTTCTCAACTTCTACTTCGAAAAGCTTAAAATTCAAGTTTTTATTAATAGAGACAAAATAATTTATTTATTCTTAAAAAATTTTACTAAAAAAAAAACCAAGCAACAAAAATTTTTTTGAAAAGAGCTTAGGGGATTAAATTTACATTTATGGTTATTAGATAAGTCATACCAAATAGGCACTTGATTTAATTTTTATGACAATTTTTTTTTGTTTGGATTGATTTCATGAAGCACTCATTAATGTGAACCAAATCTTTAATATACAATTTGTTTTTTTCCGCATATTTTTGTCGGTAATAATGTTATTAAATTGACTTTTTAATTATTACAACGACCAATTGTGCATATATATATATTAAAATGAATCACTATATTTGATATATTAAATTAAAGTGATTTTTTTTTGGGTTTTTATAATGCAAATTTGAGATACCAACTTTACAAGATAACGTTACCTTTTGCTAAAGATGTTTTGATTTCACAAGTATAAAAGAAATCATTTGATACCAAGATTATTCATAAAGTGAGGTTGATTAGAATAATTATTAGTTGTTACTTCTAAACTAAAAGGAAAGCTTTGTTTTGGTTGAAAAATCAAGGGTAAATATTTGTTTAGCACATGTATTTTGACTTAAAGTATTCATTTAGTTTATATATTTTAAAAAATATCTCAATTTACTCATGTTATTAAATATGTTATATTCTTATTCTTATTTTTTCTTTTATTTTTACAATAATACCCCACCAACAATATTCTTAAAATTAATCATGTTATCTATAAAAAAGTTAATTAGCAAATTAACCAATAATTATTTTTTAGTACATTAATCAATAGTTATCAATATGACAGAGCTAGTATTTTTTGTACCTTTATAACAATCTTACTAATAACTATTTATAAATAAATTAATATCAACCAATTTGAAGTAATGTTCAATATCTTTGCAACAGTCTTACCAATAATTGTATATAAAAATTTAATTTACCAAATTAATCCTAAAAGTAAATAAATAAGATAAAATTTACATGAATTTTATTTTTCTTTAATTAATATTTTTTCTTTTCATTATTTCCCCCAAGAATATTGTTACAAGGTTATTATTGTAAAATGAAAGAAAAATTAAAGGTAGGAACATGATATACTTAAAATTAGGAGTGTCTTGAGATATTTTAAATATATTTACCCAAAAATTAAATTAACTTCAATTAATGAAAAAGAAATCAAGACCAATCAATACTTCTTGTTAGAGAAACAAATTATCGAAAGATTTAATATTAATTGTTAATGAAATGGGTTTAAAATCTAAAAATAATAATCATTTTTGCAGATTAAATATTGGAAAACCTTTTGCTCATAAGAATTGGATTTTTGGCACCTAAGGAATGAGATGGATTAATTAAGGGATTGGCACAGAACGTACACATGTATTAATCTGGAAATACTATGGAAGACAAGCATGCATTCCTCCACAGACCCCCAGGTGTTTTATTTATTTATTGAGATAATGAGAGCACATTTTTTATTAGACACAACAAGCCAAAAAGCACCCATAGTTTAAAAGTAACTTAAACACAAACATCACAAAGATGAATGAATATTATTCGAGGTACAGGTAATCGGATCTTCACTTCCACTTCTTCAACTTTCCTCCTCCGTAGCCGTGGCTGTGGCCGCCACCGTAGTTCTTTCCATGGCTACCATAGTGCCCGTGGTGGGCCGCATGGTGGGTGCCATAGGAACCCCCGTATCCACCATGATGAGAATAGCCAGTACTTGGAGGGGATGGGCCAGCAGGGTAACTGGTTACGGGGTACCCGCCTTGTTGAGGATAAGCCGCGTACCCGGCTGAGTAGCCACTTGGCGGGTAGCTTGCTGAGTAGCCACTTGGCGGGTAGCTTGCTGGCGGATAAGCTGCTCCTGATGGAGGATAGTTCTGTCCTTGAGGATACGATCCATATCCAGGACCGCCGAAGCCAAACAGCCCTCTGTCACCTCCCATAGTCGTCAGCAAATATAACTGGTCTCCACAATAAAGATATTATAAACTGATTGATTAGTTCCAATTTAATTTAATGGGACTCTTTGAAAACAAAAACTTGTTGCATGAAACAAGTTAATAACATCTTGTCACGTGTGTACATTTATGTTGCGTCTCAAACACGTGCTATTATTCTATTCTACCTCAGCGGGGAAAACAGTTCAAGCAAGGCAACATCTTTGCTTATATTCAAAATTAAGCCATCTGACAAAACTACGAGCACTTGTTATACTACCAATACTAGCTAACAGTAGGATCATTAAGTTAAGGATTCAGTGCTAATCCGATTTTTGTATTGATTTTTTTAGAGAGCTGTACATTAATATAAATATAAGCGTGAAAAAAATAAATAAATAAATATCATTACTGAATCCAAAATCAACGTTGAATCACTTAAAAATATTAAAGTTTAAGAGTTAAAAAACGATAATAAAAATAATAGATGATTGATTGTACCCAAATGAGTTTCAGCTGAGCTCACCTGAACTACACCCTTGTATTATTAATGCTCTTATTCAACTTCATGAAAATACTAAATATATAGATAATGATAATTAAACCAAGTAATTAAACGAGATAGAAAGCTAACCTACTTCAGTAATGTGATGCCCGAAAATTCTGCACCAGACGAGAGCAAAAGATAGACGTACCTAAAAAGCTCATTGGTTTTAGCTTTTATAGGCAATTCTCGACCTGGCATGGCATATGAGAATCTCTGCAAATTGCAATTGTCTTAACCTCTGTTGCAAGGGCCGCCGCACGTGCACTGGAGAGAATATGATTGTACGAACTACGAACTGTATATGAATGATTTATTAGAAAAAAAAAAACAACGATAAAAAATATTTTTTAATCGAATTTTATGATTATAAGAATTTGCTTTTATTCTCGAATCTCGAACAATTATCGGTAGGGATCAATCTTCAATAATTCGTTTTTAGGCATAATCTTACAAGTTAATATTCCACATCTAATTTATGAATTATGTTTCTAGTATTGTATTCTAAGTGATTAGGCAATTGAGTTGTCCATTTTATAAATTATTATGCCATTATATATGTTATCATAAAGTCAATAAAAATTATCAAAATTAAATTATTTAGCGGTGCTTAGATTGTAGGGTTATAATAATGTTACGCATATAAATTGCTTTTGAGAGTTTTTCTATATAAATTGACAACGCATTATTAACTATCGCCACATAGTCGGCATTATTTATTTTTGAATTACTTAATTGCTACTTTTGGTGATTTTATCCTTCACAATTTTTATTGGCTTAGATATAGAGTTTGTATTTATATAATGTCAGAAGAACAAAATCTTTAATTTAAATAAAATGAAAAAAAAAGTCAATTTTATTTAATGAAAATTATTCGTGTGAGCCGTGATAATCACACAATATACTTTTTTTTTAAGGTTGTTTTTTAATATTTCAACTATTATGCATAAGTCAATTTCTTATTTGGATCTACTGTGTTTATAAATAATTTTTTTTAATAAACAACACGAAAGATAACAATTATTCCAAAAGAAATGGAAATGGAATTCAAATTCTAAACCTCTTGTATCACCGCCAGAAAAATGAACCAATTAGCATAAAAAATAATTTAAATATCCGTTTTGGGAAAGCAATCAGCTAGCTGCCAATAACCAACTGACTTTTCTACCCCTATCAGTTTTGTTGAATGACAATTATACTTATTGATCCCCAGTACTCGATTTTTGTTTTTCTTTTTTTTTTTATCTAAATGTAATATTTATTCATTGAATAATATAATTATAATTTTATTAATTATAAATTGATCATCCAATAAAAACATAATAGTTCAGATACAAATTTGGATGTTACTGCTCAAAAATTAACCTTTAATACAAATTTATCCATAATTAGTGGTTGACATCTTTGAATGTTGACGTGAAAATGAAAAAAACAAAAACAAGAGAGGAAATTGCATTCACGCGCTACGGAGCGACGGGCGCGTACGCAGGCAACTCTGAACAGAAATTGTGAAAAACTGGAAGCCGTTAAAATGAAAAAAGAAAGATAAAAAAATGAAAAATAACAACAACAATGAAAAGGTGATGGTCACGCAATTCGAGGTCCGTTGCAACAACTTGGTACGCTGCCCAATAAATATCCGACTTGGCACATCCTCAAAGCCACGTATATTACCAAAATCTTTCATCGCTTTGTCTTTTAAGATTAGAGCGAAAGAAGGAGAAAATCCAATTCATTTACATGGCGATGCGGAGCTTGATATCGGAGCGGGTCTCGTGTCGGAGCTCCGTTTTAGGAGCTAGATGGATGTCGTCGTGGTGGCGGAACGTGGAGCCCGCTCCTAAGGATCCGATTCTCGGCGTCACTGAAGCTTTCTTGGCAGATCCCACTCCTGATAAAGTCAATGTTGGAGTCGTAAGTTCCTCTCTCAATTTCAGCTGTAAATTTATTTTTTTTAAAAAAACACAAATTCTGAGCTCAGCTAGCGATCACAGATGAGTAGAAAGTAGATCCCTGTAGGAACTTCAATTTATGTTCTCTTCTATAATTTTCTCTGTAGCCAGACAGGAGATTATTTATTTATTCTATTAATCATCCATTCCGTAGCTCATTGAAAATGAATTTCAATAGAAATATTAGAACATAACTATCATTTTGGTTGACACCTGGCATGTTTTATTTTGTTTATTCATTTTCTTTTAGTAGTTTAAATTAATAAAATCATTTATTTGTTGGCTTTTGATTAATGGTGATTAAGGGAGCTTATCGAGATGATAATGGAAAGCCAGTTGTTCTTGAATGCGTCAGAGAAGCAGAGCGGATAATTGCTGGAAACGCCAACATGTGAGCTATTGTTTTTACTTTTTGTTATCAAAAATAAAAATAGTATATTATTATTTTGCAAGACTTTTTATCAACCGATAAATATTTATTCTGTTCTTTTTCGCTTTACATGTAGCAATAAGATTTGTGTGTATGATTTTTTTTTTCTTTTTTTCCCCTACTTTTCTGCTTGGTCCAATTTAAAGTACACCTTTATAACTCCACTAACCTATTCGATTCCTTTCTGTTGTCTTCTATTATTGTGTGCTTTGAAACATCGTGGCCTGTTGGTGATATACACCTTTCTTTGTATTCCCTTTTTGGGGTCAAAACTAGTTAGGATTTGTCGGAGTGTGGTTTTGGCTTCCAAGAGAGCTTTTGAATCTTTTATAGCGTCTATGTGAATTAAATAAAAATTGCTTTTGGCCAAGCTTAAAAACATTATTTTTTCCATTTAACTTCTTCAAGTATAACTTCTACTAGTAGAGCTTTTGACTGGAAAATTATTAATGTTTTTTCCATTTAACTTCTTCAAGTATAACTTCTACTAGTAGAGCTTTTGACTGGAAAATTATTGCTTACTTGGTTGTCAATAGTAGCTTTTGGCAAAAACTCTATAGTTAGCCTTAATAGATAATTTTTTCATGATTGGAATAAAATAAAATAAGTGTATTTTAAGCTATTTACCAAACTCACACGAGGCTCAAAAGGGAAAGAAAAAAAAAAAAAGGCATACTCACACAAGAGGAAAAAAAAAGCATACTCACACGGGGGGAGGAGTTGCTAATGTCTTCTCCCATAGACCTAAAACTTCAGCTTCTTTCAGTAGATGTAAAATTTTCTTAACTAGCTCTTCTCTAGTCACAACAAAATGACACTGTACAAAATTAAAAGAACTTTTTATATAAAAACTTCTATCGGCCATTCAAAATGGGCATTCATTTGTTTTGGAGCAACATTTAGTTGATGCTTTTTTAAAGCCCTTTTTTGTTTTAAAAGCACTTGCGAAGGAGCACTTCGTGCATTTCTGGAAGGAATTTCTTTTTGATACTTTTGTAAAATATTAAAAAGCAAAACCAAACACATGTTGAGTTGCATGAAATTTAGAAGGCTTGTCACTACTGTCGGCTCTTATTAGGAAAAAGAAATATGTGAATTTTTGCAGTAAATGTTTATGTTTTGCTTTATTTTAGTAGAATAAGGGAGGTAGGTTAAATAAACCAATACTTATTTGACTTACAACCGAGTTCAATTATGGGCTTTTAAGTCTGATATACCTTGATGAAGCTAGTAGTCTTATGTTTTTATACTCTGCCTTTCACGTTGCTGCTTTTGTTTGGACATAAATGGATATGGTTTTGACATCCAACTCCATGAAACAAATAGTTCATGCGATAAACCAAGATTCAGAACAATTGAAATGTGTCGTCTTTCAAAAATGATTTTTTTCAACTCTTCTGGACTGTTGCACATTACTGTGAAAGGATCGTATTGACTGTAATGTCTGATGTGCAGTTTCCATTTTTTTGGTTTCTCAATATCTTTTGTCTTGCATTTTCTTACTTCTACTTTGTTAAGGATTTGTTCTTTACAGCATGTGAATGTCTCAGCTTCTCCAAAATACAGTTGCCAAGTTCCAGGAATGTAAAATATATCTGTACTGTATGCCCCTAGAAGCTGTGATATGTCAAAGGGCAATGAGTTCATTTTTGGAAATTTAATTCTAGGAGAATTAAGAACACCTTCAATGAGGGAAATACATTTGTACAAATTTCTCTTCTTTTTGGGCAAGCTACACTAAGTGCAAATTACCACTACCCTAATCTCTCCTAGCTTCCTTATAAGTGTGAGTTTGTGTGAGCATAGAACTTCTGTTACTTCTATTCATTACCCCTCCCTTCCTTTTTGTGCCTTTTCCTGCCCTTCTTGAAGGACGGTTGAGCTGGTTGTATAAGTAATTGAATAGGGTTTTTTTGAAATTTTTATCCACCTCTTATTAATATTATAATTTCTGTTTCCAAATTATGAATATTTTGGTTCAGGGAGTATCTTCCTATGGGAGGGAGTGTGAAAATGGTGGAGGAAACTCTGAAGCTCGCCTATGGAGATAATTCTGAGTTCATCAAGGATAAAAGGATAGCAGCTGTACAATCTCTCTCAGGGACTGGTGCATGCCGACTTTTTGCTGACTTTCAGAAGCGTTTTCATCCTGATTCTCAAATCTACATACCTGTCCCAACATGGGCCAAGTGAGTACTGTTGCTCCCTTGCTCTATCCCTTCACAGTCAAATTCTTGATATTTGTTTCTCTTTTTTAACTTTTGAAAATTTAATTATGAAGTCAGAGTTTGCTGTTTCTTCCTCCTGTTTTCTTTAATTTGAAATGTTCTCTAAGTTCTAGCATGAAATTTTAACAGCCACCATAACATCTGGAGAGATGCCCATGTCACTCAAAGGACTTTTCATTACTATCACCCTGGGACTAAGGGTTTAGATTTTGCAGCACTGATGGATGACATTAAGGTAAGCATAGCCATTCTAGTTTCAGGACTGGTTTTTTCACATAACCATTAGTCATTTTCTTCTTTTTGTTTTTAGGGTTCCATTTCCTTTCCCATTTTATGTTAAATCCACAATGCTGACATTCTGTTGTTTGTTTTCTGTTTATATTCCTCTTAGAATGCACCAAATGGTTCATTCTTTCTACTTCATGCTTGTGCTCACAATCCCACTGGAGTGGATCCTTCGGAGGAACAATGGAGAGAGATCTCATACCAAATTAAGGTAAATACTTGTTGCCTATTATTACATTTCATCTAATTTTATACTGTGATGCTGACTAATTTGCCTTGTATATAATAATATGTTCATTTTCAGGCAAAAGGTCACTTCCCATTCTTTGACATGGCGTATCAGGGTTTTGCCAGTGGTGATCCGGAGAGAGATGCCAAGGCCATCCGAATTTTTCTCAAGGATGGTCACCTACTTGGATTAGCCCAGTCATATGCAAAAAATATGGGACTCTATGGCCAAAGAGTAGGATGCCTAAGGTATTGTCTTTTTATTATATGTTGATCCTTTGGATCAATTGTATGTCTTCATGTTGTGAAGCATTTTTACAACAGTTGGCTTAGAAAAATTGGTTTGGCATTTTTTTTGGTTAGGTGGAGGGTGGACATGGGTTTACCAATGCCAATTGCAATTGTGCAAACCTGATCGTTTTCATTTGATTTTCATATAATAGAATCTTATGTTCTTAATGAGATTACTGGTTATTAATTTTGACATTATACTTCTGAATTTCCTCTGAAAATAAGATGGCCATGCATACCTGATGAACAGCTGGTTTGCCCTGGAAGTCAAACTTAGGAACACATCAATGAAGTTAGGAGTTTTATTTCATTTAATGAACTCTTAAAGCAATGACTCTTCTAATTTCTCATTGATGCTGTGCTGATCATTTCAGTGTGCTATGTGAAGATGAAAAACAAGCAGTGGCTGTTAAAAGTCAGTTGCAGCAGCTTGCCAGGCCCATGTACAGCAATCCTCCTGTTCATGGTGCACTCATAGTCTCAACCATCCTTGGAGATGCAGAATTGAAGAAATTATGGCTCAAGGAAGTTAAGGTAATTTATTATTCATTGGCTTCTTTTGTTATTTATTTCATTTATATTTGGTTTTAATACATGAAGTAGTCTTCAACTTTGCATGTATAAGCAGATGAGTAAACATGAGCACAATGTAAGTGCAAACCCATGCCTTGCCGGTGATTCTGTGGGCTAGGCTGGAAGGAAAAAATTATGTATATCATGAAGGCTTCACCTTAAAACTTTAATATAATAGAACATAAGGAATATCCCTTGTCATGCAACCTTGCAGGTCCAGAGTTAATGTGATTAACTACTAGAACTTAGATGGGCTGCTAAAATTTATACCCATATTTGGAGGGATCCAGTTTAAGCGAGAAAAACTGAAATTTGTGCAAACACTTCCACAATTGTGCAGAGGTTGTTCTCACCTAGAGTCGAATTTTCCTTGTAGATTGTCGACCATGGATGAAATTACAGATCATCAAAATTATTTCCAGAAATCATTTATTATCTCTTCCTGGAGTTGTTTTATTGCAGCTTGATTGTACTCGAGGTGCATGCCTTGACTCTTTGTAGTTGCAAAGGTTCTTACCTCCCAACTGATAGAAAATAAAGGGAACATACATTGTAGTTTTGAGTTTATACTGCTACTATAGTTGAACAGGCTTTAATATTATTATAGTCTTCTTTTCTGTTTTAGTATCACCTGAATTAACAATGCTGAGAAAAAAAATCCATCATTAACAATTAACTCTTTCAGGGCATGGCAGATCGCATCATTGGAATGCGAACTGCTCTTCGAGAAAACCTCGAGAAATTGGGATCACCCTTATCATGGAAACACGTTACTAATCAGGTATGGCAAAATTTGGCAAATCCATCATTCAATTTCATTTGCCAAACTTATCTTTGACAGGTTTCATTTGTTTGTGTGTTAATGACAATGCTGGCTCTTGCAACCAGATTGGTATGTTTTGCTATAGTGGGTTGACGCCCGAACAGGTCGATCGTCTAACAAATGAATATCACATCTACATGACGCGAAATGGTCGTATCAGGTAGGATATTGAGCTACAACCTTAACAATCATACGTGTGATACGTAACTACATGCATGCATGTGCAAATTCATATTTGCTAATTTTTATACCGTATTATGCAGCATGGCCGGCGTAACTACAGGCAATGTCAGATATCTTGCAAATGCAATTCATGAGGTCACAAAATCTGCTTAGTTTGTTTACAAAAGTTGCATATCAATTTTTTAGTGAGCCATATATACACGGGCACAATTCAATGCAATAAATTTTTGAAATATTCTTTCCATTCCTTTCATGACTGGGGGAAGGACAATTATAACGGACATCTTTTATTTTTGCTCTTTCACAGGAGCTGCTTTCACTCTTTTTAAGTTTGTTTTGTTTAGGAGGGAGGAGAGAGCCTTTGAATTATCTCATTCTTGTATAATAAACTTCTGTTCGCTACTATCTATGATACCAAGGCAAAATTTTTGCAGTTACATATGAGGCTTTGAGACTTAAGAGAGGTTAACACGTTATTCTATGCGCAGAAATAGGAAATTTTGCTCAAAATGTTATTTTTATTGATTCCTTTAGAAAATGGCATGTATCATGCATAAAACTAAATGATGACCCAAAATACTTGATAATTATAATCAAAGGAAATATCATTTTTTGAATACGCAGAAGCACTGATTTTAATTCCAACACATTAATAATTGGTTCTTGCATTTGGCGCGTTGATGCACGAGTTTAGTTCACCTTTCTTTGAATTGTTGGCTTGTTCTTAGTTTATTCGCAAGTCTGATTAGTTTACGGCTCCTCCAGTTTTTCTTCTTTTAATTAATAAAGTTACCATTTGGCGCGTTGATGCACTAATAATTAGTCTAACTCCAACCCAATCTTGTATTTTTATTTTTGTTTTATACTTTTAGGCTACGTTTTGGCAAACAAGATTGGGTTGGAGTTAGACTAATTATTAGAATTGGAAAAAATTAAATTAGATTGGATTAAACTGAATTATATTATATAGTTTTATGTTTGGTTCAGACGTACAGTACCAGGTTAGACTATTTTAAATTATATTAAATAACATTTAAGTCGATATTTAAATATAAATATCAATTATTCATGAAATTTTATAATCATAACTAAAATTTAAAAGTAATTAATAAGAAAATTAAATATATTGTAAATAAGTTATTACGTAGTCATAATATAGTAATCAAATAACAATACATAAAACAATCTTAATATTTAATTAACTTTTATGAAATATCTAAAATATTATATAAAATTAATTAATTAGTGGTACTATTAATTTTTATGATTATTTTTAATATTATATTAGTGTTTATTAAATCTAGTACAATCAAATAATGCAATAAATTATTAAATGGTTAATTTTATTGATAAATTATTAAATATACAAGTAATGAAAATTTAATCTTGAGAGTTAGTAGAAGTAAAGGTGCCAATTTAATAAGATCATAGATAATTAAAAAAAATTAAGTAAATCATAAATAAAAATTTTAATTAATTAATTAATATTACGTGTCAATTAAAAATTTGATATAAATAAAAGTCTCATGAATGGACAATTTTTTTTCTTTAAATCTCTTCCCATCTAAACCGATGTGTAAATTAGTATTATTAATCCCATAATTTTAGAATTAAATTCAAATTTAGTCCCCCTCAATTCAATCCAACTATGTTTTGCTAAACATGAGATAAATATTTAATCTTAAAATTAATTCAATCCTATACTTACTTATAGCATCCATGGCCTAACAGGATAATCATACGATTCATGAACCGCAGATAATTAATCTATACAGTATAGGCAATTTAATTATATAATTTATCGCACGCAGGAAGCCGAATTCGAGATTTCAAGTTTCGTGAAAAACACCAAATGTTAAAAAAAACCAAATAACTCTTTTACAACTACTATGGAAATATAAAGTTACCGTTTGAAGTAAAGTTATCCCATACCAATTCGAAAAATTCGAAATTAAATCAAGGATAACTTAGCGAAACTTATGTTAGTGTCCATCTTTTGTTAGTCCTATATGAAGCTGTCAAGCTACAGTGCTGAAAGCACTTGAAGCCTTGTTTTAATTAGCGAGTGAGTGTGAGTTTTAATTAGACATGAGCAACAATGAAAGGAGCAAAAGCCATCTTCCTTTTGTTTGTTGTCGTTTGTTGTTTCAGTCAAGTGCTAGCAGTAGCAGGTAGCAATGAGGCTGCATCAGCATCATCAAATTTAGCTTATGGCTAAGATCTAACATGGTTTGGGTTCCACCCTTGGGGAATGCCATGGTGGGGCCACGGGCGATGGCCTTTGGTGCCACCACCTCAACCATCAGCTCCTGCTCGTCCATGGCCTTGCCCATGGGGAACACTCCCACCAATGCCATCCATCAATTGGCCTGCACACCCTTGGCCTTGGGCACTGCCACCGAAACCTGCTGCAGCGCTGCATCCTGATTCAAACACTAAAGCTTGATCATGTTTCCCATTAATCAATTTCTGTCCATTAGTGTTTGATAATATTAGTTGCTTTCAGTCAACACTCAACATCTTGTTGGACAGGTTCAGACTTGGGAGCGAATATAAGAATAAGGATGTAATGAAACAATTAGGTAACAAGAGTTCTTGTTACATTTTCAATTGATTTGTAATTGTTTTCATTTTCCTTTCTTTGGTATTTTCTTCCTTTTGTTATATATGTATACACACACACACCCCTTTCATCACTCTCAGCCGAAACTACTATACCAGATAATAAAACAAGACAAAGTTTTTTAAAAAAAAACTGCAAGTTTCCTGTACATTCTGCGTCCTTTTCCGAACTAGTTAAATCTACGAAGCTCTAAAGTGCAAAGAAAGTGAACCGGCCAAAAATAACAGGAAAGAAAGGGATCATTAGCGAAATCTAGTTTCCATTTGAAGATCAGCATGGACATAATGTGAAATAACACCAAGTTCAAGCAAGAAAGCAAGCCAAACTACTACAGTACTGAGCCCTCGAGCTCTTGCTGGGATTTGCAACTCCTACCTATCTAGACATAAATACAGTCACCTTTTCTTATACTCCTAGCTTTTCAGAATCCTTGCACTCAAAACAATGTACAAAAAAGTAGGGAAATAGCACGATCGACATAGTAGACAGAATCATCAACTTCAAGGTTAAGCCAAAAAGCCAGTATATGCATACATCTTTGCAGGGTGCGAAGATCCATCAATTAGGCCAAAATGTTGAGTATATGTTGACCAGGAAGGTTCTTTCATCCACTTCCCTCCACCAATGGGATTGTTGATACTTGTTTCATGTCACCGTATGTACGTGCCAGCTGAATGTGGCATGCTAAGACCTGTTTGCCGCCTCACATGCTCTGGTATCAGCCTGTTGATCAGTTCAGGTGAAGCTCCAGCTAACTGTAATCAGAATGCGAATAGAATTGATCAGGTAGAAAAATTTTGATTAAAGGAAACTTCTCCCAAAACATCTTCAATGTATATATAGGAGAGTAACTCATCTATGACGGGCTAAATGATACTAAATTGAGCATGAAAGGCATGTGAATGGCGTGCAATTAAATCAATGGCTTTGATAGAACATAAATATCAAATCTTGATTGACATTCTGATGATAACATTACAAAAACAAAGGCTCAGATTTTCCACATCAATGGAATATCCCATGTACTATTTTAAGGTGAGGCAGCAGTAATCAGACACTGCCGTTGAGTGTGTCAACAATGTAATGCTATGTCATCTAAAGCATGATGAAATATACACAAGGATTGTAATGCTAACATTGAGTGGTTCATAATCTTTAATTAACAAAGTGGATACGTACTTCCTGTTTAAAGTTAAAAAGCGGAGGAAAGGGGCGACCATTTGGAAGGCGGGCATTAGGTTCACGAAGCTCATCAAAGAAAGGATGTGCACATGCCTCAAGCTACAATAAGAAAACAAGGCTGATAAGAAAAATAGTAATCACCTACAAAAATAAAAATATAGAAAAAATGAAAAAAATAATAACAATTCAACTGTTTCAAATTGTCATAATGGACAGATGAGGAAGTGGCTGCTGACACCCAAAGTAGAAGATGTCACACTTGAAAGGTAGGAAATTTTTTTTACCAAGTGAAAAACATAGAAAAAAATTCATTTGAAAATGGGCTTTTAAGTGAGCACAAACGTTTAATCTCCATTAGTAGATGACAAAGTCCAACTCACCGCAGTACAGCGGAGACTAGGTGAATATTGAAGAAGCCTTGATGCAAGGTCAATTGCTTCCGGAGGCATTCGCTTGTGGAAAACCTGAATTAAGGAATGTTGCAGTAAATATACAAGTAGAAAGAATTACTGAAACAAAGTCTACATTCAACAATTATAATTTGACTTGTTAACCAAGAAACAAACCCTATCTAACCGAAATTTTTAGATATATAGACAAAAATGAATATAACATATAACCAAAAATATATATGAATATAATACACACATACACACACAAAAAAAAATCTAAATGCTTTCAGAAATCAAGAGACTCAAAGTTGAAGACAGTAAATTCACTCATGTCTAGAAAGTAGAATGATAAAAGAGTGGCGCATGTGGGTAGGGGTGCCTGTTCTTGTACAAAACCCAACTTCTTGGACCATGTCCATACTTATAACACTAAACAACTTTGTGGAGTAGAAACTCCTGTAAATAAGAAATTCAATGCCATTCATTATCTTGTTCTTGAAATGAAGTTCATTTCTAGAAAACCATTAAGCAATTTTATCAGGGAAAGAAAGTGGTTAAGAGTATACCTTGTGCCAAGGATGAGCCTTAATCTGAGGAAATCTAAAATCCGTATAGTTTGGATTCATGCATCGAATTTCTTCCCGAGTAGGAGTCCCAAGAACCTAACTCACACATGATCTCATGATTATTTGAGCAGAATAAACCTTGGTAAATGGTTTTGACATAGATAATGTTGCTCACCTTAATAATCTCCACTAGTTGGTCAACTGCATTTTCCCCTGGAAATAATGGCTATGAAAAAAGAATTGAAATAATTAGAAGTAAAAAATGTACATGCAACTAATATAAACTGAGCACATAGCTTCACATATAATTGAGAAAACTGTAGGCAGTACAAAATTTTTAAGTTTGAATAGCTACTTATATTACTAACCTGGCCTAGAAGCAGCTCGGCAAGAACACAACCAGCTGACCAAATATCAATTGATGTAGTATACTCTGTTGCACCAAAAATCAGTTCTGGAGCTCGGTAATATCGAGAGCATATGTATGATATATTAACGTCGCCCTTGACCTGATATCCAGGAAATGAGACAAATTCATCAGAAAATGTACCACAGAATACTCTCCAGCTGGGGTAATATTATTAACTTCATTAAAATGCAATAATAATGTTTAAAGCACTACTATCTTATTCCTATTTTTCAAAAAGTTTAAGCTCAATGGTCATGGACCATTTCATTTCACATACAAGTTTCCCAGTTTACTCTCTAGTCAGGGGTTTGCTGCCCATACACATATATCCATTGTATCTACTCCCCATATGTGAATATTTAATAAATGCACCCATGTACGGGGACCTTCACAGTATCAAGCGTACAAGCAATCAACCAGGAACTCAAAGCTGACAACCATTGACTTGTGGCTCTACAACAGGATAGGCAAACAATGGGAGCCCATCACCTTCTACTAACTTGGGTGCCACAAGGCTACTGATGTCACCATTTGCCATGGAGTAAGCCGCTAAAGCTGTGGTCACCCAAAAAGCCAAACAATTCACACATCTTAACACAAAAGGAGAAATTTATAGTCTTTGGACCAGGATCTTACACAAATTGGATACCATCTTCAACCCAAAAGCTCAATCAAACCTAGCCTATCTTTTACTGGACTAATTCTACACTGACATGTGATTTACTACTAACATACTCATGCATACATTCAACAAAACCATAGGTGAAAGATGATGCCTTCTTTCTTATTATCTAAAACTGAATTTAGACCATAATGCTCTCCATAAAATAGCATTAGCCTGTATTAGGGATGAACGGAATAAACTGTGTTATTCTCCATTTTATTAGGTAATGACAACTCAGAAATGCTTACACCAGAACTTTTTAATGAATATATGGTCATGACTGACTTGTCAGGAGATCCCTATGGGGTTTCTAATGCCGGCAACACTTGAAAGAACTTAAATGACAAGGGGATGCACCTACCAGAACTTTTGCGCTCCCAAAATCACAAAGCTTAACCTGGTGGGTGAGTGGATCAACCTACATAAAATATGTTGGTGCATTAGGTTCTGAAAGAAGCAACTCATAGAATAGCTATGTATAAAGAGTAACGTACCAAGAGGTTTTGAGGCTTCACATCCCTATGGCAGACCCCAGGAACTGTATGAATATATGCCAAGCCCCTAAATATCTGAGACACATTTTCTATTACAATAATCAGGATTTGTTAAAATGAAAGGGGAATTTCAAAAAAATAAATGAGGAAAATAAAACATACTTGATATGTATGCAGTTTTACATAGATGAGGGGCATTCTCTGGTTCATATTGCTGTAATGCTTCAGCACCCGGTACATAGTCTCAGGAACATATTCCATAACCAAATTCAAAAAAAGCTCATCTTTACTTGTTGTGGAGAAGAAACAATGCTTAAGGGAAATCACATTCGGGTGATCCATCACACGCATTAACTGCAGTTCACGATTTTTATACCGCCTGTCTTGCAAGACCTTTTTTATAGCCACTGTCTCGCCAGTTTCCAAGCATTTTGCCTAAATACGGTTGAAATCAGAGACATAATGAGTAAAAGAATAGACGGAACCTTAGTTGTTATTAAATAAATATGTTTGCAGCTAATACCTGAAAAACAATACCGAATGATCCAGTACCAACAACACGCTCTGCCATGTAACTGATCGTCTGCAAGAAACAAACACCCATACATTAATTACACAATGACTCAAAAGCTCTGATACATCGAGTTATAGTGATATATATAGAAAAAATACCTCTTAGGCACAAAAAGGGAATAATATATTAGCAAAACAATAATCTGTATATAAGATTGATCAATTTTCAAGAAAAGTTACTGCTTGAACTAAATAAGAGCAGCATGAAACAATGACCAGTTAGAAAAAAATGAAACTTTGCTTTAGACATCCTTGAACAAAGACCATGTACTCACCTGCTTGGGTTCGCCATTTTTGCCTCCGACTGTGGTAGAAATGATGTGACCGGTGACAGCATCATTCCCCTGAATAACTGCAGCTGACATTTCCTGCAATTCATAGAAACAAAAAATGAATTAACAAAGGCACTAACTACAGGCTACTTTTGAATGTGATAACTAGGATACTTGTTTCGATATTTGTTGCATGTAGGACACTTGTTGAAGCAAAAATGCGGCCACAGCCACTAGTAACTCACAATAATCGGGCAATAAAGTAGATTCCATCTTAATTAACTATAAAACCCAGTACAAGAACATGTTTATAATGCACATGGCATCCTGTTAACCAATCGTTCATCGAATTAATTGTATTTTAGAAGCTACCATATCCACTTGTAATCCATGCAAAATCAGATACAGGCATCTTTATCCGTGAAATTATGGTGACTTGCCTTTTTGAACTGGGGTTATGACAACACTTGATGTCTTTGTTGAAAGCGACAAAAAGGCAATCGACGATGATCAAGTTAATAATTCAATTAGCAACAGTTAAAAGCACAAAACAACAAACAAGCAAACAAAATGAGAACTGATTAGAGCCTGTTAATACTTAAAAAAATAACTTAACCACAAGATGAGAAAAGAAAATCAACCACAATGTGGAAGTAAAAGATGTCCACGGAATGCAGATTATAAGGCAGCCACAAAGATCATGAAGTGCTATTTTTAAGTATAAGAAAAGCAATAAACAAAGACCATAAGTTACAAGAAAGAATCACATGCATCGAAAAGTTAGCCTTTAAAACAAGAAACTATTCACAAGAGAATCGAAGAACACTCACTAGATGAAGCAAACTACAACAGATTTAAGAACACTCTACCTAAAGCGAAAGAAAAAGAAGCGAAAAGTTTCAGAAAAGAATTTACAACTCTTGAAACAGAAATCCAAAACATCTACCTGGGACCAAAAAAAAAAAAAAAGGATTGTGACAGACCCAAAAATCTAATATAAAATCAAACTAATAAAAGGTAAAAAAGAAATGGGTGTACCAAAAATAGAGAAAAATCTTAATGCACTTGTGGGTAGCTGAGAAAACACAAAATGCAAAGATTTTTAAGCTTATTAACCTTAAAATTCAAGCAAAATTCAACATACTTCTCTCCTTTCTCTACCAAAATCTAAATTTAAATTAAAAAAATCCAATTTTATTCTCTCTTCTTTTACTTTATTAAATTATTTTATCCATCCCTAAAAAAACTAGAATAAATAAATGAACAGTGCGTAACATTACTTGAGATTATTGTGGGGAAAAAAGCAGTAAAACCAACCGGAAAGTGAGTGGGATCACAGATCAAATAGAATCTGAGCTAAAACAAAGATAAATTAAACTAAGCTAGATCTAAAACGAAGCTACTACCATATACTAATAAGTAAAAGAAGCAGCAACACAGAGAGAGAGAGAGAGGGGAGACCTTGTCGGAGTCCATATCCGGACGGTGTCGTTTCTGCAGGTCATTGTCGACGTGCGGTTGCTGCGATGGTGGTGCTTGTGCTTGTGGTGGCGGTGGTGGCTGAGGCTGAGGCCCCGAGGGCATTGAAGCCATGTGGGTTACAGCTGCTACAGCTTCAAACTTTCAATTCAATACACATACACGCACTCACTCTCTCTCTCTCTCTCTCTCTTCCCCCACTCTTTTCTTCCTTTTTCGCTTTGCTTTACTTTCTCTCTCTTCAGTCTCTATTTCTGTTTTGATTTTGGTTTGGATACATTAGAAAACAAGACAACTTACTTTCTAGTTAGACCCACGCGATTGTTCGTGGCAGTGTGAATCACGCTCCAATCACGTTTTTTTTTTCCTTTCTTTTTATGTTGTAAAAAATAATATTACGTCCGAGTATTCATTCATTATTTTAGTTTGGCGTATTACGAGTATGCCTACCGTCTAATTGTATTGTTGTTGCCCAAGATACCAAAAGCTGTTTTAAATTTTTTGTTTATTTGTTTTAGTCGTGTGTACGGAGGAGTTAATCATATTATCCATTAAATATGGTCTCAATTATCAAATGCTTACAATTGTTATTTAATATATTTAATGCATTATCCGGTTCATTAATAGCATTCAATTGCTAAGATAAGGTATGCATTTCCTAATGACATGTTTTTGTCAATTCATTGGTAGATTTTGTAAAACGAGCACATTAATAATGAATAGTAGTGTTAATCATTGCTTCACAATATTTTTTTTTTCCAAATCAATTAAGACCTTCACTAAAATTAATTAGAATCCTCTCATTAACTCATCTTCTCCTCCTTAGCAAAATTCACTTAAGTGATTGTTAACTAATAAATTAAAAAAACAAAAATACTGAAATTATAGTCATATACTAATGCTAAACAATAGATAATATAAAGATTCTTATAAGTTCGTCAAAACTCTTATTAGTAGATGATCCTAATTCCATTGAAAGACTCTTTAATTTTTATTTATCTATGTAGCAAATAAAATACTGAAAAATAAGCTCTCTTTTAAAAAATTCTTCAAATAAAAATAAATTTTGTATTATTTTAATTAATTTTTTTTCGCATAAAAAAGTTACACCACTTCTTTCCTTTCAATAATATGATATAAAAATAATATAATATTAGGTAAAGATAGAGAAGTCACTTTTCAATAGTATTGAAAGAGAAACACTGACTTATTTAAAGAATCATAATTAAAAAGTTTTTTTGAAACTTTTAGTACTAACATGACTCTTCAATAAGAAGTAAAATCTCATTAAAAAATTTTGTTTGTGATGCTCTAATATAGTCCATTACAAATAGTAAAAGGGATAAGTTGAATAGTTGATGGATATTGCTATTGTACAATAGTCACATGACACACATTATTATTCTCATTAATTACATTTATTTGTATAATTCAACTCAATCAATAGGTCACAAGTCATTATCTAAAAACCAGTTCCGCATATGTAAGGGATAAAATAAAAGATAGAAGAACATAAATTCTAATTCACTATATAATAAAATACACTACATTAATTGGAGTGTATGTTTTACTCTCTTTTTTTAATTTATCTCTTATTTTAATAATGTAAGAGATCACTTATGGAAAATTTTCTCATATGTTCATGTCATGTTAATTTGTTATATAGCATTAGTTTTTAAGGAAATCAAATAAGATATGATTCCTCCTGTACATTAATTAGATTTTATCTAATTTTTAATTATACATGGGATCGAAATAGGGAACATAATTTGAATTCCAAACTGCTTATATTAACTTAAACAAACTTAAACAAATGATTTATACATGCCTTGCGAAATAGTTTATACCTCTAATACTATTCACTAATTACTTGACATCTGACACCCACTATATTTTAGCAATAAAAATATAGCATTACCGTACGCAACATGGATGATCTCCCTGTGGAGAGGGTAGGTACTTGTTATTTAACCCATTTAGTACATTGATCAAATGAACCAAAATTATACATGCGAATTAAAAAAAAAAAAGTTCATTTATGATTAGAAAGATGATAACAAGAAATCTTTATTAATTTAAATCCACAGTCTATTATTATAGAAAGTGGTGCATGGCGAGACACCATGCATGTTGATTATTGACGACAAGACTCCAGCAACTGTCGTACAGTTTCTTTACATTTGGAGTCAATTGATGACAATGGGCCTCCCATGAGGCCCACTTCCTTAAGCAGCTTCTTCTTGGATCATTCACTCTTCTCCAATTATTGCCGACTTAAGAAATTATTAGATTGCTTGCCTGTTTTGGTCGAAATTTCATCATGGAGCTTCCTCTTGAATTTTCAAATGCTAGGTGGTATAAAAGATAATTTGTGGAGAATTTTCAAGGAAAAGTGAAAGATAAAAGATAATGCTACTGCCCTGTTAAGTTCATCTCATTTCTCCATTCTAAAGGAAGGAGATTGAATTGAAAAATTAATGATAACATGGGCCCTTTGTTTGTGCATGGTTTTGTGTTTCTAATAATTGATGTTTGGTTCCTGTTCCACAATCAAAACCGAAATTTATTTTATATCATAATAAAATTTCTATTTTTGAATACCCAACTGATCAATTCATTCCACATAGTCTTGTCTGCTGCTCCAATTAGATGAAACATAATTAGGATGTTCATCATAATTAGTATATTCCGTTAATCAAATATGCTACTCTCCATTTTTATTTTATGAGAACCTCGACGAAATGAGAAAGATTTTTATTATTTAAAAAAAAAGAACAAAGAAAAATAACTAATCAGAGATATAATGTCATAATGAACTTTACTCCTTTAATAATTATTACTGCATATATACTTTTTTTTTTTGAAGCCTTTGCTGCTGACATGGTCAAAATAGGCAATCTTAGTCTAATTTCACTAGCACTAACACTTCATCTTTCACACTATAGTTATATTTGTTCACTTAAAGTGTTTATCTGATTCAAGATCTCAAATTTTTTGAAGTCCTGAATAAGTTGACAATAGTATGAACATACTTTTACAACGATGTAAAAATATGCTCACACTATTGTCAACACAGTTTAGAATATTATTGAATTAGCTGCTGAGTCAGCAGTTATATCAGTAAAATGTAAACAAGATGTTAAGTCAGCCTTCATGTAGGCAGGTTGTTATGCAAGTCACTCTTAGTTGTTGTTTCCCTCCACAAAGTTGAGACAACTTTAAAATATTTGATTTACTCCTAAGTATAAGAGTGTTTAGTTATAATATATTTTGGTGAGTCTGAGGTCAATCCATGGAGAAATGATTTAATTTGTTTATTTAAGTTTATCAAAAAAATTAAAAATTAAAAATAAAAATATGCAATTTAATTTAAGAAAAATTATGAAATTGAAATAATTAGGGTTATGAATCCACTCCTAGTAATAAATATTATTTAACAAATTCTTTTCATTTTTCCAAAAGATTAATCGTATAAATTATAACTATTTTCCCATTAATTTTATTATGAATTAACAACTTAATGTGTCAAAACTTAACTTGTTTATAATAAGTCAAAATACCATTTTTCCATACTTTATACTAAGGTATTAGGAATTCATTGTGCCAAAATCTCATGTTTATCTACAATAAATCAAAAAATTAAAATATAAAATATGGATAAAATTAAATAGAAAACAATTTAATTTATGAAATTAAAATAGAATTTGATTAAACTATATTTTTTCTAAGAGTTTCACATTCCCCTAACTACTAATATTTAACTAAATATATTTAAATAAAAGGAATTTTCTTTAAAAACAAAAAAGACATAATTAAAAAATGCTTGAAAATTGCAAACAAAACTAATTTTATTTATTGAAAATATATTATAACGAGAGATGAGAAGAAAAATTTGGGGGGAAAGAAGAGAAGAGAATGTGTAAAGAGGTGTGTTCACCCCCCTCTCTATTTATACTAATACATGGTAAATCTACACTACACAAATAAAAAAATCTAATTACATCTTAATCTTACACTTGTTCTACTAATAATCCCACTAATAAAACATAAACCTAACTTATCTACTTAAGCATATCCAACACATTCCACTAAAAATTACCATACCTAACATGATAAAAACTTATAATTTTACAATTACCACATTTACCATGGTAAAAACGTAAAATTTTACAACAAAAATCTCGGATCCTCTTCGACAATGACATAATTTCTCAGACTTCCGGAATCTAAATTTGACATCCGTACATTTGTTTGGAGCCTCAAATTGCATGAAATTATTAATTTTACCTAATAAACACATAAAAATACACAAAATCAAATATTTAGAAAAATAATTAGAAATTCACACTATGTTACACAATTACAAATATAAATTACACTAATAGCACAAATAACATTGTTATCCCTTAATAAACATACAATTTTAACACTAATCAAAAGTGGTTAAGCTGAGCTGTGTTTTATGCTCATGTTTTTATTTCTTGTAAAGGGTTCTAGTTACTCATATAAATATTCTTGTAATCTGAGTTGAGTATGTAAGCTAATATGATGAATTCAATTCTTTTGATTACTCTCTTCAATTTGTGGTAATGGACTTGAATGCTACACTGATGGATCTAGGTCTGTCCTAATCAATTTCTTCCATATAGATCTCGATCTAAAGGCTCTTCTTCCAACACATAAGGTTATGAAAATGTAAAAAATACTATGTGACAACGCCATGATTAGCTTTTGCTTAGTTGGATCATGTCATAAATGACTGTTGATATACTCAGGTTTGTGGTAAGCTCTAAAACCTCGTCTGAGTTGAGGGAAAATCTTGAAAAACAACATGGATCTGAATCTATGGCTAAGAAAGTTCATCTGAAAATGTTTCTAAGTAATTTGAAAAAATGATATTTGTCAATGATTGAATATTTCATAAAGCTAAAAAATGTTACTAATGGCCTTACTTTGGCTGGTAGTCTTGTGAGCAATATAGATCTAATTACTTATCTTATTACTAGTTTAGATCAGTCATATTATCTTATTGTTATTTACATTGAGACAAATATGTTAACTATAGACCCTAGTGAAGCATATGTTATGCTTTTCACACATGAAGCTAGGCTTGAAAACAGTAAATTCAATGATAGCAAAAAGGTCAAAAATAATTGTGCAGCTAATGTAGCTCAGGTTAGAAATTTTTAGAAGAAAAGAAACAATAATATTCAAGGTAACTGGAATAAAGGTGGAGGCAGCAACTGAAACTCTAATCATGGTGGTTTTGGTTGTAATAACAAATGTGGTTATCAGGGACAAAACTCAGGGAAAGAAAATTAGAATAATATCTATAAAGCTTTTGTTTGTAGTTTTAACAATGATTTTACTGGTGGTTTCAACAATAACTTTGGAACAGGTGGTTTGGTTCAAGAGTTATTGGAAATAGATTTGTTCAAGAAAAAAGAGTTGCCTATCAGATTTTTTTCGGGTTCAATCATACTACAGCTAAATGCAAAGATAAGTTCAACAAGAACTTTGTTCCAAACTTTTTAGTCATAAGTTACTTTCTTAGTTAAAATCAGAGGTTGAAGGCAGTATATGGCCACATCTAAGGGAGCTACTAATTAAGGCTAGTACCTTAACAGTGGAGCAACTCACCACCTCAATAGTTTATGGCCACCTCAATAGGTTGGTGGTAAGACTTATTTTGGCTATAATTCACTCGTTGTAGGTAATGGTTAAGTTTTTCAAATTACACATATAGTTTATGCCTGCTTATATACTTGCTTTGGCATTTGTCTGTATCTGAATGATGCTGTATGTGTTCCTAAACTTACCAAAAATTTTATCAGTTTTCAAACTTCTTAACGGTAATAACATTGTCATTAAATTTTCCTATGATGCTTGTTTTCTGAATGACAAAGTGAATAAAATTCTATTGGCTCGAGGGATTGCTAAAGATGTTATGTACAAGTTACTATTACTAAAAGAATTCATATCTCTTTTTTATATGCAAGACTTCCAACCTAGTTCTATAGTGTCAGTTCTTTCTTTTAATAAGGATATCAGTTTTGTTGAAAACTTTAATAATGTTTTATCTTTCAATTTGAAGTCAAAGTCTCTTATAAGTTTCCATACTTCAATTTCTATTTCAATAAATCTTTTACATGATCAACTTGTCACCTAAGCAAACATGTTATGCAAACTATGCTAAGGAATAAATGTTTGTCTTCTGTTAATGTCAATAATTCATCTTTTCAGTTCGTGATGCATGTCAACTTGAAAAATTATATCAGTTACATTCCTCAGTCATTGAGATCAAAACAAAATATCTCTTAGAATTAATTCACATAGATTTATGGGGACTAGCTTCCGTAATATCTATGAATGGTTATAGATGTTACATTTATTTTGTTTATGATTATACTAAATATTGCTGGATCTTTCCTTTGATTTTTAAGTCAGATGCCCTAACTAAATTTCAATACTTTAAATGTCTAGTTGAAAAACAATTTAATCTTTCCATGAAAGCCTTACAATCTAATATAGGAGGAGAGTTTAGAATTTTTCACCCTTTTCTGCGACAAATAAAATTTAGATTCACTTATCACCACATACATTATCAAATTATGTTATTGAAAAAAGCAAAGACATATTATTGAAACATGTCCAACCTTTTTAGCATAAGCCAAAATGACTATTTCCTTCTGATGGGAAGCATTTCATATTGCCTCATCTTATAAATAGAATGCTAACCACAATTCTCAATAATTTATCTTTTTATCGAAAACTTTATCATCAGTCACCAAATTCTCAATTTCTTAGAGTGTTTAGTTGTGCATGTTATCCATTTCTTAGGCCTTATAACCAACATAAACTTAATTTTTATTTTAAAGAATTTCTATTTTTAAACTCAGCACCCTTCATAAGGTCTACAAATGTCTAGATAAATCAAGCAAAGTTTATATTACCATCCATATTACCTTTAATGAGTATGACTTTCATTATTTTGAGTTATTTTCCTCTTCACCATCCTCTTATAAGTCAATATGAGTCTGTATTGCACTAGTTTGCATTCTTAATGATAGCAGCTTTAGTTATTCTTTTGTTACATCACCTACACCAACCATGTCGCCAACATCCTATTCTTAATCCACACTTCAACAAGTTTTATCCTTTCCTTAGTTGTTCCAAGGTCCTGACCACATTATTCTCCCCCATGTTCACTTATCTCACTTGCACAACCATCATAACCAATAGTATCACACCATCCCATTATAATAGAGTAAAATTTGAAATTTACAAGCTAAAAATCTATCTCACAACTAAAAGTGGCTTCAGCTGATCAGCAGTGACATATAGCTAGAAAAATGCATATAATACTTTAGAGAGAAATGGAACTTGAACTTTGGTTCCAACAGAGACACCTACCAAAATTATTGGTAACAAATGGGTTTTTAAAGTTAAATTCAATCTAGAAAGGAGCATTTCAAAGTATAAAACCAGGCTAGTTGCAAAGGGTTTCACTAGACATACAATGTAGATTTTTTAAAGATATTTAGCCTTGTAATGAAGCCCTGTACTGTCAAGATGGTGCTCAGTCTAGCAGTCATGCACTATGGGTCGATAAGGTAGTTAAATGAAATCAATGTCTTTTTCAAAGGGATTCTTTATAGAAAATGAGTTTACATGCCAACCAGAAGGCTTTATTAATCGTCAGTTTCATACTCATGTCTATAAATTAAACAAAGCTCTTATGGCCTTAAACAGACACCTAGAGCTTGTTATGACAAGTTAAGAGTCTATCTAGTTTAGTAGGGATTTCAGTCTTTAAAGTAAAATACTTCCTTGTTTTCTTAAATATATTGGTTGTGATATACTAGTTATTCTCATCTATGTAGATGGCATTCTAGTAATTAGTTCCAGCAATGCTTAAATAGAGAGTTATCAATCAACTTGGGTCAAAATTTGCTCTCAAAGACTTGGGAGATTTTAATTACTTTCTTGGTTTAGAAATGACTCATTTGTTGATGGTTTACACCTCACTCAAATAAAATAAGTTGTTGATATCATAAAGAAGGTTCATATACTTGACAGTAAAATCTACAATACACTTATAAGTGTTGCTGACGAACTACAAAAAGACAAAGGCAATATGTTTGAGAATTCATCACTTTATAGGAGTACTATTGATTCTCTCCATTATATAACCTTAACAAGGCCAGACATAGCCTTCATTATTAACAAATTGTGTTTATTTTTGTAGCTCCAACCACTTCGCACTGGCAGGCATGTAAAAGAGTGTTGAGTTATTTGCAATGTATAGCATGCTATGATATTCAGTTCTTTGATTGAGGGCCACTCAACTTGACAACCCATTCAGATGCATATTGGGGTTCTCATCCAAATGATAGAAGGTCTGTTGGAGGTTACCGTGTTTATCTAGGCACTAATCTTGTCTCTTGGTCCTCAAAGAAACAAAACATTATCTCTAGGTCAACTGTTGAGCTAGAGTACAGAGCATTAACATTGGCAACTTCAGAAGTTTAGTGGATTACCTATATCTTGAAGGAACTACAAGGATCGATGTCTAAACCTCTGGTTCTACATTGTGATAATAAAACTGTAGAGGCTTTAGCTAATAATCCTAAGTATCATTCAAAAATCAAATACATTGAATTAGATCTTCACTTTGTTAGAGAACAAATTGCTCAGAAGGAGCTTACAATTGAACATGTATCCATCTCTAACCAGCTAGCAGACATATTTACTAAGCCCCTTGCCTTTGATAACTTTGCTTATATGAGAACTAAGCTCAATGTCTATCCAAGACCTTGAGCTTATGGAGGCATGTTAAGAATATTATTGACTCAACTATTAAGTTAGCACTTATATCAGCAAAATGTAAACAAGATGCTAAGTTAGCATTCATGTTGATAGGTTGTTATGCAAGTCACTCATTGGTTGTTATTTCCCTCTAAAAAGTGGTTGAGTTGCGTTGTAATCTCACTTTTTTTTTTCCTTGTAGAGGTTCTAGTTACTCATATAAATACCCTCATAATCGAAGCTACATTTGTAACCTAATAAGATGAATTCAATCTTTTGATCTTTCAATTGAATTACGATATTTTCTATGTATTTTTCTTTTACTTTATCAGTAAACGAAGAGAATAAATTTCTTTCACTAACACGTCCATTATTATAAGTTTGAATCAAAAAGTTTTATATGAACTTACGTTTAATTTGGGATACACACACATGTGTGTGTGTATAAAATATAAAAGTGCTAACGAAATATTTCGGATGGTCTAAAAAGTTTGTCCCACATGAAGAGAAAAAGGACGCAAAGAAAATATCACATAAACTAACTCCGAAAATGTAATTGCATAATTATGACCACATGCAGTTGCAGTAATAAAGCTTATTCAAATTGAAAGACTTAATCACAATTCCATAAAAACAAGCGAGCATAGGCAGCTCGCTAGCAGAGTAAATCAATTAATTAACCACCCTGCAGTTTCTCCTAATCTCTCCATTAGTCCCAGTGAGTGGGCTAATATTGCCCATTTTGACCATTGCAGCAGCAAAGTCTCTGGCAAAAGAAGCAGCATTCGTGCTATAACCCCTAACAGTTGCATCCTGAGAGCCACCATTGAACAGCTCCTGATCAGAATGAAGCAGCCCACGTCGGTTCACCAGGTTCTGATAGTAGCTGTTATCGAACCGGTTTGGGGTCTGGTCCAGGGGAGCAAGATTGGCGTCGCCACCAGTAGCCGGGCAGGTTGTTCTTCTGGTGGTTGCAAAAGCTGGGTCAATGTTGGTGTCGTTGTATATGCGGTTCCGGAAGGCGGTGCAGCGAGCGAATCCGATGGCGTGGCCGCCGGAGAGGACAGTCATGTCTTGGGCGGTGAGGCCTTTGGCTGCAAACATTGATATGAGTGTTGCCAGGCTGGAGGATGGTCCAGGGATTTGGCTATTGGCTGCACTCTGACTGGCCGTTCTTGCATCTCTCCGGCCGACCGGTACCGTCCAAGTAGGTCCCCCAAGCTGCATAAAAACAAAAAAAAAAAAAAGAAAAAAAGTTGATGAATAAATTGAAATATGAATGATTAGAATTTTTTTTTTAAAGCAAAACCATTGCAGTAAACACAAAGACACATATACTTGCATGCAAAATTAAACTGAGCTATTAATATTTCAACAAAAAGCAAGCAATGACTGACCAAGGCGACACCGTCTCGGGCTGCAACAGCAAGGATGTCGGCACATGAAACGGTGGCGTTGCAAGATGCTTCCAGACGAGTTTTAATGGCATCAATCACTTCAAAACCCCTAGCGGAGTTTCTGTTTGGTCCTGCATTCTTCTCGCCGGTGAATGTGGCTGTGTCATCTAGTAGTACCGACCCATCGCAGCCCTAAAAAAACAAAAAAATATATATAAACATAAAATATGTAACTCTCAAATCATGATAAAATTAGAAATATATATATAATTTTCTAATTCGGGGATTAAAATTCAGGACAAGTTGACCGAATGTGAACATATTTATACTTCTATAACATGAAAAATAGAAGTATGCACACATCGTTATCAATTTATTTTGAATTTTAATGAAGTCTAGAATTTTAGATTAGCTCACCACTACACACACACACACACACACACACACACACACACACACACACACACACACACTAGCAAAAACGTACATTAACGAAGCAGTCATGGAAGAAGAGGCGAAGAATAGAGGCAGCATTACGCGGTTGTCTATTAACAGCTTTGGTCATTTCATCCCTCACGATTCTTTGAAAACTGGGGCAAGATGTTGCATAAAAGGTTGGAGAAAGTTGCGCATTGGAAGTGCAAGCTAGAAGAGATATAATTGTGAGTATAAGTATAACCAACAAACAAGAAATTGAAGATGCCATGAACCAATCCAAATATGAAAAGTTAAAGCAGATGAGCTAGCTAGCTAGAAGCGGCAAGCAGTTTAGTTGCTTTGTGATAAAACGAGCTTGCAACAAGTTCCTATTTATGGAGATAAGTAACATGCATGAAGTTAGGAGCCGAATAAATAATTAATTCATTATGAATCGGTGCGATTGGTTCGACTTTCAATTTCAATTATTGCTGCTAACGCGTTTTCATATGTCAAGGAGTTTGAAGGAGATCATCGATTCCACGGAATTTCAGTGAAGCAGATTCTTCCAAAAGCCAAAAAGCACTTGTATGATTGTCTAGCTAGCACTAAAATTAAAGTTTGAGTTGACTTGCTAACAGATCCATGCAAAACAACAAATTAATATTCGCCTTAGATAAACTTGTACTCCAAAGTCTAAGCATGGGGCATGCTGTTTTTTCGTTTTTTTAAATAGTAAGTGGGCTGTTTCGTTACGTTCAATATGTTTTTTCACCCTTAATTGATAATGACTTTTGCTTGCTGGTTATGTCATACCTAGAGGAAAATTTCTTACTAGTGACTCTCTCTCTATATATATTAACAGAAACTTCAGTACATATACGTCTGCCCTGCTCATTTTGAAAAATGATATTGGAGTCAAACGAATTTTGATTAATGTAATATTACCGCAGTATTCTTAAAGCAGCCAAGCTGGACAAGATTATGAGGGGATCTTATGACTTACCACAACTTTATTCGGAAGAATGACTACAGTCAACGGTGAAGTTAACAACATCTTCTTTTGGGTGGGTTGAATTCTTTTATTTTTCCTAATTCAATGTTTTTGTATTGCACAAGGTAACTTTTCTTAAAAAGAAACTAAACATATACCTAATAAAGAAAGATACAATCAGTCTTGTCCCTCAAAATATTTGTTCTAAACATTATTTGAAATTATTTAAATAACACATTTATCTCTCAAATGATGAACTCAGACAAGAACTTGATGATAATTGAAGATATCGACGACATAACTAATTAATATGAAAATCTTATATTGATTTCAGTAAGGGTATTTTTATAATTAAAGAAAAAGAATTTCTAGAGAACTTGTTGGAGTTAGTACTCTCCGAGCCTCGCCGTTGACTACTGTATAATATTGGCGGCAATAGTAGATAAAAAAATTGATTTATTGGAGGGCTAAAATTTTATAACAACAATATGCAAAATTGAAATTTTTTGGGTTCATGCATTTTTGAGATTATTTTAGTACATCCAATGGGGACTAAATTAAATAATACAAAACCACTCATATAAGTTATTCTGGGCTTTTTTTTTTAAAATTAAATTGTGGGCTTTTATAATTTTTACAGTTAGAGTTTAAATTTATGGGTTTATGAGTTTATGAGGCTATTTTTATAAATTTAACAGTGGTTTTTTTTTTTTTATAGGAGCTCAAATAATTTTCCTTTCAATTTTTAGAGTTTATTTTCTGCGATAGCGACTTGAACCAAATTAAAACTAGTCATGAGTTGGATTTGACCTTGATTGGTGGTAATGGTACAATGCTCTCATTCTTATTCTCCATTGAAAAATCTCTAAGCTAATGTTTGGTTGGAAGAAATGACAGGAGAGAAGAGGAATGGGAAGGAAAGAGTTGGAAAGAAAATGAGTGAAAAAGATGATTAATTCATTTGCATTGTTTGATTGAACATAAAACTTATCTTTTTTTCCTTTATTTCTTTCCTCTCTCTTCCTTTTCTCTCCTCTCCTCTTCTTATATTTCTTAAAACCAAACATGCTGAGTGCTTGTTTGGTTTGGAAGAAAAGGGAGGAGAATGAGAGAGGAGGAGAGAAAATGAGGGAAAAAGAGAATCAAACTCAGTTTTTTTTTTTTTTGGTGGTTTGACATTTAATCATCTCTTCTTCCCTTATTTCTTTCCTCTTTCATCCTTTCTTATGTCTTCAAACCAAACATCTCCTTAATTTTTAAATTCTTCATTACTGACCCTCTTACATTTTGTGTCATAACATACTAGGCTTTCATTCATATTATGTGTCAACAATGGCTGTATTGGAATATAAAATGATCTCACAGAGGACAGCAAAGACCATGACCTCATGACGGCTTGGTTGACCAAGGTTTTATTTTTGCCATGACATTTGACCTCAGTTTACGGTTTCACGAGGGAAAATGATCAAAATTACCATGTTGTTTGTTGAAATTTATTATTTAACCTTCATTTAAAAATTTATTAAATCCCTCCCAAAAAAATAATGGAAAAGTTATTTGAACCTATTAAAATATATTTAAACTTATCATCTGATTGCCTAAACTCTGAGATACACTATATGTGAAATATTTAAATAAAAAACAAAAAATTAGTCGTTGATTTCAACTAAACATTTAAAATTTAAAGCAATAGCTATCGCTACATATTCGAACACTATATATTACTCTCGAAAATCATTCTATCCTTTATTTATTTATTATAGCTTTGCATCATATTTTGAAAATTAAAAAATTCTAAAGACATATTTTGAAAATTCAACAATCCAAAAACCAAGCTATTTCTTTTGAATCTACTAAAATTCAAAAACCAAAGAATCTATTGCGCCACTTTTAAAAGTCGAAGTGATTGTTTTCTTCGAATTTCAATTGCAGCATTTATTATGTCTATAAGTTTAGTAGCTGTAGAAAATATTGTATAAGAAAGTTTTCACTAAATTTAAATTAAAACAGCGAAATAAGTTTTTTTCAAAATTAAATTTTATTCCTTAAAACTTAAAAGGGAGATTCAAACCTTCTACCGTAACCTCCAACTCAACTAAGCAATTATAATAGTCTCATCCCGAAAAAATTGATTTATATTTACTACTTTACTCCTTAAAATGTTTTAAAACGTTTTTTTTTTTTTTTATCAGCAAAAGGGTTTCATGGGTCTTGAGTTAGGTTGAAAAAGTATTATTTTCAACAAACAATAGTAGAGTTTTGATCATTGTCACTTTCTTTATTTTATGACAAATTTCTACTTTTAGTTGCATGCATGTTATGTATCATTATCATTATTATTCAATCATTCAGCCAACTTTGTTACTAGTTGTTTCAATTTGCTATTGAATTTATCATGTATCAAAATTCAAACTTGTTGATGCAATTTTTCTTTATATCATAATCACTAACATAATACATAATTTTATACACCAAATAATATAGCATTTGGTGTCGTAAGTGATACAAATTCTATAAGCCTATAATAGTAGATGTCAAGGTCGAGCAACACAGTGTATATGACAAATGACGATTGGCACTTGATATTACAAATTATATAGTCCGGTTATACAAGTACATTACTCAAAATTTTATTTTATTTTATTTTTTTAACATAAATGACGAGGTATATTTGTCTCACTTAAAGACTTTATATATCAAAATATACTATGTCAAAAATTTGATTAGTCACATTATGTTATAGATTACCGTGATGTGAATGATTACACATATAAGACTTTCTCCTTCTTATGATATATTATTTAATAACCCGTACATGAGAATATTGGTCAAATAAATATCACATTACTCTGTTCAATTCTTAAATTGACTATCAACTCCGCTCACATGAACAGAAAAGGTCATTGATTTCATTCGCATATGCAATACCTTTTTTTAAAAATAAAGTAAAATAAATTAAAGTGTTTAAAGCTGGTAATTGGAGATTATAACAACAACATTTATTCCCTCAAGAAGATAAGGTGAAGAGTGAAGACCATTCATCTGATCTTGGCTCTTGGGTTTGGTCGAAAGAGCTAAGATGCAAACAAGGACATGCTCCGACAGTTTGACTTCAGTTTGTGTTTTAATTTTAGGATAAGATTAGGCTAATTTTACAGCTAATTTTATAGTTTTAATATTATTATTTCGCTTTCGTTATTGTCTAAATCATTTTGCTTAGCAGTCCACATCAGTAATAATTTGGTTGTAGACTTGTAGATCTCTCATTTATGCATTGTGTAGAAAAATATTTGCTCCGATCCGCCGCTACTTTGATCTCATCACCGTCTTGCAATAGTCAAAGGTTTGCAAGCCTCTCCGCTGGTCTACGTTAAGCAAAGAGTTGTATAATAGGAAACACTCTGGAAATTACAAAAAGTCCTCTTTTATTAATTGCATTTTTTTATTTTGTCAAAGAAAATACCTATCAAACCTGTATTTCCTCAAATATGAACAGTTTTGATTGAGAGGGAATTTTCGTCCATCCTAAAGATAATTTAGTACCTAATATGTTAGCGTGAATCACTCACAACAACTATGTCTACCAATTTGCAAGTTGCTACTGACTGTGTCAATATAAGATGTGTTGACAATATGTATACATATTTAGTTTAGATACATTAAAGGAATAAATAGTTTCCACAATGCTGGAATGTTCTGTTCAGTTAATACAGATGATTAAAATTTCACAATACCCACTTGAAGATAATTAGCATCCATAAGCTAAAGTACTAGTTTTTCTGCATGCAGATTGCTGAAGACTGTAATAAAAGGCCCAAATAACAAGAAATAGGCAAGTTTCCAAGTTAGCTAAACGGAGATACACTGACTGAGATAAGTTATACTTTAGTGTCAATCACCTACTTTATCTGGAAATAGAGGTGACCTGGGGGCATGGAAACTTGGGGAGCTGCTTATCTTTGGAGTAGACCGGTTATATTTCACCAGCGGGACTAGTGACTGCACAACGTCAGCCATCAGTGGTCTGTAGTCTGCCTCTGGTTGCACGCACATAGCTGCAATTGCCGCCACCTGAATAACCTCTTTCATTGAGTATTGACCCTCCAATGCTGGATCCATGATCTCTAAAATCTTCTCCCTATCTGTCAACCGAGGCAAGGCCTTTTGCAGACAAAGGAATGATCAGGAAGTGTAAAAAAATGAGAGAAGTAATCGAATAAAAGGAACTAATGCTAACAAACTTGTCCAGTAGAATCATGGTATCTTGTAAGACCCATTCTAAACCATGTTTATGTTATGTTATATGTTCTGTAAAGTCTTTTGAGGGTGGAATAAGCAAACCATTCAGCCTATAAATCAAGTAAAGAAACTGTTTCTGAAAACTCAAAGGATATTAGGCAGAGGCCCAATCACACACAAGTAGCCGTGTCAAATCTTAAGCAAACGCGAGAATCTAACCAAGAGCAAATGATCATTGGTTGATGATTTTAAAGTAAACAGATGACATGGACAATCGGAACATTACAAATGATCATCATAACTAGTTTAACTAAATGAAGAGGAAAGATAAGAACCCACCCAAGACACCAGAACTCCTTCTCCAGATGGTTTATTCACATCAATGGGAACTCTGCCTGTAAGCAACTCCAGAAGGACAACCCCATAACTATAAACGTCTGATTTTGTTGTTAGATGCCCAGTTAACGCATACCTGTATAGTAAACAAGCTCACCCAAAATTTGAGTTCAGAACTTTCATATTAAAAATGGATTCCATATTCAGATATAAAACACCATCTTATTTCCAAGCTAGTGCATTCAACAACATGAAGAAAAGAGTTTAGTGGTTCTTACTCAGGAGCAACATATCCCTGGGTGCCCAAGACTCGAGTTGAAACATGTCCACCAGCTTTGTCAGATCCAATCTTGGCCAAACCAAAATCAGAAACTTTGGCATGGAAATTTTTGTCCAAGAGGATGTTGCTGCTCTTAAAATCTCTGTGAATCACAGGGGGGCTACAATGCTCATGGAGAAATTCCAAACCTTTAGCAGCTTCAAGAGCTATTCTAAGTCGGGTTTCCCAGTCCAATTTGGAGGCAACTGAGTTGGAACCTGCATTTTTAACACTATTTCTTCACATATTTGCTCGTATTACAACAAAGCCAAACCTATCAAAAGGAATCTTATAACAGTAAGCCAAGCTTATTTATTCATGGATTATGGATTCTAATCTAAAGATTACTTTTTTTCCTCATCCCTAACTATATTCAGATGCATAACTATTGTTACTATAAATATGCATATTTCTTACAAAGGATTTACAGCTTAGATTGTTTCTACCCTATCTGCTCAGAACGTCATTGAAGCACAGATAAGCTTTTCAAATCTTTAATTGGTTTAGGAGCAATATGCCAAGAAAAGGATCTAAAGAAGATCATTATTAGATGATATAATGCATCAAAAGCATCACAACAAAGACATTAACGCCACAAACACGACAACTAACTCTTCTTTAACTATAAAAAAAACACGGTGCTTAAGTTTGTTTTTTGCCCTCCAAAAATAAACATCACAAATATAAAACTAAACAAGGAAAGAAAAACCATGGAGGAGATATGGGAAAAGGCCAGCATCTGCAGGTGAAGATAAGAATGGATTTCACTGTAACTATCGGTACAAGCATAGAGACTAAAATAGATTACCATTAGCAGGATACAGATGTTCTTGTAGGCCACCATTTGCCATGTAATCATACACAAGCAATTTACGACGATCAGAACAATATCCAAGCAGAGCCAGCAGATATGGTGACCGTAGCCGACCAAGCAACTCCACCTATATAGTCAATCACAATGCCTTTCAGGGAATAGCCAAGTTCATAAGTCAACATGTCTCATACAATGCACCATCCAGTTACACAGAGTTTGAAGGAGAATAAATCACAAGAAAACATGTTTTTCACCTTCATAAGCAGAGACCTAGAAAAATCAACTCAACCAAGTCCTCTGCAATCATTTGGTTAAATTGATATTTTTTAGGAAAAAAGATGGCAAACAGATATCGAACTTCATCATTTTTTTTTTTATCTATCCCTCAATATTTCTCCTAACAGAATGGAGCCAAAAAGAAAAATTACAAATTGAGATCAAACCTCCATCTTAAATTCATCTTCTCCCTGCTTTCCTGCTTGATCCATCAACTTAATTGCAACTTTCCTCCCATTATTAAGCACTCCCTGGTACACTAACCCAAAACCACCATGCCCAACCACATTCGACTTGCTGAAACCACCAGTAGCTGAATGCAGCTGCTTGAAAGTGAACACCTGAAGTCCATTATCAGTAGTAACTTCCAATTTTCCCGACTCACTTTTCTCCTCGCGATCAACTCCTTCAAAAGCAAACTGAACCATTAATTTGCTGACTAAAGGTAAAGGCTTTCAAGAATCAGCATTACTAAACTTCAATTTCTTAATTCTTATATTTCAACCACAGAACAACAAACTCTAGCTCGGTGAGCTTGGTTATTCAGTAAAAAGAAAATAATAATAATAACATAAAGATACACCAAAACTTTCAATTTTAGTCCATTCGTCAAATATTCAGCAACCAAAATCCATTTCTTTTTCTTTTTCAGGAAAAGGAAACACATAAAAGATTCATTCCTGATAATAAAAAGCAACACTAACAACTCATCTTCCATATCAACCCAGAAGACCAAAAACCCATAAACAGACTTTGACATCTGTTTTGGTCACAGAAAAAATGTGGGTATGACTAACAAAGAAATCTCTGTACGGTCATGCATTTCCGAAGCAGACAAACAGTGGAAAAGAGTAAAAGAAAAAATTAATTTTTTTGTTTCATAATTAATAGCACTTTACATAAACAAAAGTGAAACGTAACTTACTTTTGGGAGTATTTAAGCGCTTAGAGACCTTGTTACGTATGTAGCAGTAGTAGCTAAAAGCGACGAGCAAAGAAGCCAAGGCTAGTGAAGCAACCACCACAATAACCACTAAGGCAACGCGCTCTTTTCTTCTGTACTCATCGTCTCCTTCCATTTCTGTTTATTAAGAGAATGGAAGAATAAGATGCAAAGAGAGAGAAATGCAGGGTTTGAATAAGGTCTCAGCTTTGAGGAATGACATGTTCACTGTCTGAGACCCTGTGTGTGTACTTGTCCGTTTTTGCGATGGCGCGGAGAATTGTTGAAGCGACACTGCTCTTTTTGCTCTCACGTACTTGAAGTTTTAAATATTCCCGTTACTTACCACTGATTCTCCTTATTTTAATCCATAGCCATAAGTTGCGTCAATTGTCAAAAGAAAATTTGAGTTTTTTTTTTCCGATTGGAGGTTAAATGGTTTATTAAATCTTTAGTTTTTTTGCCCAAAAAAATGTAACCCAAAAATATAAATTAAGGTGCATTTGTTATCATTTTTTAGAAAAAAATATGTTTAGTGACATTGAATTTTGACGTATTTTTTATTTGGATAAAAACAAGTTAGATTATATTTCTTACAAAACTAAAGAAAAGTTAAAAACAGTTGTTTTTATGTTTTCATCAACCACATCTTTACTAGCCTCCTAGAAAAAAAAAGGTAAAAGTTAATAATTTTTTATAGATCAAGCTTCACATGAGTAAAATTTACTTTAATGATTGTTCGATAATAAATTAAAAAGTAAATGTTATTAAATTCTAATCACACTAGCATAAAAGGACATATCCTATTAAATCTTTAAAAAATTTAGAGAGATCAAATTAAAAAAGAATTCTAAATCTAATGGATTTTTTTTTTGGCACCAACTAAGTAAAGCCAAATCTTGTAGTCTCACAAATAATTATTTACTCTATGCACATGTTACTATTGTGATTAAATTTTTTTTAGTTTGTAGTACTACAATAATATTATTCTTTCATATGAACTAATTTTAAGACACACTAGCAAACACATTTTTAAATTTTACAAAAATTAATCATTCCTCGTTTATAAAATAAATTCAAAAACATCATTTAAAAAATAATATCAAAGGCACCTTTAAATTCTTTGCATATTTGTTTCTTAATTTTAGAAAATATCATATCAAAAGGGTAACATTGGTTTTGGTATTTATGATTTTTCTAACATGTTTCTCTTAATAACAATAATAGTACTTATTGTTGCGACAAAGACAGATATTAAATTGGAGGCTTTTGCTTTGTCTTCTTAAAAAAATTTTCTGAATTTTCTATCTTAATTGGATACAGAGGGTTGGGAAAATCTCAGGCTTGGGAAAGGCCAACCCTAACCCGAGCATGATTCTTGTTGGGTCAAGTCGAACGAATTTACGTGTTATGTTTTTGGGAAAATTTTTTCTTTACACTTTACAAATTTATAATATACAAAATTTTGTTTTTATTATATTATGCTTTAAAAGTTGGGCAAAAAGGATTTAAAATTTAAAATATATGTTTATGCATTTATCAAGCTTTCTGCCCGAACTCGGGTGCTTAGAAAATATGGTAACACCTCAAGTTTTGAAATTATCTTGCGGAGTCCTGATGAATTGTTAATCTTGGTGAGATATAATGGTAGTTATCTTAAAATAGAACTATAGAAGTCTATTAAAATAAGTTTGAGCTGTGATCGTTAAGTGAAAATGCTCACCTTTTAGTCTTTAGATTATCATATCCTTTCGTTAGATTTAGTACCATTATTGATAGTATTTACATTTCTCTTCTATCTTTTCTCTTATGTTATTATCAACTGATATGATTTATTCTAATTTTTTAAAGACTTTTAACAGCTATTACAAAAAAATTTTCATTCAGGTGCTTAATATTTTATTATAAGGCTACTACAAAAAAATTTATTTTGGATTATATTTGTTTTTGCTACAATACTTTAGAATACATCAAACACTTTTATATAAACTATGTCCATATAAAAATTATGTGATACAAATATATATATATATATATATATATATATATATATATATATTTAAAGCATTGTGTGAGAATAGAAATTAAACTATCTATGTTCACTCATGTGAACTATGTTCAAGCCTCGTATTTCTTTTAAACTTTTTATCATCTCAAAATGCTCCAAATTCGATAATATTTGAACTTAATTACTAATTTGCACGGTTTTATGTAATTTTAAATATTTGATATCTTAAAAAAATAAAATGCAATACATATTTATTTATCCCATTTTACTCTCCTATCATCGCATCAGTCATCACCATCACCCGCACAATGAAAGACTGAAAGAGATATTAAACTGAAATTTTGACATGAAAAGTAATAAGTAGAGATGAAAGGGCATCAGATGCAATATGCAAAACGTTTACTCACTATAGGCCTGCACGTTCAGAGGGTTTGATTAGACACAACAAGAAACAGTAAAACCACGTGCAACAATGCTAACAAGACAAATCCTGCACAGCCTCCCACGTCTCAAAAGTGCCGCTATCACGGGTACAGCCAGCTCCCCGCATATGCCAATCAGGGGCAATTCGGTAATTCAACAACTCCGCATCAGCCAAAACCGCGTCCTTCACCGACGGTCCCGTCTTCCGTTTTTATTCTGCTCATTTTCTGTTCCCCCGGCAATTTGTTTTTACTACCAGCAAAAGAAAACTTCAATTCACCTTATAAAGAGCGGCTTGGAAGTAACAATCGGAGTGAATGTTACATAATACAATTATTTGAAAAGAAAAAGAAAACTCCAAATGCAACATTGAGTTTACAGAGTGCACTGGGCAAAATGGGAAAAAAATGTTCAAAGTGAAGTGCTGCCGCCAAATGTAGAAACCTAAAGCAGATTACCAACAATTACTACAACAGAATGTAGTTAATTCACATTCTGATCCTTGTCCTAATCCAACTAATTTTATGTATGTCAAGATCTTGGTTCAAGTGAGCGATGCCTGACTGCAACCGCGACCGTGACGGAAGCCAAAAAAAGAAGAGGGAAGTAAGATTTTGAAAAGGAAAAATGAAGACCTCCTTCTATGCATAACATCATTCAATGTGCGACTTTGTTATATTGATCTAAAGCTCGGGATAACGACTGTATTGAAACAGGGAATGATGGGCCCATCTGCAGGTTTAACAAATGCAGGGAGTTAACGAGAAATAAACAGCAATGGAAAAAATGCAAAAAGATTATAGTAGGAGCTAAATGTGTTGACACCTTCTGACAAAATAAATGGTTCTTAATTTTCAGTGAATGAATAAGCTTTCATGGTCTCATTCACCAGAGACAGGTTATAAGTAAAACCAACCTAAAAGCTCATACTCATGTATTCATAAAAATATCAGTATCTTTATTTTATTTATATATATATAGCTGTTTCAGACCTTAAATATGGCATTCCTTTAGGAAAATTGATATGACCTGTAGATGATGCTACCAAGATGAGCTTAAAACTCATTAAAAAATTCTACCAAAGTAAATGTCTGCTAATATTATTGTTGTCAGAAACAAAAATATGGATTTTGATAAATGAAGTAAGACAGGAGGGGTCCTTTTGTGGTGGTAGTGATGGTGCGATGCAACAACAGTGTTCATAGCGTTGTGGGTAAGACATGAGTAGAAAACAATTAAAATATTTTAAAACTAAGGTAAAAGCCAAAACTTTTACTTCCCCTCCCCCACCAAAAAAAAAAGTCTACAATAAGCATCTAGCTAAACAATATAAGACAAAAAAATCTTTATGACTTGATTAATTTTCAGTAAATCTTTATTTTAGTCTTTCATTTAAAATTCCAAAAGCCTAGTGTGTGAACACAAATTATTTTTTGTTTCAATGATGAAGGATACACAAGAAAGTAGCATGGGCACTGATTGAACCGGAAATGCTCAGCTACTCAAGAAACTAAAGATATCCTGTTCTATTCTTTGTCAATCCTTATGAATGAATTAGTAAATAATTCTCCATGTTACCTCAACCTAGAACAAAGTATATGAGCTCACCGTGCTACACATATGGAAGGAATTCACATAGCCAGCAAATTTAGAAGCTGCAAAAAAGTAAAAGGAAGAAGTGCTGTTCATTAGATCCTGGCCATATGGGAACAGATGAAGGTAACTATTAAGTTCCCAACTTGAGAAAACATCCACACAAATATGCCAAGTCAATACACCTAAAAGATAGTGAAAATAAAATACCAATAACAAATTGGACTAAATCAAACAACTAACGCTGCTCAACAGAGTAAATTTCAGCAGGTTCTTAGATGATTCATTGCCATCTATAATTGCTTCAATAGCTTGGAGAGGATTGTAGTTGCGCTGACCAAAATATAATATATCAGACCTTATGATTCTATTGTAAAGACGAACAGGCAGCAAAGTGCTTGAAACTCATAACTACATTTTGTGGTCTAGGACCACGGCAACAGCTTAATATCACTTCTTTGATAGTGTTCTGGCAAAAGTTTTCAGACAAATTATTTAGCAAAACAAAATCCAGAATTCTTCGGAATGGCAGAGGAAGAAAGTTCAGACAGGCCATTCCATTAGAAAATAACAACAAATAAATAAATAAAGGACTGCTCAATCTGTTGATGATACTCCAAAAATAATTTCTTCAATATTGACTAATTTCCTGATCAGATGTGACCAAACAACTTTTGCCAAGGCTTGAAAATGATTTTAAAAAAAACCTAAAATCATTTTAGACCATGAACAATAAATAGGAAAGTAAATAACATATGCAACTTACTTTTCTTTAAGCCTGCAGGCTTTGCCAGCAGAAGAGCATTTACGAATGCACCAACATTTTCACGCAGAAGCTCCTCCTTCAGACTCACCTATAGAAGATATTGTAACCGAATGAGAAGTATAAGGAGATAGAAATTAAAAATAACTTCCAGTATATATATACATTGCAGATAAGATAGACAAAGCACCATATAGGAGGATGCTAGTACCTTTCCAAGTCCTACATGCACGTTAGATGTGTTATCCATTTTAAATTTAATGTGACCCTGTTTTGCTTCTTGTACCGCTCTAGCAACGTCATTGGTTACTGTACCTTGCTGTACCAGATATTAGTACAACTGTTTGAGGGCATTATAAGTCACTGCACATAAGAAGAGGCTAAACAGATGATTTACTCACTTTAGGATTTGGCATCAAACCATGTTGATTAAGAATCTTTGATATCTGCAAAAGTAGAAGAAAAAGAGAAAAAAGGAAAATAAGTACTTAACCAGTTACAAATTTTATGAATCACACAGTTTAGAAGATCAATCACGTTTCGAAACCTTGAACAGACGAGGCATGAATTGACGTGTTGAGAAGCATTTCTCGACATCAAGCTTGCCACTGCCTACAGAGAAGCAAGCCAAAGTTTCAGAGCTAAAACATAATTTGGTTTACAAAGATTACTCCCTGAACTGAAACACAAGATATAAATGACAGATCTCTGAGTAAATCAGGATTCAATCACGCTGCTAAATAAACAGTCCTTCAGGACAAACTAACATGAGCAAGATTATAATTAAAGGATACAGTTGTCATGGAAGTATGAGAGAGCATGAATATAAAAAGGAAACCTAAAAGTAACACTCTTCCAAAGGATGACATCAAATGGCTAGAATGAAGAACAATAGCAACCACCAGCTACTCAATAAAGATTTCCTAACTAAGCATAACGGACAACAGCAATTGATCATCATATAACAGCCAGAATAATGCTACATTACTTGCAATTTCCTCAATAAGTTCTAAACCACCAACAATATCAGCTCCGGCAGTTCTGGCTTCTTCTGCATCAGCCCCTTCAGCAAAGAAAGCCACCCTGACGGCCTGAAAACTGATTACAATCATCAAAAGAACCAACTACTCTACTTCTTTCTTAATCAAACATAGCACAAGCTTCAAAAACTACCTTCTTATCACCATGCGGAAGATTCATAGTACCACGAACTATCTGCAGTTTAATTTAAATACCAATAAGTACTAAATAAAAAGAAAATTAAGAAGTATCTCACTTATATAGATGAATTGGGTACCAGCTCAGTTTTGCGAGGAGGAATAGCCAATCGAACATGAGCTTCAACAGTTTCATCAAATTTAGCCTTGGCATTGGCCTGAAACAATCACTAATAAACAGCTCAAACCAGCTTATCATCTAATAAATTTTTAAATCAAATATATATAGACTAAACTCAGCGACCTTGACTTGTTTAATGGCGTCCATCAAATCAATAACCGGTCTGCTCTCTTTCTTCTTACTCTCCGGCTTAATCAACAATGGGTAAGGGACAGACACCTGCGCCTGCTCCGGCACCCTCATAAACCTCAGCGTCTTCTTCTCCGCCTGCATTCTCCTCCCCTCCCTGTCTCCCTCCCCCTCAGCCTCCCCGCTAGCAGGCTCTCCGGCTTCGGGCAGAGGAGCGACGCGGGACGGATACGACACAGGAGTAATTGTAGGGACATCCTTGAGGTATCGAATGTCCTCGCGGGTCAAACCCGTTCGGGCCTCCCCGGCCTGAAAATCGCGGAGCGGCTTATCGGATTGCAGTGCGTGTTGTTGTTGTTGTTGTTGTTGTGCGTTTTCGGTGGGAGCATTTGATTTGTCTTTTGTTTTGGAGGCGTAGGATACAGTTGGAATTTGTTGGCTATGAGGGTTTTGCGATTCGTCGTCGTTTTGGACTGCTGTTGATGAGCAGAGAGTCCTTTGGAAGGTTACGGAGGGAGAAGCATGGGGTTTGGTCAGGCAGTGGCGGCGAGCTTGGGAGAGAAGAAGCCTCACGGCCGCCATTTTGACTGCTTTGTTTTGCCTGTTGCTCTTAGTCGGCGATTACACCAGAGCCCGATTGTGGGTTTCTCAGGGTTTAAGCGACTGCAATGAAATGAAAATTTTAAAAAATAAAAATAAAAATAATTATTTTCTCCATTTACTACGTATGAGTTTAAGCCCCCATTTGAATTTGAGATTACACAACTATAATTTAAAATCTAATAAACATGAATTATGATAATTTAAAAGTAAACTAATTTAATTTTAAACTTATATAATAAAAAAATTATTATATTTTTATTAATTTTATTAAAATTATTATTTAAAAATTATATTTATTATATATTATTAATTTTTATTTTATAATTACAGTATTTTTTTACCCCAACTATAATTTAAAAATTATAATGCCTCATGCAGTGCATCTTGATTTAATAAAATATTTAGAATATTGATATTTGAATTTAAACATTAGATTCAATTTAAGTTATACAAAATAATGTGATATAAATATATATAAATTAGACAAAAACATAAAACAATAAAAATAAATCACCTGGAACTAGAATTATTTTATCCTATCAATAGATATATATATATATATAAAGTAAGGTACTAATTTGGAGCTTAATTTTATTAAAAAGAGGACTTTGGATAGTTTATTGTAGATACTGATATATCTTAAATTAACTATATGTGAACTTATGTAAGATGTAACCATCACAAGATACCAAAACTTATGATATATTAGATGCAAAAGTAATGCTACAAATGAGAAATATTTATACATTCCACAAAAACCAGAATACTAAAAGGAGTTTTTTATGCTTGAAGCATACCGTTTAACCTGTAATTTATAAGGACGCTTAAATCTAATACCACAATAATAATATTCTTGTTGACTTTATGAGATTGCTAATGGGAAATAAGTTGGGGCTTATTGCCCGACGACAAATAAAACTAAAACTACAAGCTGGTGCTTAAAATACAAAGAATGTGAATTATTGGTAAACCGCATTTCCGATTAACCTTCTTCTATGTGTATTTTTACTTTACCAGAACAAAAGAATGAAAAAGAAAATGTTATAAACAAATCAAATATAACTAGAGTCTCCCAATAGTAAATCAAGCATGTCAGCAGGGGTTAGAAGAGTTGTTCCACCAAGAATTAACTCTAAATCAGGCCTTCCACTTTCAGACAATGCCTCCAGAGCTTCGCGAACCTGGCAGCATAGAAAGAAGAAAGAGTCGTGTTTAATTTTGGTAAAGTTAATGCCATAGTTTCAAAGAAAAAATTGTGATGCAACAAGCCAAAAGATTAAAGGAATTCGAACCTCAAGACCATTGATGCCCCCGATAACAAAAATCAGAATAACATTTTGGTCAGCAAGACTGGGTTTCGCCTGTACAAGTTGCAAACCAAAGAGTTAAAGCAAATTCATAACTACAGAACAGAAGCAGGATTCCCATGGAATTTTCAGGGATTAAAACTTACCTGTCCAAGGCCAAATCTTCGAAACCCACTTTTGAAAAGTCGTCCCACTGTAGACGAATGGTACTCCAACCCAGGTACATCATTCTTGGTCAAAACTTTCATTAGAAGCTTATAAAGTAATCCCTTGCTTGCATATGAATCACCATGGAAGTGACTGTCTGAACCAAATGCCGAGTCTCTCAAAGGTATATTCTTCCTCTTCAGACCAGATACCTTGTGAAGGAATTTGAAAAGATTATCCACTCTATCTTGCAACTCCAATTTCAACTGCATGTCATTGTATTGCTGCTCTCTGTTATCATTATTATCAGCATCTTCATCACCCCACTTGCCCCACTGATCATCATCAAAATCATCAATGTCTAACGGATCAGAAGACGCTTCTTTGGATTCCTCTGATTTGATTCTGCTTTTGTTGGCCTCAAGTTCTTCTGGTAGACCATGTAGAAACTTAAATTTTGCTTCTGATGGGTTTTCAAATATTGCATCCACAATAGCTTCTTTCAGAAAATGCTCTTCCTGCCATGAAAATGGGCCACCAGATCCAGATGTCGGGAAATTTTCACCTGCCAATATATATCCAGTAACTGTAAGGAGCAAGGCATCTTTAAATGAGAGTAATCTTGATGACAGCTCCATTTTTCGGGTCTTTTGGTCATGTGATCCAACCAAACAGCTCTTATTGATAAGATCACCAATCTGAGCAGCAAGACTCTGACTTGTGTCTCCGGCACTGACATGCAGCATTTTCTCTGCACTGATAAAAGCATCCCATCTGGCACTGTGAGATTCGTCCAGAGTGGCTAGTGCAGCTGCTGCAAACTGAATAATTCCTCTATTTCTTACTAAAGATGACTGATTCTTGGCCAGTGCTTTAATCATGGGTTGCAACTCCGATTTTGTAGCTGAACCAGGACGACTTCTCACATTTACAGTTAAATTTTCTCGACGTAGTGTTTCCTGAAGCCACTTCTTTATCAACACAGTTCCATCTTTCATCCTTCTATCCAATAAAGCTTCCATATATGGTGTTCCACGAAAACTTTCAGTGGAGACGAAGGATCCACTAAGTAGCTCAATCTCAGAGGAAAGGGACTTTTCACTATATATTTTGTTGCTGAGATCAACCAAATCTACAACTTGGGAAGATGAGTTGTATGCATCCCACCCACGTAGAAAAGCCTCAATATTTCCTTGAAGCCGAGAATCGTCTAATTTGGAATCTTCTTCACTTAAAATTTTTGCCAGTGGTATCTGAACTTCAACAGGAGAGCGTTGTACACTAGAAGACCCAAGTTTGGCTTGGGATTGTGAGCCTTTTATGTGGGCATCGAATGCCGTTCTCTTCCTACGGGGCAAAGATGAAAACATACGATCAACAAGCGAGTCTCCATGACAGCATGGAGTAAGAAGATCAAATGTACGGTCAACAAGTAATAACCCAGCCGTTCGTTTTCGTCGACCTACATCATAAAGGCTTGACATGTCTGTCAGAAGCTTCCCAACATTTTTTGATAGATCTCCAAGGGAAAATATTTCCATTTTCAAGTCCATCTAGACATTTAAATAAAAGAAACAGGGCAAAAGTATACTAATCAGCTATCAATATGATATAATTCAGGAAAAAAAGTATTCTACATAATTATCTTAAGTATCTACACAATTTGGAATTTTTTATCTTGTTCTCAACTGCTTCACAGATACCGTAGTTGTACTTGTAGGATTCTTTTTAATTTTCAAAAAGTAAAAAAAACCACTTGGAAATGGTTCTCAATATACCTAGATCATTTTATCTTAAATAAAACAAGATATATAACATTTATATAGGCGTTCTTGCAGTGACCTACAGTATTGAATTTCTCGTTTTCAGGTAAGTTTCACAGAAAATATGCATAGGCAATTTAAAATATAGAAAATATTGCAGCATCATCGAGATACAAACATGAGAGAATACATTACAGTGTATATGAAAATAAGTTAAATGAGCTTCTTGTTACCTTTGATGCCAAATGGTAAATAAGATGTGCTGTAAGAATTGCCCCAGGAGGGACATCATCACCATCAGAAAATAATCCAGTACCTATTGGAGGCAACCCAGGACTAAGGGAATCTTCGTGTTCAATTGATAAGCACGCTTCAGCAACAGATCCCTCAGAAGGTAAGACAAAAGCTCTAGGTGAAAGAGGGCACAAAATCATGGGGAAGTGATGCACAGAAACAACCAATTCTTGCCCTACATTTTCTTTATAGAAATCCTTTCCACTTGAACTGGCTTCAAAGGTAGAAGTATCCTCTTCACTAGATGTGAGGTGTGACCATCCATCATCTTCGAAGGTTAACCTTTTCTGGAATCCAGTATCCTCTGACCGTCCAGATTTTGTCTGATGCTTCCTAACAAGCTCCTCGTAATCTTGGAGAAGCAAGGTTTCATATTCATGGAATGCGTCTGGCCCCAGAGGTGAATCAGGATAAGCTGAGTGAGCTATCTACAATGACAAAATCTCTAATCAGATTCAAAACACAACATCCAAAATAAATAGGCAACGCCAGAAAGACCACTTGAGAACAAACTCTACAATACTGTCACTGTAACAATGTCCTCTAAATCACAATATTGACGAAAAAAAATGTAACCCTCGTGCTAAATTTCAGAACCATAAAAGAAGTTCCAGCTTGATTCTTAAGTATATTAATACTATTAAAAGAATCTACTTCAGAACTAATGTGAAAGAATATAAACACTAGTGCCTAAGTTCACAACTTGCATGTACCATAAAAAGAATGAAACAAATGAAACTTGTGAGAGAGAAAGTTAATAAACCCAAACTAATCAGAAGAGCAAGTTGACAAAGTACCTCTGAAATAGAAGTAAATATTGCACAGCGGCGGATACCATAGCTTGTGCTCAGGCATCGTACAATATATCGATGTGCATCACTTAGTAGACGAGACGTCATAACCACCATTTTCCTCATAGTGTCGGCATTTGAGTTCCAATCAACCACCTATATAAACAATTCATTCATAAAATTAAAACATCCTTGAGGTTGGAGATGCAATATCAGAAAATATACTACATAAATGGTTAAGGCGTAAGGAGGAACTAGCAGTAAAACACAATGATGAATTGTCTGGATGTTACTACTATATCTTTTTGCTTCTATTTGTACGAGATGGCCTAAAATCCAACAGTTGAGTATTTCAAATACAAGGTATGCAAAGAAACGATTAAAAGGATGATGTAGAATAAGTGTTGATCTGAAAATAGAAATGCAATTCTAATGTTCAACAACAAAGCTTTACAAGCTCTATAAGGATCTAACACGTATGTTTCTGCTTTCAAGTGAAACAGGTCACAGTATGCTTACGGCATCAAGAGGAGACATGTTTTCCAAGCTGCAAACGGCACGTACACCAAGCTCTAGAAGGACAGGAAATGCTCCGATAAGTTGGAAACTCTCCGTGCATCCAGAGTCTAGATAAAGGATGGCATCTTTGATGTGCTCCGATATCTGAAAAAAAAAACAAAATTATTGAAAACAACCAAAAAAGCATTAAGTAAATAATGGCAATTTAAGGGGGGGGGGGGGACTACATCAGAGCAATTACAGGTGGAAACTAAGGGAGCCGTCGGTTCACATTCATAGTTCTTTGTTATGCTTCAGATATAGTTTCCATCAATTTTATCAACTTCGAAGGTAATGAACAGAGATTTAAAATTAACATTGTCAGCTATACGCAACCAGTAATATTTTCATAGTGTTTATCAATAGGAAATCTTATTGCAGCTCTAGCCATTTTGTTTGGATTGTTTATAATAAAAAAATTGAACTCACTTGTTTAATGGAATCGATGCAAGACTTGGTCACATCAAGCAATGCCATGCTTAGAGACACTGGTCTTCTGCAAAAGCACCAATTTAAAATAGCAAATCACAGAAATTATAATCTTGAGCAGCTACGCGTTCATTGTGTTGAAACTAATGATGATTTGATTCTGGCTGTTCGATTTTGATACAAGGATCCAGTGATTTCAGTGTCTGATTCGAAGCGGAGCGCGGTGATTTAGACCCCCTTCGCCGGTTCACAGGGCCGGCAAATGTTGCTTCTTTTACGATGAAAGCAAAATTAAACTTACAGGGTCGGTCAAAAATAAGTAATTGGACCCTGACCGACCCATCAAGGAAATTGGGCTGAGAACGCATTACCCGTTTATTTATTTATTTACTTTTAATTTTCAAAATATTATTCACACCTCAGACATTCTCAATTTCTTAAAAATTTTATTACTTTTACCTTATATTTTCACTGCCATTAGATTTTTATCAACAGTTATTATTTTCTTATTTGTTACCTTATTATGTAAGGTAACAAAACCCTTATTCATGGATTGAATTAATGAATAATTTTATAAGTTATGAAATTTATACTATCTGCATATTTAAAAAAAATATTAAAACTACTAAAAAAAATATAGTATTACTTATTTTAAAAAATAAAGTTAAAAATATAAATTGTCACATTTATATACTTGTTACAAATATAGTATTACTTGTTAAAAATGTTAAAAATATAGTATTATTGAATTAATGAATAATTTTATAAGTAATGAAATTTATACTATTTTCTTATTCGAATAAAAATATTCATACTACTCAAAAATATAGTATTACTTATTTCAAAAACTAATGTTAAAAATGGAAATTGTCACATTTATATACTTGTTACCTTATATTCATCTTTCTCCTTTTTGAAGAATTTATATTCTTTTTTTTAAATATATTTTGTCTATTTTTATAGTCTTGCAAGATCAACTCACAATAAAATGATGAGCATTTGTTTGCATTCATATACGACATGCATTCAATATTTAACATGTTTTTGGAGTGACCTTTTGCTTATAAGAGGCAATAGACTTAAGTTGCTGATAATTTCTCTAAGGCCATTTACTATTAAAAGCTTTTCATTTGTTAAGTGTAACATTAAGATGGTGGAGAAAACTAAAGGAAAAATTCAAACATATTATTAATGGGACTCTCAAGTAAAATACAATTGGAATAATCTTGAATGATTAGTGTCCTTGGGAGTATTTTAATCAAGAGGGCGAGAGAAAGATAATGTGGGTGTATTAAATTTGCCAATCTCATATTGATTTTAATTATTTTGCAAGCCAATTCTTGATTGAGTCAGTGGTCATTATCTCCTCGCCTTGAAATTCAAATCAACTATGTTATTAGAGTATATAATCTATGAATTTCTTGGCTCAAATATCTTGTTTCGAATCTGCCAGCGTTATAAGAGTATATTTTATGAATGTAGGATCTTGCAAGAGAGCCATATACATTTAATTAATTTTTATTTAACTTATTTTTAAAATTATATAAACAATCTAATATAGTCCATTTCAATCCGACATACTAAACACACTCTGATGATGTAACCCGACCATATAAATCAATTTATATATTTTATTATTCACATTCACATCGTTTATATATTTTGTTATTCACATTCACATCATATAGGATCAATTCACCAATTTAATAATGAGTAGACAAGAATTTTAATATTTGAGTACTAATTTGAATTTTAATTAATGTGACATTCATAAAATAAAGTAAGAAGCATAATATTTATTTAAGTAACACATAACATAAAACTCAAATTATAACTCAAATGTTAGAAGCATGAGAACTCAAGTTATAACTCAAATATTAGAAGCATGATAACTCAAGTTATAACTCAAATATTAGGATCCCCGCGAATTATTTGTTTAGGAGTGATACGGCCTCATTTTCATATCATCAACAATTGAAAACAACTTCTACAACGTCCACAGATATGGATTTTTCAAAACCAATTATACTCACTTAAATATTATATTACATATTATTTCAACAATCGTAATATATTAAAAAAGCTAAGTCAGATGCAGCAGTCAGCAGCCGAGCCATTTGAATTATTAATGCAAGCAAGATATGGTAACGGTCACGAATGAAAACGGTATTTATTTTTTTAAATATTAATTATACGTTATTATTATATTATATAAATATTTATAATAATTATTAAAATAAATATTATATTAATATTTACAATCAAATATATATATTAAAATTTATATTATTACATTAATTTTATAATTTTCCACTCAAGTAAAACGGAAGTGGCCGAAAAGAACCTCCATTGGATTCTCACAAGCTGGACCACAAACAGAAATTAAATACATAATATAATAAGCAAAAAATTACGCTAAAAGCAAATCAAACACAAGTAGCTACTATTCAAACTTGAAACAGTGGACAAACAAGCAGTGGGCTCTGGACAATCGTCCGATTGCATGACACCGCGTACACATTGTCAAAATTCAGGAACAGGAAGGTCCTCGTCAGTTGGTGGAGCCAAAAACCACTCACCATCTTCATCTCTCACCATCCCTTTGTTCTTTTCAACGCACCAAGAGCCAGGCACCAATAATTCATCCTTCAAGAACCCACAAGACTTATTCACCAAAGCCAAACTCCTCTTCACTTTGAGCTCAAACTCTCCATCATCCCCATTCCACCCGGCCACCACATGCAGCATCGCCTGCAAATTATGCCAGTCACTCGGGTTCATCGACTCCTTCAAACTGGGAGACTTCCTCGTATCGATCACAAGCTCAGTCCCCGTATTAACGTACCCCAGCAACCTCCCCGGGTAGTGCGTTATGAGATCAATGGTGTTCCTCACGTGCAAGACTTTCACGTTCGTGTAGCTCTTCAGTCTTTCGTTAAATGCTTTGTTCCCAACTTGTGGGCAACCGAACACTAACGCCGCCACAGGGATGTCAGTGACCCCATTTTCAGCCAAATCAAAGGCGCTTAAAATTGACAGACTCGCACCCAAACTGTGGCCCGTGAAAATTACACTCAGTTTCTCGCCTTGATAACGTTCCCTCAACTCTTGAATTTTGGACACTAACTGAGCCCTGGCACTCAGCTTCGTGAATGAAGACTTGGGATCTTCGGAAGTGTAAATTGTAAGCCATCCTTGCATAACTTTCGGCACCGTCTCGTCATCGTCGCTGTCGCTGCTGCTGTCAGTGTCGTTCTTTTCTTCGACTCTGAACTTACTTTTATTCAAAATCGATCCAACGGAAGCCTGCTGGGCGCCTAAAACATTCACCCACTCGTAGTTCCTGGTGGTCCCACGCCATGCAACATAGATTTCACGGCGGCCGATGGCTCGCGAGCGTTCGTCGGAGGTGACGGCGATGTAGCCGATCCAGTTTGACTCGCGGTCCCAGGACTCGCGCGAGAGGGAGTGGACCAAGAAGGCTTCGGGGACGCTGACGCGGGCGGTGCCGTAGAGGAAAGAGAAGACTTGGTAATCCGGTGCGTTTTGGAGCATGACTTTGTCGAAGAAGCCGCGCTTGCCGTAACGGCTGGTGCCGCAGTACTTGGAGTTCTGGTCGTTGTTGAAGGCGTCGTAGGTTGCCTGAATGAAGTCGCCGCAGCGGAGGATGAGCTTCCGGAGGGAAAGGTCTAGCGGGTCCAGCAGCCCGTCCCAGTTGTTGCTCCCCAGTAGCTCCGGCCACGGCGCTTGCTCTTCCGCGTCGTCTGTCGCCATTGATATGGTGTCAGTGGAGGAGAATAAAGAAAGGGTTTTTTTTTTTTTTTTTCGTTTGTTTTGATTTACTAAAGGGGAAGCCGAGAAAGGGCAATATAAAATTATAAATAATTGAAGCTATGAAAGCAATACCGATGGAGCCCACCAAAATAGTGAAAAAGGGCAAAAATTTCAAAACGTTTTTAGCAAGCTGCTAGGCGTTTAGATAGACGAGAGACACACGAGAGAAGCAGCGCAACAATTCTTATCCGCACCTTACTCTATTTTTGCAATTCTCTCTCACTATCTCTGTCGATCAGCGCTCCCTCTCACTATCTCTCACTATTTTACGCTCTCTCTCTCTCACGCAACGCAGTACTCCATTTCACAATTTGAAATTCTTTGGCCTTCTGCAACTCTTGCAAGAAATTAATACTTTGGCTCAAACGGTGGCAGATTGATTTTATTGGGAAGTTATTAATCAGAAAAAGGAAAAAGGTTTATATTTAGAACATGATTTGTTGAAGAATTTCAGAGTCAGTCAATTTTCAAGCCACACTTCCAATAGCCGATTGGTTTAGTAACCACGGCATTGATTACTTTAATTCCATAAATTGTAATGACAGTGCAAATGCATCTGGTTGTGACAGCAAAGGGCCAGCTTGAAGAATTAAATTCCATCAGCTATTACAGGAAAATGCTTTGCAGATAACGTGCTGCTTCCTTCGCTTGACTACAATTTCAAAATTCCCACGAGTTTTCCACTATTGTCGCAAACATTGAAATTGCAAAATACACGGCCCGATTCTTTGGCGATGACCATTTCATCATCGGCGGTCGTCTCGTCGTCGGCACTGGTCTTGTTCAACAGAGATATATAGTGAGAGAGGGAGTTGCAAAGATGGGAGTAAAAAGATATGATAAGGGATTTTATTTTTTTTATTATTTTGTATTAATAGTTTGATTTTTAAAATTAAAAAAGAGCAAGAGACTGTGACTGGTAGCTAAACGGCAGCATCCTGCCGTTTCTCTGGCCCGTCTAGACTAGACACCTAAAATTAAAAAAAAAAAATCATCATACTTGAGGCCAAGACTACGATGCCTCTCGGGCAACCTACCCCAAATTTTGTTGACCGTTGGATTTCGATTGCCGAAATCAAAGGAAGCCACAGAAACTGAACGGTACAGATTTTATTAACTTCTTGTTCCGGTATTTGGCGGGTAATCTCTTCTTAGTAATGAAGTATTTTCCCTTCTCAAGTAAAGAAAAAGACGGGCCTTTTAAACTGCTGTTGCATCTTATCTAAATACATTTTAAGTAAAGAGCATCAATCCTCAAAACAATCTTTAATTGTGTTCATATTTTACAAAGACTTGCATTGACAAACCAGGAGTCGAAAGCAAGCAATTGAACAGCGCAATGTGAAACTGAATAATTGACTAAAAAGCATTAATTAAAAAGAAATTTCTTTTTATGGATTTGATTCCTTCCACGGTGGCCGTTTGATATTGCAACTCATGCATGGCTGTTGCCCTGTTCTTTGGCAATCTACGCACAGTAACAATCTTTCTTAGATTCAGCATCTACGTAGGATTTAGTGGATCAGGATGTTAGGGTTTGGGGAAATATATAGCATGTCTCTAATTAGTTTGATTTCATTTCACGGATAGTTAACTTGGTCAATAAGAGTTTTTTTTTTTTTTTTAAATGATAGGAAAAGTAAAATTTTCATTAGTTTAACGACGTGTATAAATACATAATTTTTGGACAGATATTTTCTAACCAACCAATAAATTCATGTCTCTCTCTCTCTCTAAAACTGTCCTCAACTACGAATGAACGTAAGCGTTACATGATCTAGGTCATTCTAATGAGCTTGAATTTCAGAAATGATCCACAAAATTTCAGTCATGCTGTCGTTTCCGTTGTTTATCTGCTCTGCCACAACCTGAGAATCAATTTTCGAAATAATTGATTGCAGCCCTGCTTCCTCCCTAATCTGAATGCCCAGCTCCACTGCCTCTGCTTCAGCATGTTATGTATATCTCCTTGAAAGTTAGAGGCTTTGATAGCTGCTCTTACAGAGCTCCCTGCAGAGTCCCAAATCACAACTCCTAATCCCGAGCATTGCTTAGAAATTTGGAGGACTTTTTTTTTTTTTTTAAAAAAAAAAATGGGTTTACTTAGTTTTTTCGACTCATAAAAGAAAATGGTCCAGCTAGAGAGGATAGTCGAGGCAATATATACATGTATATATAAAAGATTTAAAACCATGTTTTGCACATTAATTTTTGATAATGTCAATATTTATATATATTTAGGCATGACAAATTGAGCGCCGTGTTCGAATGATTTTATACTGTGTAAATTATATACTGACAAACTTACCTATTAATTTGAAAAGCATAACTATTTAATAATATAATACTAATTAAAAGAAAATCTTAAGAAAATAATTCTCCGTGTATATGATGTACAAGAATTTTTTTCTAATTGTTTAACTAAGACTATATTTCTAAAAATAATAAAATTGACACTCGAATCTAAAATTAAAGAGAAAAAACTATAATAATTAAAAAAAATTTACAAGTTCGTAATAAAATTCAACACACTCGTTTTACTACCAAGATTAATATTCATTATCCTTTACGTTTTGATATGTACAACAGTAACTCAAGTTCCGCAATGAATTCTTGAGAATTTTGGGGTTCGATGGTACCATTTATAATCAATGATTACATTCCACAGTCACTTTATTGTCATTCTTTTTCAGTTAAGAAATAAACATTTAAGTAACTAAGTATTAAAATATTAAGTACACAATGCATTTTTTTTCTTTTTTCGAATTACAAGTGTATAATGCATTTCAAAATAGGCAAAACAGTTTTCGAAGAACAAATACAAAACTGATCGATTATAAAATGAGTTTGAACTGTTTGACAACTAATGACATAACCCATTAAGGTTATATTTGGGAGTTAGAATTAAGGCTCATGTAGGTTTTTAAATAGAGGTTATTTAAGTAGAGTTTTTGTTAGTGGAGCTTTTATAAATAGAATTTTTACCTACAAAATTTTAATTATTTAGTTTTCAATGAGAGTTTTTATAAAAAATTCATAAAATTACTTTAATATGCAAGTTGTTTTAAGTTACGTTATGAAAAAAATAAAATAAGATTGTTAAATAAATAAAAGACATTTTAGGTAATTTAATGTTTAAAAAAAAACTTTTCAACTTCTACTCCCAAAAATTAAAATTTGAGATTTTACTAGTATAGATAAAAAGAATGGGATCCTCTCCTGATCTGATCATTATCTAAGCTTTAAAGGATCCATTGACATGTTGAATTATTAAATTCAATGGCCAATATATATTTGTAATTAATTTTTTAAACAGCCTCTTAAATGATGTGTTTTACATAGATGTTTTCCTGCTTCACTTACAATTCCTGCTTCTATCAATTTATTCTCTCATTGTCAAAAACTTTTCATCTCCTAAATAATTAGCAATTGTGGTAAGAAAAATTTGAGAAAACTAGTTTACTCCACTGAACATGAACTTCAACAGCAATAATAGTCCAAAAAGATTAGCTTATGATTCTATAACACTTCTTGATTTCACTATACTTTTATCCTCTGCAACTTGATATAATGTTAATTATTTTTTTTAATGGTTGCTACAGGTTTATTGTTTTAGTTTTCATTGGTTCCTTAAATGGCCGCAACTGATGTTGTTTTAGAAAATTTTAGCGAATTGTATTGGAAACCTAAATATGGGATGGAGTTTGATTATAATGAATCAGCATATGATTTCTACAGTGTGTATGGGTCAAAAGTGGGGTTTAGTATTAGAAGAGAAACCTTCGGTAAGAATAAACGTACACGTGAAATCACCTCTAGGCAATTCGTTTGTGCTAAAGCAGGTTTGTGATCGAAAGATAAACGAGATCATTTGACTATAAAACCTAGAGCAGAGACAAGAATTGGTTGTGGTGCTCAATTATGTGTTAAATTAGATAGGAACAAGAACAAATTTTTTGTTTATCATTTTGTTGAATCACATAATCATCCTCTTTTAATGGAAGAGTGCACTCATATGTTACCTTCGCAAAGAAGAATATCCAGTTCACAAGCAATGGAAGTAGATTTGGTAGATGAATCTGGAATTTCACTTAAGTCTACTTTTGAGCTAATGGTAAAGCAAGCAGGTGGAAGAGAGTCTCTTGGATACACAAGACTCGATCAAAAGAATTACCTTAAAACGAGAAGACAAAAGCAAATGGCATATGGAGAAGCAGGGTATATTCTAAATTAATTCTCTGAACAACTGTTGAGTGTTAGAAAGTGTATATTTATAAAGGAGAAATTCATCATTTTACACTTTAAATCTCACTAACATCTCTAATTTTATTTATTTAAGTCCTTTGTTATTTAATTATATATGTTTTGTTTTTATTAAGTATTTTGTGTATTTTAGGGGTATCATGGTCATTTCACAATGAACAAGATTTTGGATAGCAAAACGGACGTCACTTTTGAACTCAGGACAGTCGAAAACCTTAAGAGGAGCATAAAAGGAAAAATGGCACTGTTCACACGTACGGCACTATTCACATGTACGGTCATCGTTCATGGATCATTCCTCAATTCACGACTTTATTCAGACCGCGTTACTGTTCAAACCGTGTGCAAACCGTGTTACTGTTCAAACCGCGTGGTCAAACCGTGTTACTGTTCACTGATGACGTGGCGCAATCCTGTGCATCCAAACTATTTTTAATCCGATGGCCATGATTCACTCAATGTATCTATAAAAAGGGCCTCCTAATTTGATACCCCTGAATCCATTTTTTGAGCTTAGTTTTCTGTAATTCTCTCTCCATCTTGTATTTTCTACGTATTTTAATAAAATTCTCATTTTACCCCTAGTTCAATAATGAGTAGCTAATTTTCTTTCAAGCTTGGGTTGAAGGTGAAGTCTCAACATGTGTCATGGGCTTTATTTGGTAAATTTATTTTCTCTTCCCCTCTAATTTCTGTGGAGGTTTTGACTTTTTAAATCGACAAATAATAATAATCTTGTCTAGTTCGCCACTGGTTTCTGGCACCTAGTACAAGGTTATTATTATTTGGCACGATTGCCCTTGACACCATATTGATTAGGCGTGGTTCATGAGGTGTGGATTTCCCCCCTCATGATTTAATTGGTATTAATAAGGAATATTTGCCCGTGGTGCGTGTTGATACGGATTGGTACCCAAAGACTCTATCTCAATAGTTTCCAATTTAATTATTTCTGCCAATCCAATTTAAATTCTAGCATCCTTTAAATCAATTTCCCCATAAATCCAACCACCCATTTACTTAATTAATTCTACATATAATTAAAATCCACCTCCTCGTGGGATCGACACTCGTCACCGTTAATCTATTCTACAATAGATTCGTGGTAAACTGCGAGTTCAACAAAATTTGCACAACAAGTTTTTGGCGCCGTTGCCGGGGAGGTAAGTATTTTGATTTGTAGAATTAATTTTTTGTAAATAATTTTATTATTATTATTATTATTATTTTATTTGTTTCCTTGTACTTTTTTTTTCTTAATTAATAAAAAAAAGCGAATTTACATTTTTAGGTAAGAATTTTTTTTTCTCTTCTTTAAATTTCTGCATTTTAATTTTCAAGTTATTCTTCTTTATAATTTTTCATTTATCTTGTTAATTTATTTTTATTTTATTCTATTTAATTTATTTTACGTATTTGTTTTAGTGTGTTTTTTTTTTCAATAGAAAGGTTGTAACAGCGTAATAAGGTTAGTATCGTAATTTCTCCTTCTTCTTTATTTTTATTTGTTTTGTTCTCAATTTATTTTCTTTATTTGCATGCATGGTCGTAGGTCATTATCACCTAATCTCGAACCTATAGACCTAGAATTAGAAAGAACACTTCGCACACACAAACACATCGCACTTAAAGAAAAAATTGAAATGGATTTGCAACAACCAGAACCACAAGAGAGGCCATTTAAGGACTACTTCAGTCCTTTAGCTAACTTGAGCACATCATGCATACGATACCCAAATGTAGCCGCTAGGAGTTTTGAACTAAAACCTAGTGTGCTAAATTATCTCCCAACATTCTATGGCCTAGAAAATGAGGACCCGTATAATCATCTGAATGATTTTCATACAATTTGTCAAACTTTTAAATATGAGAATTTTTCAGAAGATGATGTTAAACTTAGACTATTCCCATTTTCTTTAAAGGATAGAGCTCGTTCATGGTTTAATACATTGCCTGCTAATAGCATTACAACATGGGAACAAATGGTAACGAAATTTTTAAATAAATACTTCCCAGTTCATAAAACCAATGCTATTCGCAGGGAAATTTCAGAATTCACCCAAAGAGAAGACGAGCAGTTTTTCGAAGCATGGGAGCGATTCAATGGGCTACTTTTGAAGTGTCCACATCATGGGTACGAGAAATGGCACCAATGCCAATACTTCTTGGAAGGATTATTGCCAAATGTGCAAGAATGGCTAATGGCGACAAGTGGAGGAGAGCTAATGTCAAAAAGTGCATCAGAGATTTGGGATTTCTTCCAGCGACAAGCAGATAATTCCCAACAGCGGAGTCGATCTCTCAGGAATACTAGAAGAATTAAAGGAGTGAATGAGGTTCACATTGGCGAGTCTGGTTCGGGAATCAAAGAAGTCAAAGAGATGGTTGAAGGCCTTTCTCGACAAATAGCATCGTTGACGACTGCCAAATCAACAGAGCCACATGACCATGACTCATATTCAGATCAAGCCAATGCCATCGGTGTCATGAGAAAACCATCAAATTACAACCCATACTCCAACACATATAATCCGGATGGAGAGATCACCCCCGATTTTCATGGTCTCAAGGATTCCAACGAGAATGGACCAACGGCTCGGCTCGGCTCGGCTCCAGCTCCGCCAATGCAACCAATTCCTCAAGTTCCTCAAGCCTCTCAGCCACCATTTAGACCATACAATCAGAACCAGAATTACTCTCAACCCAGACCATGGGAGGATTCATTCCAAAATTTCAAGAATGTTACTCAATCTACAATCGAGCAACAAAACCGAACCATTGATGGACTACGAAATGAGATGAGAGCAGGCTTCAACTCACAAGCCCAATCAGTTTCAAGCCTCGAGAAGATGGTAGGACAAGTTGCTTCTTCAGTTCAAACTTTGGCAATGACTGTTGAGAAAGGTAAATTCCCAAGTCAACCAATACCCAATCCTAAAGGAGTGCATAAAGCAAGTACCAGTTCACCGCAACAGCATGGAGAGGTCAAAGCCGTTAAGACCTTACGAAAAGAAAAAAAAGTAGACAACAAAGTGGAGATGCCAGTGACAAAATCAACTCAGATTGTACCTGTAAATGCTGAGGACTCACCACCGGAGGAGAAAGAAGAAACCAACCCACGAGAATATGTTCCTAAGGCTCCATTTCCTCAAAGGTTAGCTAAAGGAAAGAAGGGAAAATCCACAGGTGAGATTCTTGAAGTCTTCAAACAGGTAAGTGTCAACATCCCTTTACTTAATGCAATAAAGCAAGTTCCATCTTATGCCAAGTTTCTTAAAGACCTATGCACTAAAAAGAGAAACATTCCTGTTCAGAAAAAGGCATTTTTAACTGAAAATGTTAGTTCTATACTCCAACACAAAATTCCTCTAAAATGTAAAGACCCAGGCTCCCCCACTATCTCATGTAGTATAGGGAACCACACAATTGAGAATGCTTTGTTGGATTTAGGAGCTAGTGTTAATCTATTACCTTACTCAGTATTTGTGAAACTTGGATTGGGAGAATTACACCCAACTCCAGTAGTGTTACAGCTTGCAGATCGGTCCACGAAAATACCTCGTGGTATTGTGGAGGACGTGCTTATCCAGGTAGACAAGTTTTATTTTCCTGTTGATTTCATTGTAATTGACACTCAACCAATACAGGATTCAAGGAAGCACATCCCCATTATCCTAGGCTGACCATTCTTGGCAACTGCCGATGCTCACATTCAATGCAGGACTGGAAATATGCAGTTGTCCTTCGGCAATATGACCATGGAGCTCAACATCTTCAACATTGCCAAACAACCTCACAATGCAGATGATAGAATTGTTGACGTGGATTTAATTGAAGCATTAGTTAATGATACTTTTCTTTCAAACCTTAGTGATGACCCTTTAGAAACATGTTTAACTCACTTTGGTTTGGATTTTGATGTTGACAGATCAGTCGATGAGGTCAACGCCTTACTTGACTCAGCACCATCCTTGGACACTAATAAATGGAAGTCAAGAGTTGAACAACTAGCACCATCAGAGAAGAAACTCATCCCATCATCAGAGTCACCACCGAAACTCGAGCTCAAACCATTACCCAACACTTTGGAATATGCGTTCTTGGGAGAAGAAAGCACTCTACCGGTAATTATCTCATCATCCTTAAATGACGAGCAAAAAGGTAAGTTGTTGGATGTTTTAAAAGAGCACAAAGGAGCATTAGGTTGGACCATAGCAGACATAAAAGGTATAAACCAAAGTGATGCATGCATTACATTCATCTTGATGAAAATGCTAAATCTACTAAGGAAATGCAACGTCGGTTAAATCCTAACATGAAAGAAGTTGTTAGAACAGAAGTCCTTAAGCTATTAGATGCAGGTATCATTTACCCAATTTCTGATAGTTCATGGGTCAGTCTTGTGCAAGTTGTCCCCAAAAAGTCAGGAGTCACAGTAGTTACCAATGCTGATAATGAATTGATACCCACTAGAGTGACTACAGGATACCGTGTATGCATTGATTATAGAAAGTTAAATTCTGTCACACGTAAAGACCATTTTCCTTTACCATTTATTGATCAAATGCTTGATAGATTAGCAGGCCATGAATTTTATTGCTTTCTAGATGGCTACTCAGGATATAATCAGATTCCCATAGCATCAAAAGATCAAGAGAAAACCACTTTCACTTGCCCTTTTGGCACTTTTGCATATAGGAGAATGCCATTTGGATTATGTAATGCACCTGCTACATTTCAACGTTGTATGTTAAGCATTTTTTCTGATATGGTTGAACGGTTTCTTGAGGTCTTTATGGATGATTTTTCTGTTTTTGGAGATTCATTTGATCAATGTTTACATCATCTAACACAAATTTTGCAGAGATGTATAGAGAAGAATTTGGTCTTAAATTGGGAGAAATGCCATTTTATGGTAAAACAAGGTATAGTTCTCGGTCACATCATTTCATGCAAAGGTATCGAGGTTGACAAAGCCAAGGTGGATCTCATTTCTAATCTTCCTCCACCTAAAACAGTCAGAGAAGTAAGATCTTTCCTTGGGCATGCTGGTTTTTATAGACGTTTCATTAAGGATTTTAGCAAAATTTCTAGACCCTTATGCAATTTACTTGCTAAGGATGTACATTTTGTCTTTGATGATTCATGTCGTGTAGCGTTTGAAAAGTTAAAGCAATTGTTGACGTCATCACCCATCATTCAGCCACCAAACTGGAGCTTACCATTCGAACTCATGTGTGATGCATCTGATTATGCAGTAGGAGCAGTATTAGGACAAAGAGTAGATCGAATTCCTCATGTTATTTACTATGCTAGTATGACATTAAACGATGCACAGTTGAACTATTCAACTACTGAAAAAGAAATGCTAGCAGTAGTGTTTGCATTAGAAAAATTTCGGTCTTATCTCATTGGTTGTAAAATAATTGTATTCACAGATCATGCTGCTCTGAAATATCTTCTCACAAAGAAAGATGCAAAAGCTAGACTAATTCGTTGGGTGTTACGAGTTTGACTTGGAATTCAAAGATAAGAAAGGTTCTGAAAATGTTGTGGCTGACCATCTCTCTCGTCTCCACTTTGACATCAACACAGAACCCTTAACATTGAATGAGTCATTTCGGATGAACAATTAATGAGTGTGGAAGAATTACCTTGGTATCTTTGATATAGTTAATTATCTTGTTACGGGTAAACTTAGGAGCATTGGACCAAGCAAGACAGGGCCAAATTCTTTGCGGAAATAAAGAATTTTTTCGGGATGACCTTATCTGTTTAAGTATTGTGCAGATCAAATTATTCGACGATGTGTCCCAGAGAATGAAGTTCATAACATCCTTTCGTTTTGCCATGAACAAGCTTGTGGAGGCCATTTCAGCGCTAAGAAAACAGGGACTAAAGTTCTACAATGTGGTTTCTATTGGCCAACTATATTTCGAGATGCTTACACCTTTTGTTCTTCATGTGATAGGTGTCAACGAATGGGGAGCATTACACGAAGGAACATGATGCCACTAAATCCAATTTTAGTGGTTGAGATTTTTGATGTATGGGGTATCGACTTCATGGGACCCTTTCCCCCATCTTTTGGCCATCAATACATATTGGTTGCTGTTGACTACGTTTCGAAATGGGTAGAGGCAATTCCATGCAGAACCAATGATCATAAAGTGGTGATAGGGTTTTTGAAGAGCAACATTGTTTCACGCTTTGGATTCCCTCGAGCAATAATCAGTGATGGTGGTACCCATGTTGTGCAAATTTTGTTGAACTCGCAAGCGCACGAATCTATTGTAGAATAGATTAACGGTGACGAGTGTCGATCCCACGAGGAGGTGGATTTTAATTATATGTAGAATTAATTAAGTAAATAGGTGATTGGATTTATGGGGAAATTAATTTAAAGGATGCTAGAATGGGGAAATTGATTTAAAGGATGCTAGAATTTAAATTGGAATAGCGGAATTAAATTGAATTGGGAACTATTGAAATAAAGCACTTGGGTATCTGGATCCGTATCAACATGCATCATGGGCTAAATAATCCTTATTAATACCAATTAAATCATGAGGGGGGAATCCACACCTCATGAACCACGCCTAATCAATATGGTGTCAAGGGCTTATCGTGCCAAATAATAATAACCTTATACTAGGTGTGTAGAAACCGGGCAGAACTAGACAAGATTATTATTATTTGTCGATTTAAAAGTCAAAAACCTCCACAGAAATTAGAGGGGAAGAGAAAATAAATTTACCAAATAAAGCCCATGACACATGTTGAGACTTCACCTTCAACCCAAGCTTGAAAGAAAATTAGCTACTCATTATTGAACTAGGGTAAAATGGGAATTTTATTAAAATACGTAGAAAATACAAGATGGAGAAGGAATTACAGAAAACTAAGCTCAAAAATGGATTCAGGGGTGTCAAATTAGGGGGGGGAGCCCCCTTTTATAGATACATTGAGTGAATCATGGCCATCTGATTAAAAATAGTTTGGATGCGCGAGATTGCGCCACGTCATCGGTGAACGAGAATACGGTTTGACCACGGGTTTGACCACGCGGTTTGAACAGTAACACGGTTTGCACACGATTTGAACGAGAACGCTGATGCGAGCAAAAATGTGTCGTGAAAAGATATCCATGAAACGATCAGTACATGTGAATAGTGTAAACGTGTGAGCAGTGCCATTTTTCCTTTTATGCTCCTCTTAAGGTTTTATTGTCCGAGTTCAAAAGTGACGTCCGTTTTGCTATCCGAAATCTCGTTCATTGTGAAATGACCATGATACCCCTAAAATTCACAAAATACTTAATAAAAACAAAACATATATAATTAAATAACAAAGGACTTAAATAAATAAAATTAGAGATGTTAGTGAGATTTAAAGTGTAAAATGATGAATTTCTCCTTTATAAATATACACTTTCTAACACTAACAACACACCCCCAACCAGCTTTTTGCTAGTCCCTAGCAAAAAAAGCGAAAAAAAAATTCAAACCCAAATTTTTTTTTTTTTTTTTTTAACAAACTTGTTTATTCAATCAGACTAATGACAACAATCAAATAAAAGTATAAGCATTATCTCCAGTCTAAAGAAACATCACACCCACATCAACCATCCACATGAATCAACCAAGTAAATACAGCTACTTTCAAAAATGACATGTCCAACCCCAAAATTCTCACCGGTAATAGTGACACTCTCACAAGGAAATTAAACCCAATAAAAATTGTCACTTCAATGAATGATAAATGGAGTGAAGATAGTAAAGAAATAATATCACACACTCTCACCAAGATGAAGGAAATATGCCCATAGCTTAGAAATAACACGATCTCAAGTCAAACAGAATATTAGTCAACCCAATGTATTTTTTTTTTAATTTTTTTTTATGCATTACTACATCTTTATAGCGCATATAACTAGCTCTACTACTTGACTATAGTTCCCTAAAATCAAGAAGGACTTTTATTAGGATATAACGTAGGCTAGGGACATGGCTAACAAAGAAAGGAAAATAGAGAAAACAAAATATATGTTTGAGAAAAATAATATCTTTTGGAAACTAAAAAGTAAGTGCATTTTACTTATTTATTATTGTATTATATATCTCTCTTTCTTTTTTTTTTTTTTTTTTTAGAAAATTTCTTTTTTTTTTTTCTCTTTTTTTTTCTTTTTTTTTTTTTGGTATTGCACAACTTTACTAAACAAAACAATTATTTATATTTTTCTCAAACATGAATAGGTGATAGAACTTGTAAGATATCGGGTAATACTCCAAATTGGAGTGGGTGAAGACGATAAGTTGACAAAGAAAAGTTTTTTTTTTTTTTTAAATTTAATAAAAGGCTCAAAAGGGCTAACTATGGATATTTGACATAAGTGATGGCTAGAAAGGCTCAAACGGGTCAAAGACGGCCTTTCCATCATCTTTTAGGGCTCTAGATACTCCTCCATATCTACTAGTTAAATGGACCTTTAGATGTAGCAACGCATTTTTTTTTTTTTAACTTTTTTTTTTTTAAAGGGTTGACTCCAAGGAAATCTAAAGATCATGTATAAAATAATAATATTACTAAGTAGAAGTATGAAGAATGGGCAAAAAAGGTTACTCTCCAAGAAAAATAATAGGCTCAAAAGCTCACTTGGTATTTATTATGACATGTCAATTCTTTCAAGCAACTCATATTTATCTCCGACATCAACATGTAGAGTAGCAAACATAGTGTAACATCACTCAAGACCAAAGATAATACAAATACTAAAATTCGAAAATCATCATGTCATCCAAAAATAAAAACAAAATCACACCATTTTTTTTTTTTTTTTTTTTTTAAACAACATTCTACCCCCCAACCTATTCTAAACATGAAAGGAAAATATGCATGCAGAAATGTGAAAATAATGCAGAAAAACTAATTGAAAATGTTACACTTAAAATGATAGAAAAATGATTTTTTTTTTTAACTAAGAAGATGCGTTTCTAGAGGCACTACACTCTATATTCAGCCATCTTCGACTCAAAATTTGAAAATGCATATTTATAAAGGAGAAGTCAAAAAGTTAGAAAGATCACACGAAAAATAAGAAATTTTTTTTTCATTATTTTTTTTTTACTAAGAAGATGCGTTTCTAGAGTAACTACACTCCATATTCAGCCATCTTCAACACAAACAGTTAGCAACAGTTAGTTTCTACAACAAAAAATTAGTAAAAACTTAACCAACATTCCACAATTGTCAACTATCCCCTCCCCCCAACCAGAACTAAACATTGTCCTCAATGTTTTAAAGGAAAGAAGTAGAGTTTAGAAGACATCACCTGGGTGGTGTAACACAGAAGAAAATATTTACAGGCGGAGATTTAAATCTAATTTGTACTTCTTACTGCTGCTATTGTTACCATCGTTATTTGTACACTCCAACACCAAGGTCTTGGGATCTGGCTCTGGTTGATAAGCTTGTAACAGATCAAGTAGCTCATTAGCAGTGTGAGCACAAATAAAAAGCTTTTTCACCGTGGAAGGAATGAAGTAGTTTTTTATTGCATGGTTAAGAAATGCGATAAAGCCATCATAAAAATTATTGACATTTAACAAACCGATGGGTTTCTGATGAATGTGCAGATGGGCCCAAGATGCTAAAGTGATAAGTGCCTCTAGAGTTGCAAGATCTCCTGGTAAGAAAATAAAAACATCAGCATGATTAAGCATTTCGGTTATTCTTTCTTGCATACCTGAGACAACTAACTCTTCTCCAGTCGGTGAGTTAGACAAGCAGCCTAAAGGTTTTAGGGTTTGTGGTATGATACCTAACACTTGACTTCCTCTGACAAAAGCAGTTTCTGAGACCAATTTTGATAACCCTCGGTCACCTCCGCCGTATACTAAGTGTAATTTTCTCTGCTATGCATCGACCAAGATCAATGGCTGCCTCTCAAAGAACTCTTTATATTTGCCATAGTTAAATCCAGAAAGCACACAAATGTTCTTGAATTGTTTATTGGGAGTAGCTGCCATTAGGATAATTCTCAAAAACAATTTGTGAGTGTAAACGAAAAGAATCATATTTAAGGATCTTGGCGGCAATGGGTCACAGCTGTGAATGAGGTGTCATGTCTATGTCAATTAATCGTGTAATGCACATGGCTTGAGAGTCAAAAAGGAAACAATAAAAAGGAAAAGCAAGTAATGACAAATATAAAATTATTAAAGACAATAATGCAAATGGTAAAACAACAGTAAAATAAAACAACAGTAAAGTAAAAGGATATTTACAGGTAGTTGCGACTGTGGCTCACATCTTCCTCTGGTTTTACGTCCGTAAACGGCTTCAACGCCCTCATGGGTCGAGGATAGGCTTCCCATCCGATTTTCTTATAAAGCGGCAAACGAAGTCGTTTATAGTCGATTCGAGATCGTATCGTGCATGCTCTTTTACGGAATGATGGCCATAAGCGGAGAATCGCTCCTTGCACATATCCTTGGGATGCGTTTGAGAGACAAAGGATATCATCCAATGACTCCTTATTCAAGCCATCCTTATGAATTGAATCTTATCTTCTCATGTTATCGACACCATTCCTAAAGAACATCGTTTTTATTGCATATCATTCGGCACACTTATGACAAGCAACCGAAATCTTTCGAGCTCTTCGCTTTCTTGCATAATTTCCTTTACCACAACCAGGCATATATGCAATAAATTTAGGAGACAACTCACCTGCCAAGCGTACTTTAGCCTCAATTAACCAGCGAATATCAGCAGGTATGTTATTCCTCATGAGCAATCGCATGCGTTCGGATCGAGCTTTATAGATTGTGAGAGGGCATTACGAGGAAGTGAAGGGAATCGACTATGAAGCTTTGCTAAGATCTCGTTTCTATCCATACCTTCGCCTCAGAAGATCAGTAATTATGGGAAACTGAAGTAACCGACTTGATTGTCACGGAGTACCGTTATCCGCCACTTAACCGGGGTGACAAACTAAAACACACAAACTAAAACACACAAACAGAATAACAAACAAATAAAAACACACAAAGAAAATCACAATCGTCCTCTTATAGAATTTACCTTAAGCTCCAACTGGATGTTGTAGACACTGCTTTCAATGTCTCTGAGTTGGCTTTCTAAATTCTCAACGTGGGATATTAACTCCGGTGGTTGTAGCTTCCAAATACGATGTGTTTTACAAAATCGTATCTGGCCTCTAAGATGAGATTGGACACGTTGAAGTCGTCTAAGGATGTTCAAGAGGAACTGTCTCATGATTAAAAGTGATAAAAGAAAGCTCAATGGTTAAACAAACACACTTATGCACAAATGATTTCAATTAGCAGAAGAAAATAAATAAATAAATAAATCACCGAAAAGAAAAATCTTAATTCAAATGTGGTGGGTCACTCAAGTTTATTTCGGTGTCCTCTCCATGTGGTTGGTACTCTAGATATGACTTTAATCTTTGACCATTAACTTTAAACGTGACACCATTTTTGGGTCCTTAATTTCAATTGCCCGTGTGGAAAAAAGCAGTATGCACAATGAAGGGGGACCATCGAGAACGTAGCTTACACGGGAATAAGTGCAAGCGAGAATTGAATAAAAGTACTTTCGACACGGGTGAAAGATTTTCGCATAATGTCGCTTATCATGAAAGACTTTCATTCTTTTGCTTGTAAACCTTGGCATTTTCGTATGCATCATTACGAATTTCTTCAAGTTTCACAAATTTGTGTCGTCTTTCGAGCCAGAACTTGCTGCGCATGTCAAAATTGAATTTCTTGATGGCCCAAGACGCACGATGCTCGAGTTCCAGGTAGGTGGCAAGCTTTTCCATACACTAGCTTTGTAGGGTGACATCCCGATTGGGGTTTTGAGCGCCGTTCTATATGCCCATAATGCATCATCAAGTCTTAATGACCAATCTTTTTTCATCCGGCCTCACGGTCTTTTCTAAGATGTGCTTTATTTCTCGATTGGAGATCTCAACTTGGCCTTTAGTTTGCGGATGATACGGAGTCGCCACTTTATGAGTGATGGAGTACTTTGTCAAAAGTGCTTTGAATGATTTATTGCAAAAGTGGGTACCACCATCACCGATTATTGCTCGAGGGAATCAAAGCGTGAAACAATGTTGCTCTTCAAAACCCTATCACCACTTTATGATCATTGGTTCTGCATGGAATTGCCTCTACCCATTTCAAACGTAGTCAACAAAGAACCAATATATATTGATGGCCAAAAGATGGGGGAAAGGGTCCCGTGAAGTCGATACCCCATACATCAAAAAATCTCAACCACTAAAATTGGATTTAATGGCATCATGTTCCTTCGTGTAATGCTCCCATTCGTTGACACCTATCATGAAGAACAAAGGTGTAAGCATCTCGAAATATAGTTGGCCAATAGAAACCACATTGTAGAACTTTAGTCCCTGTTTTCTTAATATTTGAAATGGCCTCCACAAGCTTGTTCATGGCGAACGAAAGGATGTTATGAACTTCATTCTCTGGGACACATCGTCGAATAATTTGATCGCACAATACTTAAACAGATAGGGGTCATCCCGAGAAAAAAATTCTTTATTTCATGCAAAGAATTTAGCCTGTCTTGCTTGGTCCAATGCTCGGAAGTTTACCGTAACAAGATAATTAACTATATCAGCATACCAAGGTAATACTTCCACACTCATTAATTGTTCATCCGGAAATGACTCATTCAATGTTAAGGGTTACGTGTTGATGTCAAAGTGGAGGCGAGAGAGATGGTCACCACAACATTTTCGTCCTTTCTTATCTTTGAATTCAAGTCAAACTCTGCAAAAGTAACACCCAACGAATTAGTCTAGCTTTTGCATCTTTCTTTGTGAGAAGATATTTGAGAAGCGGCGTGATCGTGAATACAATTATTTTACAACCAATGAGATAAGATCGAAATTTTTCTAATGCAAACACTACTTTGCTAGCATTTCTTTTGATAGTTGAATAGTTCAAGCGTGCATCGTTCAATGTCATACTAGCATAGTAAATAACATGAGGAATTCGATCTACTCTTTGTCCTATCTATCTGCTCTCTCTGCATGTCGGATGCATCACACATGAGTTCGAATGGTAAGCTCGGTTTGGTGGGTGAATGATGGGTGATGAGCGTCAACAATTGCTTTAACTTTTCAAACGCTACACGACATGAATTATTAAAGACAAAGGTACATCCTTAGCAAGTAGATTGCATAAGGGTCAGAAACTTTGCTAAAATCTTTAATAAAACGTCTATAAAAACCAAAGCATGTCGAGGAAAGATCTTACTTCTCTGACTGTTTTAGGTGGAGGAAGATTAGAAATGAGATCCACCTTGGCTTTGTCAACCTCAATACCTTTGCATGAAATGATGTGACCAAGAACAATACCTTGATTTACCATAAAATGGCACTTCTCCCAATTTAAGACCAAATTCTTCTCTATACATCTCTGCAAAACTTGTGTTAGATGATGTAAACATTGATCGAATGAGTCACCAAAGACAGAAAAATCATCCATAAAGACCTCAAGAAATCGTTCAACCATATCAGAAAAAATGCTTAACATACATCGTTGAAATGTAGCAGGTGCATTACATAATCCAAATGGCATCCTCCTATATGCAAAAGTGCAAAAGGGCAAGTGAAAGTGGTTTTCTCTTGATCTTTTGGTCTTATGGGAATCGATTGTATCTGAGTAGCCATCTGAAAGCAATAAAATTCATGGCCTGCTAATCTATCAAGCATTTGATCAATAAATGGTAAAGGAAAATGATCTTTACGTGTGGAGAATTTAACTTTCTATAATCAATGCATACACGCCATCCCGTAGTTACTCTAGTGGTATCAATTCATTATCGGCATTGGTAACTCTTTGTGACTCGACTTTTTGGGGACAACTTGCACAGATGACCCATGAACTATCGAAATGGGGTAAATGATACTGCATCTAATAGTTTAAGCACTTAGTTCTAACAACTTCTTTCATATTAGGATTTAACCGACGTTGCATTTCCCTAGTAGATTTAGCATTTTCATCAAGGTGAATGTAATGCATGCAGTCTGCTGGGTTTATACCTTTTATGTCTGCTATGGTCCATCCTAATGCTCCTTTGTGCTCTTTTAAAACATCCAATAACTTACCTTTTTGCTCGTCATTTAGGGATGATGAGATGATTACCGGTAGAGTGCTTTCTTCTCCCAAGAACGCATATTCCAAAGTGTTAGGTAATGGTTTGAGCTCGAGTTTCGGTGGTGACTCTGATGATGGTGCAAGTTGTTCAACTCTTGACTTCCATTTATTAGTGTCCATGGATGGCGCTGAGTCAAGTAAGGCGTTGACCTCATCGATTGATCTGTCAACATCAAAATCCAAACCAAAGTGAGTTAAACATGTTTGTAAAGGGTCATCACTAAGGTTTGAAACAAAAGTATCATCAACTAATGCTTCAATTAAATCCACATCCACAATTCCATCATCTGCATTGTGAGGTTGTTTGGCGATGTTGAAGATGTTGAGCTCCATGGTCATATTGCCAAAGGACAACTGCATATTTCCAGTCCTGCATTGAATGTGAGCATCGGCAGTTGCCAAGAATGGTCGGCCTAGGATAATGGGGATGTGTTTCCCTGAATCCTGTGTTGGTTGAGTGTCAATTACAATGAAATCAACAGGAAAATAAAACTTGTCTACCTGGATAAGCACGTCCTCCACAATACCACGAGGGATTTTCGTGGACCGATCTGCAGTTTGTAACACCACTTTGGAGTTGGGTGTAACTCTCCCAATCCAAGTTTCACAAATCTTGAGTAAGGCAAAAGATTAACACTAGCTCCTAAATCCAACAAAGCATTCTCGGTGTGTGGTTCCCTATACTACATGAAATAGTGGGGAGCACGGGTCTTTACATTTTAGAGGAATTTTGTGTTGGAGTATAGAACTAACGTTTTGATTAAAAATGCCTTTTACGAACATGAATGTTTCTCTTTTTAGTGCAAAGGTCTTTAAGAAACTTGGCATAAGATGGAACTTGCTTTATTGCATCAAGTAAAGGGATGTTAACACTTTGTTTGAAGACTTGAGAATCTCACTGTGGATTTTCCTTCTTTCCTTTAGCTAACCTCGAGGAAATGGAGCTTTAGGAACGTATTCTCGTGGGTTGGTTTCTTCTTTCTCCTCCGGTGGTGAGTCCTCGGCATTTAGGGTACAATGAGTTGGTTTTGTCTTTGGCATCTCCACTTTGTTGTCGACTTCTTTTCCTTTTCGTAAGGTCATAACGGCTTTGACCTCTCCCATGCTGTTGTGGTGGTGGTACTTGCTTCATGCACTCCTTTAGGATTAGGCCTTTGGTTGACTTGGAAATTTGCCTTTCTCAACGGTCATTGCCAAAAGTTTGAGCCGAAGAAGCAAGTTGTCCCACCATCTTCTCGAGGCTTGGCTGATTGGGCTTGTGAGTTGAAGCCTGCTCTCATCTCATTCCGTAGTCCATCAATGGTTCGGTTTTGTTGCTCGATTGTAGATTGAGTAACATTCTTGAAATTTTGGAATGAATCCTCCCATGGTCTGGGTTGAGAGTAGTTTTGGTTCTGATTGTATGGTCTAAATGGTGGCTGAGAGGCTTGAGGAACTTGAGGAATTGGTTGCATTGGTGGAGCTGGAGCTGTTGGTCCATTCTGTTGGAATCCTTGAGACCATGAAAAATTGGGGTGATCTCTCCATCCAGGATTATATGTGTTGGAGTATGGGTTGTAATTTGATGGTTTTCTCATTACACCGATGGCATTGGCTTGATCTGAATATGAGTCATGGTCATGTGGCTCTGTTGATTTAGCGATCGTCAACGATCTTTATTTGTCGAGAAAGACCTTGATTATCTCTTTGACTTCTTTAATTCCGAACTTGACTCGCCAATGTGAACCTCATTTACTCCTTTAATTCTTCTAGTATTCTGAGTGATCGACTCATTTGTTGGGAATTATCTCGCTTGTCATTTGGAAGAAATCCCAAATCTCTGATGCACTTTTTGACATTAGCTCTCCTCCACTTGTCGCCATTAGCCATTCTTGCACATTTGGCAATAATCCTTCCAAGAAGTATTGGCATTGGTGCCATTTCTCGTACCCATGATGTGGACACTTCAAAAGTAGCCCATTGAATCGCTCCCACGCTTCGAAAAACTGCTCGTCTTCTCTTTGGGTGAACTCTGAGATTTCCCTGCGAATAGCATTGGTTTTATCTTTGGGAAATATTTATTTAAAAATTTCGTCACCATTTTTTCCCATGTTGTAATGCTATTAGCAGGCAATGTATTAAACCATGAACGAGCTCTATCCTTTAAAGAAAATGGGAATAGTTTAAGTTTAACATCATCTTCTGAAAAATTCTCATATTTAAAGGTTTGACAAATTGTATGAAAATCGTTCAGATGATTATATGGGTCCTCATTTTCTAAGCCATAGAATGTTGGGAGACAATTTAGCACACTAGGTTTTAGCTCAAAACTCCTAGCGGCTACATTTGGGTATCGTATGCATGATGTGCTCAAATTAGCTAAGGGACTAAAGTAGTCCTTAAATGGCCTCTCCTGTGGTTACGGTTGTTGCAAATCCATTTTTTATCTTTACGTGCAATATGTTTGTGTGTGCGAAGTGTTTTTCTAATTCAAGGTCTATAGGTTCAAGATTAGGTGATAATGACCTACGACCATGCATGCATGCAAATAAAGAAAATAAATTGAGAACAAAGTAAATAAATATAAAGAAAAAGGAGAAATTACAATACTAACCTTATTCTTATTTATACAACCTTTTCTATGAAAGCACATAAAAAAATGTGAAATAAAATAAATAAAATAAATTAACAAGATAAATGAAAAATTACAAAGAAAAATAACTTAAAAATTAAATTGCAGGAAAAAATAGAAGAGAAAAAGAAATTCTTACCTAAAAATGTAAATTCACTTCTTTTTTTTAATTAATTAAGAAAAAAAAATTACAAGGAAACAACTAAAATAATAATAATAATACTAATAGTAATAATAATAATAATAAAATTATTTACAAAAAATTAATTCTACAAATCAAAATACTTACCTCCCCGGCAACGGCGCCAAAAACTTGTTGTGCAAATTTTGTTGAACTGCATGTTTACACGAATCTATTGTAGAATAGATTAACGGTGACGAGTGTCGATCCCACGAGGAGGTGGATTTTAATTATATGTAGAATTAATTAAGTAAATAGGTGATTGGATTTATGGGGAAATTAATTTAAAGGATGCTAGAATGGGGAAATTGATTTAAAGGATGCTAGAATTTAAATTGGAATAGCGGAATTAAATTGAATTGGGAACTATTGAAATAAAGCACTTGGGTATCTGGATCCGTATCAACATGCATCATGGGCTAAATAATCCTTTATTAATACCAATTAAATCATGAGGGAGGAATCCACATCTCATGAACCACGCTCTAATCAATATGGTGTCAAGGGCTTATCGTGCCAAATAATAATAACCTTATATAGGGTCTGGGTAAAACCGGGTGTAGCCCAGACAAGATTATTATTATTTGTCGACGAAAAGTCAAAACCTCCACAGAAATTAGAGGGGAAGAGAAAATAAATTTACCAAATAAAGCCCATGACACATGTTGAGACTTCACCTTCAACCCAAGCTTGAAAGAAAATTAGCTACTCATTATTGAACTAGGGGTAAAATGGGAATTTTATTAAAATACGTAGAAAATACAAGATGGAGAAGGAATTACAGAAAACTAAGCTCAAAAATGGATTCAGGGGTGTCAAATTAGGGGGGGGAGACCCCCTTTTTATAGATACATTGAGTGAATCATGGCCATCGGATTAAAAATAGTTTGGATGCACAGGATTGCGCCACGTCATCAGTGAACAGTAACACGGTTTGACCACGGGTTTGACCACGCGGTTTGAACAGTAACACGGTTTGCACACGATTTGAACAGTAACGCGGTCTGAACAGTGTCGTGAACAGTATCCATGAACGATGCAAATACATGTGAATAGTGTCGTACGTGTGAACAGTGCCATTTTTCCTTTTATGCTCCTCTTAAGGTTTTCGACTGTCCTGAGTTCAAAAGTGACGTCCGTTTTGCTATCCGAAATCTCGTTCATTGTGAAATGACCATGATACCCCTAAAATTCACAAAATACTTAATAAAAACAAAACATATATAATTAAATAACAAAGGACTTAAATAAATAAAATTAGAGATGTTAGTGAGATTTAAAGTGTAAAATGATGAATTTCTCCTTTATAAATATACACTTTCTAACACTCAACAACCCACTTTTGCAATAAATCATTCAAAGCACTTTTGACAAAGTACTCCATCACTCATAAAGTGGCGACTCCGTATCATCCGCAAACCAGTGGCCAAGTTGAGATCTCCAATCGAGAAATAAAGCACATCTTAGAAAAGACCGTGAGGCCAGACAGAAAAGATTGGTCATTAAGACTTGATGATGCATTATGGGCATATAGAACGGCGTTCAAAACCCGGTGGGATGTCACCCTACTGTGCTAGTGTATGGAAAAGCTTGCCACCTACCTGTGGAACTCGAGCATCGTGCGTCTTTGGGCCATCAAGAAATTCAATTTTAACATGCAGCAAGTCGCTGGCTCGAAAAGACGACAAATTTGAGAACTTGAAGAAATTCGTAATGATGCATACGAAAATGCCAAGGTTTACAAGCGAATGAAAGTCTTTCATGATAAGCAGATTATGAGAAAATCTTTCACTCCAGGTCAGAAAGTACTTTTATTCAATTCTCGTTTGCACCTATTCCTAGGTAAGCTACGCTCTCGATGGTCTGGCCCCTTCATTGTTCATACTGTTTTTTCACATGGGGCAATTGAAATTAAGGACCCAAAAAACGGTGTCACGTTTAAAGTTAATGGTCAAAGATTAAAGCCATATCTAGAGTACCAACCACATGGAGAGGACACTGAAATAAATTTGAGTGACCCACCACATTTGAATTAAGATTTTTTTATTTTTTTTTCGTGATTTGATTTTTTTTCTTTCTTTTTACTATTCTTTTGCTAATTGAAATTATTTGTGCATAAGTGTGTTTGTTTAACCATTGAGCTTTCTTTTATCATTTTTAATCATGAGACAGTTCCTCTTGAACATCCTTAGACGACTTCAACGTGTCAAATCTCATCTCAGAGGCCAGATACGATTTTGTAAAACACATCGTATTTGGAAGCTACAACCACCGGAGTTAATATCCCACGTTGAGGATTTAGAAAGCCAACTCAGAGACATTGAGATAAGTGTCTACAACATCCAGTTGGAGCTTGAGGTAAATTCCATAAGAGGACGATTGTGATTTTCTTTGTGGGTTTTTGTTTGTTACTCTGTTTGTGTGTTTTAGTTTGTATGTTTTAGTTTGTCACCCCGGTTAAGTGGCGGATAACGGTACTCCGTGACAATCAAGTCGGTTACTTCAGTTTCCCATAATTCGATCTTCTGAGGCGAAGGTATGGATAGAAACGAGATCTTAGCAAAGCTTCATAGTCGATTCCCTTCACTTCCTCAGAATGCCCTCCTTACAATCTATAAAACTCGATCTGAACGCATGCGATTGCTCATGAGGAATAACATACCCTGGCGATATTATTTGGTTGGTTAATTGAGGCTAAAGTACGCTTGGCGGTGAGTTGCCTCCAAATTTATTGCATACATGCCTGGTTGTGGTAAAGGAAATTATGCAAGAAAGCGAAGAGCTCGAAAGATTTCGGTTGCTTGTTATAAGTGTGCCAGAATGATATGCAATAAAAAACGATGTTCTTTAGGAATGGTGTCGATAAACGAGAGAAGATAAGATTCAATTCATTAGGGATGGCTTGAATAAGAGTCATTGGATGATATCCTTTTGTCTCTTCAAACGCATCCCAGTGGATATGCAAAAGGAGCGATTCTCCGTTATGGCCATCATTTCGAAAAGAGCATGCACGATCTGATCTCGGGAATCGACTATAAACGACCTGTTTGCCGGTTTATAAGAAAATGGACGGGAAGCCTATCCTCGACCCATAGAGGCGTTGAAGCCGTTTCGGACGTAAAACCGAGAGGAAGATGTGAGCCACGATCAACTACACCTGTAAATATCCTTTTACTTTACTGTTGCTTTATTTTACTGTTGTTTTACCATTTGCATTATTGTCTTTAATAATTTTATATTTGTCATTACTTGCTTTTCATTTTTACTGTTTTCTTTTTGACTCTCAAGCCATGTGCATTACACGATTAATTGACATAGACATGACACCTCATTCACAGCTGTGACCCATTGCCGCCAAGATCCTTAAATATGATTCTTTTCATTTGCACTCACAAATTATTTTTGAGAATTATCCTAATGGCAGCTACTCCCAATAAACAATTCAAGAACATTTGTGTGCTTTCTGGATTTAACTATGGCAAATATAAAGAGTTCTTTGAGGCAGCCATTGATCTTGGTCGAAACATAGCAGAGAGAAAATTACACTTGGTGTATGGCGGAGGTGACCGAGGGTTATCAAAATTGGTCTCAGAAACTGCTTTTGTCAGAGGAAGTCAAGTGTTAGGCATCATACCACAAACCCTAAAACTTTTAGGCTGCTTGTCTAACTCACCGACTGGAGAAGAGTTAGTTGTCTCAGGTATGCAAGAAAGAATAACCGAAATGCTTAATCATGCTGATGCTTTTATTTTCTTACTAGGAGATCTTGCAACTCTAGAGGCACTTATCACTTTAGCATCTTGGGCCCATCTGCACATTCATCAGAAACCCATCGGTTTGTTAAATGTCAATAATTTTTATGATGGCTTTATCGCATTTCTTAACCATGCAATACAAAACTACTTCATTCCCTCCACGGTGAAAAAGCTTTTTATTTGTGCTCACACTGCTAATGAGCTACTTGATCTGTTACAAGCTTATCGACCAAAGCCAGATCCGAAGACCTTGGTGTTGGAGTGTACAAATAACGATGGTAACAATAGCAGCAATAAGAAGTACAAATTAGATTTAAATCTCCGCCTGTAAATATTTTATTCTGTGTTGCACCACCCAGGTGATGTCTTCTAAACTCTACTTCTTTCCTTTAAAACATTGCGGACAATGTTTCGTTCTGGTTGGGGGGAGGGGATAGTTGACAATTGTGGAATGTTGGTTAAGTTTTTACTAATTTTTTGTTGTAGAAACTAACTATTGCTAACTGTTTGTGTTGAAGATGGCTGAATATAGAGTGTAGTTACTCTAGAAACGCATCTTCTCAGTTAAAAAAAAAAGAAAGAAAATAATAATAATAATAAAAAAAAAATTTTATTTTTCGTGTGATCTTTCTAACTTTTTCTTTTTGACTTCTCCTTTATAAATATGCATTTTCAAATTTTTGAGTCAAAGATGGCTGAATATAGAGTGTAGTGCCTTTAGAAACGCATCTTCTTAGTTAAAAAAAAATCATTTTTCTATCATTTTAAGTGTAACATTTTCAATTAGTTTTTCTGCATCATTTTCACATTTCTGCATGCATACTTCCCTTTCATGTTTAGAATAGGTTGGGGGGTAGAATGTTGTTTAAAAAAAAAATGGTGTGATTTTGTTTTTATTTTTGGATGACATGATGATTTTCGAATTTTAGTATTTGTATTATCTTTGGTCTTGAGTGATGTTGCACTATGTTTGCTACTCTACATGTTGATGTCGGAGATAAATATGAGTTGCTTGAAAGAATTGACATATCATAATAAATACCAAGTGAGCTTTTGAGCCTATTATTTTTCTTGGAGAGTAACCCTTTTTGCCCATTCTTCATATGGCTTAGCAGTATTATTATTTTATACATGATCTTTAGATTTCCTTGGAGTCAACCCTTTAAAAAAAAAAGTTAAAAAAAAATGTGTTGCTACATCTAAAGGTCCATTTAACTAGTAGATATGGAGGAGTATCTAGAGCCCTAAAAGATGATGGAAAGGCCGTCTTTGACCCGTTTGAGCCTTTCTAGCCATCCCTTATGTCAAATATCCATAGTTAGCCCTTTTGTGCCTTTTATTAAAAAAAAAAACTTTTCTTTGTCAACTTATCGTCTTCACCCACTCCAATTTGGAGTATTACCCGATATCTTATAAGTTCTATCACCTATTCATGTTTGAGAAAAATATAAATAATTGTTTTGTTTAGTAAAGTTGTGTAATACCGAAAAAAAAAAGAAAAAAAAAAGAGAAAGAAAAAAAAAAGAAAAAAAAAGAAGAGAAAGCAAAAAAAGAAAAAAGAAAAAAGAAAAAAAGAAATTCTCTAAAAAAAAAAGAAAAAAAAAGAGAGAGATATATAATACAATAATAAATAAGTGAAAAGCATTTTTTTTTAGTTTCCAAAAGATATTATTTTTCTCAAACATATATTTTGTTTTCTCTATTTTCCTTTCTTTGTTAGCCATGTCCCTAGCGTACGTTATATCCTAATAAAAGTCCTTCTTGATTTTAGGGAACTATAGTCTGAAGTAGAAGCTAGTTATATGGGCTATAAAGATGTAGTAATGCATTAAAAAAATAAAATAAAATAAAAAATAAATTAAAAAAAAATACATTGGGTTGACTAATATTCTGTTTGACTTGAGATCGTGTTATTTCTAAGCTATGGGCATATTTCCTTCATCTTGGTGAGAGTGTGTGATATTATTTCTTTACTATCTTCACTCCATTTATCATTCATTGAAGTGACAATTTTTATTGGGTTTAATTTCCTTGTGAGAGTGTCACTATTACCGGTGAAATTTTGGGGTTGGACATGTCATTTTTGAAAGTAGCTGTATTTACTTGGTTGATTCATGTGAATGGTTGATGTGGGTGTGATGTTTCTTTAGACTGGAGATAATGCTTATACTTTTATTTGTTTTTTATCATTAGATGATTGAATAAACAAGTTTGTTTAAAAAAAAAAAATTTGGGTTTGAATTTTATTTTCGCTTTATTTGCTAGGGACTAGCAATAAGCTGGTTGGGGAGTGTGTTGAGTGTTAGAAAGTGTATATTTATAAAGGAAAAATTCATCATTTTACACTTTAAATCTCACTAACATCTCTAATTTTATTTATTTAAGTCCTTTGTTATTTAATTATATATGTTTTGTTTTTATTAAGTATTTTGTGTATTTTAGGGGTATCATGGTCATTTCACAATGAACGAGATTTCGGATAGCAAAACGGACGTCACTTTTGAACTCGGGATCGAAAACCTTAAGAGGAGCATAAAAGGAAAAATGGCACTGTTCACACGTACGGCACTATTCACATGTACGATACTGTTCATGGATCGCATTCACGATCATTGTTCGCACCGCGTTCTCGTTCAAACCGTGTGCAAACCGTGTTCTTTGTTCAAACCGCGTGGTCAAACCCGGTGTTCTTGTTCATCGATGACGTGGCGCAATCCTGTGCATCCAAACTATTTTTAATCCGATGGCCATGATTCACTCAATGTATCTATAAAAAGAGGGCCTCCCCCCCTAATTTGATACCCCTGAATTCATTTTTTGAGCTTAGTTTTCTGTAATTCTCTCTCCATCTTGTATTTTCTACGTATTTTAATAAAATTCTCATTTTACCCCTAGTTCAATAATGAGTAGCTAATTTTCTTTCAAGCTTGGGTTGAAGGTGAAGTCTCAACATGTGTCATGGGCTTTATTTGGTAAATTTATTTTCTCTTCCCCTCTAATTTCTGTGGAGGTTTTGACTTTTCGTCGACAAATAATAATAATCTTGTCTAGTTCCGCCCGGTTTTTACCAAGCACCTAGTACAAGGTTATTATTATTTGGCACGATAAGCCCTTGACACCATATTGATTAGCGTGGTTTCATGAGGTGTGGATTTCCCCTCATGATTTAATTGGTATTAATAAGGAATATTTAGCCCATGGTGCATGTTGATACGGATCCAGGTACCCAAGCACTCTATCTCAATAGTTTCCAATTTAATTATTTCTGCTAATCCAATTTAAATTCTAGCATCCTTTAAATCAATTTCCCCATAAATCCAACCACCCATTTACTTAATTAATTCTACATATAATTAAAATCCACCTCCTCGTGGGATCGACACTCGTCACCGTTAATCTATTCTACAATAGATTCGTGCGCTTGCGAGTTCAACAAAATTTGCACAACAACAACATTTAAAAAATCCCTAATTTTTTCCCTCTATACAGTTAGATAATGAAGAGCAAATCATAAATATATTTTGGGCTGATGCTAAAATGATAATTGATTATGGTCAATTTGGTGATGTTGTAAGTTTTGATACGACCAAAATTAATAAAGAGAATTGGCCATTTGCAGTGTTTGTTGGACTAAATCATCATCGAGAGATTGTTACCTTTGGTGCAGCATTATTGTATAATGAAACTGCTGATTTCTTTATTTAGCTATTTGAAACATTTTCGCAGGCTATGTCTAGAAAGGCTTTAAAAACAATTTTCATAGATCAGGATGTTGCAATGGCTAAGGCTATCTTAAATGTTATGCCAAATACATATCATAGGCTTTGCACATGGCATATGATGCAAAATGCCTTGAAGCATGTAAATGGTGTGTTTAAAAGTACTGGTACAGTGAAAAGTGTCTTGTTGGTGTTTATGGATAGTATTGAGGATGAAAATGAGTTTCTAATTGCTTGGGATAATATGCTTGATGAATATGATGCACATGGTAATAGTTGGCTAAAAAGTATATTTGAGTTAAGGCATAAATGAGTTTACGCATATGTTAGGTAGGCATGGTTTGTTGGAATGAACAGCACCCAACTTAGTGAGAGTTTTATTACAACTCTAAAGGACTACTTGAAATCAAATCTTAATATGCCTCAGTTTTTTATGCACTTTGAAAGGATGGTCAATGATAAACTGTACAAGGAATTAGAAGCAGAGTATGAATTATGTTAGAGGTTGGTCAATATGAAAATGTCTGTTAAAATGTTGGCTCATGCAAGGGAGATTTACACAAAGGTAATTTTTCAAGAGTTTCAAGACCAATTTGAAGAGTCTATCGATTTATCTGTGGAAAAAAGACTATAAGGATGGTGAATATTTAGTGTGTACGGTTGGTATGGACGAATTTGAAAAGAAATGTGTGAAAATAGAGAATGATGGCACATTGTCTTATAACTGCAGGAGGTTTGAGATGAGGGGAGTTTTATGTAGCCATATCATCAAGGTTCCTAGAGATGTTATGGATCTCAAAGAAATTCCTACCGAGTATATTTTAAAAAGGTTGACAAAACAAGCAAGAGCAGAATGTATCAAAGACATGTATGGGCGTGAAATCCAAGCAGATCCTAAGTTGCAACAAACATGTCGAGATCTTTATGCTCTATATTTACCAAAATATCCAGAGGGCTTCCGAGAGTAAAAAAGCATATGAACTAGCAAATGTGCATGCCATGGATTTGGCAAGACTAGTTGAGGATATTTTATGTTTGGAAATAAATGGTAGTGTGCAAGAAAAAAGTTCAAGAATCTCATTTAACTCAGCACATAGATATTGTAAAAGCAAAAGGTCTTAAGAAGGAGTTATCTCATGGAAAACGTAGATTCAAGAGTAGTTTTGAGGTAGTCTTGACAAAAAATAAGAAAAAGAGGCTAACAATTTGTCAGTCTCAAATAATCCAGGTGATTATCTATAATATTAATTAATTTGTTCTCTATAGATGCAACATTGAGCAATTACTTTCATCTGGATTAATTTTTTGCTTGAATTGTTCATTGTCACAGCCACATGTTCAATTGCTTCCGGTGATTAATAATACTTATTCATTGATGATTGATCATTCTTATTCTGTAAGTGGTTTTTAATTAGTTTTTGTGTGTGAAGTTGAATTTTATTCTTTCTAGCTAGCGTAATAGTTTTTTTTCATGCTTATTATTGCAGCCACAATTGATGACTCAAGTTCAACAGGGCAATTTTCCTGATTTACTTCAGCAACAAATTTTCAAGCCTGGTTTCAACAAGATAGCACAAGATTCTCAAATCGTTTTCAAGGCTCTCAAGCTTCCAGCAGCACAAATTTAATATAACAAAATGCTGTTAATTTTAGTTCGTTTTTTCCTTTAATATTTGGTTAGTTCCAGATCATACAATGTTAATGTAATTTTTGTTTGGTTTAGATTCATTTACAAACTGCTGGTTTTTATATTTTTGTACTATTTGTGCCTCTCCATCAAGAGCTTTATATTAATGCCAAGTGATTCTCTTGTTTGATAGTTTAATGTTTAATGCTGTAAGTTTAGAGAAATGAGTGATAAAATGAAAGTTGTTTGTATATAATTTTTTTGATTGAAAAAATTATTGTTCTTACAAAATGAAAGTTTTTTTTCTTTTTTTGATAAAGAAAGAGACATTTTCATTCATTTAGAAAAAATAATACAGTAACTATTTCTGCTAATATATGGTCTAACCATACATCAATTGTATTGTGATTTACAATATATTTTAGCCAAAGGGTGAGCCTGGGCATCACATAATCTTGGGATGTATTGAAATCTGACTTTTTGAAACAGCTTGCTCTGGTTTTAGATTTCAGAAATTACCTAATAAATTTCAGCTTTACTTCTTTTCTTATTGTTGACCAAATCAGCAACTTCCTTTGCTACCTCTAGCCGCCATTTCATAGCTTCAACCTCTGCATATGCCACATTTTTTTCATAATTGTGATGTCTTCATAGCTGTTGCAATTATCTTACTATTTGAATCCCTTATGACTACTCCCAATCTTACTAGCTGATTTTGTTTATCAATTGCTGCATCAGCATTAATCTTGAAGGCATTTCTTGGTGAAATATGCTGTTTACACCAGCCTTGAAGAAAGGCAAACCATATTTGATAAGTAATCTATACTCTAGGTATGCTATTCTTCATAAGGCTAGTATATAGCAAACCCAAAGTTTCTCTAAACTGTAACATTAAATTCCAATAGTAACAAATTATTATAGATTCATATGTAATTGGCAAACAAAACTTAGTAATTACAACTTTGAGTAATATAGATAATCTAACAAAAATTTAGTCTTGACCACTTGACGTAATCCTCCATGGTCCAAGCATAACACATTTGATTTATAAATCTTTATTCGTTCTCCACTTTCAAGCAAGTAAAATATGGCCATTTGGCCACCTTTGATCCTTCTCCACATTTGAACGTGTATAATATTCGGGCATCATTCTTTTACATCATCTCATTTTTGCCAGGCTGCAAAAGAATATAAAAGATTCAGTAAATGAAATATTGTGAAAAAGAAAATGTACATTCAACAACTTTAGTATAAAAAAGATAAGTACTACATTTTAACAAATAAGTGGTGGGCATCAGAAAATGATAAACTTATCTAGGAAGAAAATGGGACTATTCCCACTTTTTGTTTACTTTCTATAGCAGCAACATCTCAACAAGTCTTTTAGGGAAAAAAAAAACCATAGCAAATAACTATAAATTTCTTATAAGAAAAAAAATCTAAAATTTTGGCACAAAAATGTTAATAATCTCAACAATGAAGAGATTGATGTTGAATCAATAATACCCAAGCGATTATCACATCTGGCTGATGGAACTTTAGCTTTTTACCTTAATACTATTAGGCGATTTTGATGTTTTTCATTTTTGAAGATTTAGATTTCCTTTTTGAATTTGACAAAATTTTAATTTTGAAAGAGAGTGAGTGAAGTTTCACCGGGTTTGGAGAGTGAGGAGGGAATTTAAATGAAAAATTAATTACAAATAAATCTTAGCCATTGGATTTAATGATACGACGTGTCAATAGATCTTTAAAAGCTCAAATAGTGATTAGATATAGTGATCAGATCAGGAGAGGATCTGAACTCACAGATAAAATAGTTTATTTACGCTTCAAAAGCTCTACAAAAAAAAATAAAAAACAACCAAAATTATAATAAGAGTTTATATAATTAAATAAGTACTTATAACTATTAGATAAGACATACCAAATATGCACTCAGAGTTTTTTGTTAAATATTTAAAGTTTGAAATTTTATTAATTTTATACCTTTTCTAAAATATGCTTATTTATTTTTTAGAACTTATGTCTGATTTTTAGACATTTATATCTGAATAGAAAAATAAACTTTTATGACTTTTATTTGAACAGGAAAAGGTCTAAATGATAAGTAAATATTATATTCCAAAAAATGTCTTTATAAAATAATTTATTTCCTAAACTATAAAATTTAATCATCTTTTTTTGTTTTAATTTACAAGGACATAAATGTCAAATAACCAAGTTTAAGATTTTTTTTTATTGTAAAAACAAACAAGATGCCACTTATATTTAGATATTAAAAAAAGAAAAACAAACATGTCATTCAGATTTTCATATTCAGACCCGATCCATTCAGACTTTAGAAAAATTCAAACCCATTTAGATTTCAGACAAAAAAACAAATACTACCTCAGTGTGGGATTAGATTAACTTTGGGATGAAATATTTTATCTTATATTTCGCAACTTTGCTTGGATTGAATTAGGAATGATTAAATTTAAATTTAGTCCTTAAATCATGGGGTTGACAATCCCAATTTATAAGTGAGTTTAGATGAAATTAGAATAAGAGGAAAAAACAATTTATTCATTTGTAAAATTTCTTTCATATATAACTCCATTTTTTATTTATCACTTAAAAGTTAATTAATTATTTATTTATTTTATTCATGATTTACTTGAAATTATTTTTTATTTAATTTTTATAGTCTAATTAAATTGGTACTTTTACTTCAATAAAATTAACTATTTAATAATTTATTATATTAATTGATTGTATTAAATAACTAACTAATTTAATAATCACCTATGTAATATTTATTATATTTGTTTATTATAATTATTACTATCCAATAACTAATTTACTATACATTTAATGTTCTTATTAATTACATTTAAATTAATTTTAATTATTACTCTTTAAATATTCATAAATATTTTTTTTATTTTAAATATGATTTAACATTATCCAATATGATATTGTACCAAAACATAATACAGTATTGTATAATCCAACCTAATCCAATCCAAGTTAATCCAATTCAACCATAATATTTAATCTAATCTAATCCCGCATGCCAAACTTAGCCTAAGGGTGCATTTGGCAACTTACATTAAACTATACTGTAGGGGTGTTCAGAATTCATCCAGTCTACTCGATCCACTTGATCTGATTCATAAAAATTTAATTTGTGGATTGGTGGATAGATTGGAATTGAGAATTTTAAAATTCACAGTTGGTGGATTACATTAAATTGCATTGTTGAAACCATATTACTCCAATTTTTCAATAGCTTTATTTAAGAGAGAAATGGTTATATGGCTTCCAAATAGTTTTTTTTTTTAATTTTTATTTTGGCATGTATGCTGATTGAATTAGTAGATGTTAGGTTGGATAAAGACCCTATTAACATATTATTCCTTAACATATATTTAAACTATTAATTTATTTACGTCCTATTTAATTTTGAGTTTGATCAGCAGTAAAATTATTTTTATAATAATTTTTTTATTTAACTAGTTCGTGGATTGGATAGGGAGAAACATTTTTAATCCATATTAAATCTGCAAAATAGTGAATTGTATCACATTTGCATCTGCTGTAAATATATGGATTGAATTTGGATAATTTTACCAAATTAATCTGCAAACACCCCTAGTGCATTGCATTACATTAAAAAACTGTTCTTATGCTAATCATGTTTTGCTGCAATTTCTAGTTACATTACACTGCATTAAATATGGCTAATGTAATGAAAGGCAACCCATGGGGCATCGGGGAGTAGGGTTTAGACTGTACCGTATTAAAATACTATTTAATTTTTAAATACAATAACTAACTTTTATTATTTCGTAAATTATAATAAATTTAAACATATTGCAATCTTTTTATAATTTATATTAATTAAATATTAATTTATAATTGTATTTAAATAACAATTTAATTTAAATAAGAACATAAAATATAAATACTTAATAAATAAATGATAATACATTATTTTACTTTCATTAGATAAAATCATTTTAATTACTAACTTTAGATATGTAAAAGAGTATTTTAATTTTATTTAACCATTTATTATTTATTAAATTCTAAATTTAGAAATAAATTTAAATTAAACAACTATATTTGACATTAATAAATAGAAATAAATTTATGATTTTATATTATATTATATTTTTACCATATAATATTAAATTATACTATATTATAATAACTAATATATAGAAAAAATTTATATTAAAATAGTAAATATAATTTATTAATAATATTATCGCATTTTATTATTTAATAATAGTATATTATTGATCATTTGTATATTATATAAATAATTATTTAATAATTGATAATTAATTTTAAAAATTAATAATAAAATGCTAAATATTAATAATTTTAAATAATTTTAATATTAATATTAATATAAAATAATATTATGTTATATAATACAATTTAAACTACGCTAATCATAGTATTACAATTTTATGTAATGAGTCCTATTGTAATACAAATAATACATTGTGTCAAACGCACCCTAATTATACCCAAAAAGTCATTTTTTTTTGTATGGTTTTCAGATATATTAACATGGTTACCGGTTGGCGGAAAGTTTTGCCAAGCCAACTTATATGTTGTTTAATGCTTAGTAATCAGTGACATACTTTTCTTCCACTTATATTACTCTATTAATTAACCAGGGCACAGAACGAATTGCCTACATTACAACTACACCATAGACCGTAGCTGATATCTTTTCCTAAGGCCATAAATTTAATTATCGGCAATATCCAAGCTATTAATATTATGTAATTTTATTGGAGATATAATTTTATCACACTTATTCTTTTAAGGAGAAATCATCAATTTATTATCAAATTGTTAAAATTAATGGAGTATTTAAGATAAATTATAGTAAGGGCTTCTTTGAGATTATTTTTGGGAGGTTTAAAAGTAATTTTGAAAATCTAAAAGCTAATTTTATTGTATGATAAAGAAAAATTAAAATCACTTTTATCAAAATCAGCCATTTCTACAGCTGATTTTGAAAAATTAAAATCACTTTTATTAAAATCAGCCATTTCTACAACTGATTTTGAAAAGTAGGAAATGAGTAGCTTTTAAATTCTGATTTTGAGAATCAATTTTATCCTTTAATACAATTCCAGAAATATTCTTAAAATTATTATTTAGACCCAAAATTATCATTATTCAAATTGGAAACAAAATCAATATTTTAATAAATTTTTATTATAATTCATTAATATAAATTTATTAATATCAATTTGTTGGTCGAATAATTATTAAATTTGTTTCACTATATTATAAATTTAATTATCAATTGTTTTAAGATAAAAAATAATTTTTTAGTAAAAATTATTATAATACACAATTACAAATATTATATATACATGTTTTTATATGTATAAATAAATTTTATCCTATATTATATATATTTTAGTTATTTGTTTTCTCTTAGTAGTTTAATAATAAAATTTAGGGTTATTATTATTTTACTACTTTAAAAATTGTTAAATATCAAACGACTACAACAAGTATTATCTTCTATCATTTTCCTACTATATCTTTATAAAAATATCATTTTACTAACTTTCCGTTATAATCGTTAGTTGACCAACTAGTTGACTAATAAAATACCAATTTCACCCTTCATGATTAAAAAAATACTTAAAACTTATTTATAAAATAAATTTATAATATATTTATTAAAATAGATATAAAATATCCACATAATTCTTTTTGCTAGAATTATGAAAATGAAGCTTATTTACAAAATAAATTTGTCTTATTATTTTTTTAAATGAAGTTTTTTTTTAATCATGAAGGGTAAAATTAGTATTTTATTAGTCAACTAATTGGTCAACTAACGGGTCAACTAACTATTGTAACGAAAAAATAGTAAAATGATATTTGTTGTAACGGAAAAGTAATAAAATGATATTTTTATAAAGATATAGTCGGAAAATGATAGGAGATAATACTTATTGTAGTAATTTGATATTTGACAATTTTTGAAGTAGTAAAATGATAATAACCCTAAAATTTATTAAATGTCCATAACTGCTTTTAAAACTCAAAGTACTTCTGAAAATAAAATTTACTAAACACTTAATTGATTCTCTTCATAAGTGATTATTTATTTATGTAGTACAATTAACAAAAATTATTTTAAAAGTTACAACATTCTCAAATTGGCCCTTAGGATTGAAAAAGGAAAATTAAATAGCAAATTAGTAACAAAATCTTAAATAGCAAATTAACAATTTGGCCATTAATTTGGATTTCACGAGGAATGGAAAAGGAAAACCCTTGTGCCACTAGCATTTACCGCTTACCAGCCAGCTTGGCGGTGGCTCATGGCTGGGCCGGTTTTCTTGCCTTCTTAAATAAATTTATTGTAATTTACTTACGGGTTATTTCATTTAATTATTATAGAAATTATAAGATATCAAATAACTAAAGAGAATGGATGTCTATCATTTTACAATTAAATCTTTACAAAATATTTTATTTGACTACATTTTCATTAACAGTAATAAAAAATTTATGCTGCGTTTACTAAACTGGAATCGGAATGGCCTGGAATCGGAATGGACAGGAATGAGAATGAGCTGGAATGGGAATAAGGAATGAGAATCAAATTAAGTTGTTTACTTGAATTATAATAATCGAAATGGGAATGAGCCGAATTATCATTAATGTGTTTACTTTGTTTTGAATCAGAATCGGAATGAGTTAGATTGTAATAAATTACTAAAAAGTACTTAATGGATTATTGTCATAATAATAATAATAATTATTAACTAATATATTAATTAATTGTAAAATTTTATTAATTAATTATTATAATTATATTAACAATTATTATAAAAATATATTAACTAATAATATTAATATTAATTAATTAATTATAATAATATATTAATTATTGTGATTATTCATTCAAAAAATATAATTATTAATAATTATTGTTAAAAATATATTAATATATTAATTACTAGTAATAATTATATTATTTAATTAATAATATATATATGAATTAATAATAATAATAATATATTAATTAATTAATTAAAACAATAATATATTAATTATTGTGATTATTTACTCGAGAACTATAATTATTAATATATTATTGTTAATAATATATTATTATATTAATTAATAATTATTATTATATTAATTAATTATAATAATTATATTAATAATTATTATAATAATATATTAATTAATTAATTACAATAATAATATATTAATTATTGTGATTATTTATTCAAAAATTATAATTATTGTTAATAATATATTAATTAGTAGTAATATTTATATTATTTAATTAATTATAGTATATGAATTAATTATAATAATTATATTAATAATTATTACAACAGTATATTAATTAATTAATTATAATAACAATAACAATAAATAAATTATTGTGATTATTTATTCAAAAACTATAATTATTAATAATTATTGTTTAATATGTTAATATATTAATTAATAGAAATAATTATATTAATTAATTAATAATAATATATGAATTAATTATATTAATTATATTAATAATTATTATAACAGTTAATTAATTAATTATAACAACAATCACAATAAATTAATTATTGTGATTATTTATTCAAAAATTATAATTATTTATAATTATATGTTAATATATTAATTAAAGTAATAATTATATTAATTAATTAATAATAATATATGAATTAATTATAGTAATAATATTAATAATTACTATCATAACATATTAATTAATAAACTATAATAATAATATATTAATTATTGTGATTATTTGTTCAAGAACTATAATTATTAATAATTATATTTAATATTATATTAATGTATTAATTAATCATACTAAGTAATTAATTAATTAATTATAATAATATATTAATTAATTAATTATAATAATATATTAATTAAATAGAACTTAGGATAAAGTGGAAATTTTTTATTTTGGGGGAGGGCAAAATGTGAATTCCCGGGAATGAGAGATTGATTCCCACCTCCCCCATGGGAATCAATCTCCCATTCCTCATTTCCAAATAGTTGTAGGCCCCAATATTCCGATTCTGATTCCGATTCCCGCTTCATTTTTACAAAATAAACGCGCCAATTATTCCAATTCTGGATTCTAATTCCTTAATCCGGTAAGTAAACGCACCATTAGTCCAACGCTATTTCATTTAATTACGGGTTATTTCATTTAATTATTATAGAAATGATAAGATATCAAATAACTAAAGAGAATGGATGTCTATCATTTTACAATTAAATCTTTGCAAAATATTTTATTTGACTACATTTTCATTAACAGTAATAAAAAATTTAGTCCAACGCTATTTAGTCCAACGCTAATGTCATGCTGACATTTTAGGGGCAAAATTGACTTTACAATCAAAATAAAGATAAAAATGTATATACTTTAAAATTGTAATGGTAATTTAGTCATTATTGGACAAAATAAGACCGTAAATCATTTGTCAAGGATCAAATACAGCCAATTGACAGTCCCAAGCCAACACTACCGCCGTCTTCAATTCTGAGTAACTGGCAGCTGCATGCTCTCGCTACCAACGAACTCGTCTATCGCCCAAATCCAAGTGAGTTGGGATTGAAGGCGGGACAAAAAGAAGAAGAAGAAGAAGAAGAAGGAGAAGAAGAATAAGTTAGCTGCACGCCCTTGCTACCAACCAACTCGCTGCACGCCCAAATCCAAGATAATTGGATTGAAGGTAAAGAAGAAGAAGAAGAAGAAGAAGGAGGAGGAAACATGACACGCAAGAACAAAAGGACTGGGGTTGGAACATAGCGCACACATTGATTCTTTTTTAGTTTTTATTTACTTTAAATTTAATTAATTTTTTAAAGTAACGATATTATTAGTATTAATATTTTATTAATTAACTAATAGTCAATTAATGGAGTTAATAAACATGTAATAAAATGAAAGATTTTGAGAAGATTCAGTAATAAAATGATATTTTTTTTTATAATCATTTAATATTTTGCGATAATAACTCTTTTGTTAGTTTATTGTCAGCTTCATTTTCCAATCAGTTTAGCTGACCTTTGAGGATCTGAACATTAATTCATAGATTTCATTCGAGTAAATACGTCATTAAAGAAGATATTATCCGATACAGGAAGGTGTGAGGGCAAAGTCGTAAAATCAACAGACCCGTTTAGTTTTTTTCAGTTCAGTTCAGACTATAGAGGCAAAAAGCCCAGTAGGCCTTGAAACCAGAAAATTACCCACACCAACGTGTCCAAAATCTGCTTTCACCTTTCTCCCTGTAGTAGGAGTAGTGGTGCCTCTTCTTTCGTTCCTTGTTTCTTCTTTAACTTAAGGGCTGCTTCAGCGATTCCGCGATTCTCCTCCGCCTCTCTCCTCTCATCTCCGTTGCGTCATCCTTATCCTGCGCATATCCGGTACGTTATTCTGCGCACCCCCTCTTCCCTTTTTCACTCACCTAATTTTTCACTTCATGGATCTCAATAATCTCATATTCGCTCGTCCTTCTCTTTTCTTTTTTAATTTCAGCACTTTAACTAAAATCTCCCTTTATGTTATCTTGTTCCCATAAAATCCCTTCTATTTGTTATTATTATCATTATTATTATTGAAAAAATCGCTATTATTTCTGCTATTTTTTTCCCAAAAATAATATTCCTTTTCCCTTTTGCTTTTTTTTTTTTAAAGGCTACATGGAATAATCGACAAATACGTACAAACTAAGCCAACTTGCTCAAAACGATATGTTTGAAGATTTTGAATCTTGCAGGCATTTTGTTGGCCCGCCGAGAACAATTTGAAGAAATTAGTATATAATAATTAGAATACAATTAAGCAGTTTTTATTTTGTTTCTTTAGGTTTAGGATTGCGTTAAAAAAAAAAAATCCAAGCGATCGATTTTCAGATGATTTTTGGGGGAATACCAGCTGAGGTATTCATGGTTAGCTATATACAGTTAATGAGAATTGTGATGCAAATTTATTACTGTGTGATCATTTACTGTTTGTTCAATCAAGATTGGCAGAGAGGGATGAGATAACTGTCATGCAGATCTATTACCGTGGATTTTCGTCACAAACCAAGATCAAAGTATTCAACTGCATCTTTTATCGTAATTGCAGCTAGTGTGGGTTATTTCTACCAAAGACGTTATCGGCTTACTGATATCAGTTCAGTTAAGTTGGTACCGTCTTTACATCATGCCATATTATATACAGAGACTTTACAATACTTGCAAAGCAGCATTCTCGCCTGACGGGCCCGTCACGGATGAAGCCCTTGAGAGAGTTCGTGCTATGTTAGGTATTGAGAACTGGCTCTTAGTTGTCTTATTTTATATTTATTAATGAACTTATTTAAACACTTTATGTTTTGTATCACTTTAAAGTCAGGCATGCAAAATTGTTTAGTTGGTATATATAGGAAATACGGCATGATCGCTGATAGCAATTCTTTTTTTCGGTTCTCTATAGCAATTATTAAGCAACTGATTGGATTTCGGAATTTTTGTTGAATTTATCATTTCAACACAAACGGTTAATTACTCTTTGTTTTAGTTTTCGGTCAAAATTGGTGTTTTGAACTGAGAGCAGCTCTGTTCGAGTTTTCCATGTTTGTAATGATGTAGCACCCAATCACCTTTTAATTAGGCCAGCATGTGTGCTTATTGTAGGAATTAAAAGTAAATCCTTCGTGTATAATTACACAGGGTATCTTCCCTTGCTTATATGATGAGGATGTATTTTAGCTTCTTCTTGGATAATTAGTCTTGCTTTCTTTGAAATTTCTTCGAATGTTTTATGTGATCTTCCTGCTGTATTTAAGAAGTCTGTTTACCTTTCACTCAACATGGCTTAACGTGGTATTGTCACTGTCAGCTTAAAAATGAGTTTAGTTGTAAGATTCTCAAATGTGATATTCAATATCTATTGATATTATCAGCAAATTTTTTAGGTAAGCACCATAGATCCTTGTGTAGGCTTGCCAATCTTTATGGTTCATTTCATAATTTTTTATTCTCTAGCTTGTTAAATCACTTTTTCGGGGTTGGTAGGAACTACTGAGTTAGTCCCAAAGTTCTGTTAAGAACATTTTCAGGAATAATCCATTCAAGTGGTAACACAATGTTCTGTTGTATGATTGAGAATATCTTAATACTAAACCACATCATTCATATCATATAATATTTTGCATGAAATGAAATGGGGCTGTATTAGAGAAGAATTGATGTTAGTCTTTGGCTTTTTTTTTTTAAACTACATTTTTGCCGTTTATGGTTTGAATTCTATGCTTAGTTTTCATTTTAAAGTTTTTCTTATTTTCCATACTTCTGCTGTCACACCAATTTAAGGTTTTTGACCAGAGGCATCTTCCCTTCTTTTCAAGCATAGAACATTGTCTAGTGCACTTAGGAAAGTTTATAGGAAACAGATTTCGCATTATCATGGCTAAATTTTTCCTTATTAGTTGTGTGTACTTCTTGAAATTTTATTAATTGTACAAGCTGCCTACTTGTTTCGACTACAAGCATCGTGGGTTTACTCATGTTTGTCATACTTCTGGCAAGTTTATTTTCCATTGACTGCACTGCTTACTGTTATGCTGAGGGAGAAAAGACTTATTTGGAGAAGATACCCGCTTTGCCTGTCCTCTAAAAGTGATTTTTTGGAATTGATGTGCTTGTTTGCCATATGCATATAACTTGTATATCATGTTGGTTTATTTCATACTTCAATGCCGTGATGTTTGTGACTTGTGTGTTTCTTTTAACAGCAAATGCATTTCTTGCATCTTTGAAGTTAATGCATTTTGCAGTATGTTGATATTCACGTGAAAGTGCAAGTTAGATTTATTTATGGAGTTCTTTATTGTCCTCCCCACGTTTATGGTTACATTAAATTCCAAGTTCTTAACTTCATTGTTGGGTTCCTTGCATATTAGCTCTGCACTATATAATCCCAGATATTATTTTATTTCAGACAAAATCAAGCCTTCGGACGTAGGTCTTGAACAGGAGGCGCAATTGGTACGTAATTGGCCAGGTCCTGTGCTTGAACGCAATGGGAGGCATCCATCACTGGCACCAATCAAGTACCTGCACTTACATGAATGTGACAGCTTCTCTGTAAGCACAGCTTCAAGTTGCCAGTAATTAATTGCATACTAATTTATAAGCTAACACGCACTCTGTCGGTTCAAAATTTCATTATATCTAAACGCAATCAACTTTTTCCATTATTGCATTTCTATATTCGAAACTTGAAAATTGGATTAGTGAAACCCCTTTCGTTTTTTCATCTCCATTTTTTCCCAGATAGGAATTTTCTGTATGCCGCCATCCTCCATGATACCCCTTCATAATCATCCAGGAATGACTGTTTTGAGCAAGCTTGTCTATGGTTCCTTACATGTCAAGTCATATGATTGGCTTGATTTGCCTGAGCCTGAAGATCCATTGCAAGGTGTGTTCTTTTGGCATATTTTATGTTCCTCTTCAATTGACTTTCTTAATCCTTTTATGTCACTAAACAATACCCAGAAATATGCCCTTGCTTTTAGAATGTAAATTGCACTCTCTTTTCTGAACATTTATTGTTTTTGGAGTGAAGTAATTTTGTTTTGAGAAATGAAAATACCTAAACCATGGTAAACTCTTTTCTGTTTGTCTAAAACTTTAAATGTGCTCATCTTTCTAAACCTATCAATCTTTGGTATAATTTCTGCTAGTTGATAATAGAAACGTCTTTTGCGTTTTCTTATGATATGATGGTTATATTTCGATATGTAAATGTTGTATAAATCTGTTTAATCTTTATATTCTATATGAATAGTTGTTTCTTATGTGACTGGTGGCTATTGAACTTTGTGTTGAAAAAGAATTTGTATTGAATGTGCCATAAGGTAAAACAAGTGTATAAAGGCAGCTTGATGAGAAAATCATGGATAGCATTTTTCTACCAAGATTTGTATAATTTTCTTTTTTTCTTGATGTTAGGGGTGATGCTTGCTTTGACGTCAGTATGCCTTTAGTTCTGCCAATTTGTGTTACTAATTAGTAGAATTTTTTTCCATCTTTTTCTAATAAAAGCCCTTTGGCCTTTCATCTACTGGGTAAAGCATTTGGTAACTAGCTGCAATATAAATATTCTAAGCAATGTGTACCTAAGAAAAACTATCATTCAAATAGTCTTGGTTATTAAATTTCGTGACTTGTCAATATCATTTATTACCAACTAGTCTGAGAATGCCTTTACCACTTTATAATTCAACTTCTGGTTGTTGAAAATTGATTTAATGTGGTTATCCATAATAGAACCTTGTGCCCCCTTTTTTTTTTAAGTGTGATTTTCTTTATGTGCTTTAGTATGTAATGAAATTTAAAGAAATCTATATTTCTGCATTTTTTCTTATTCACGGGATTGATTGAGGTAGTGATATTGATTGAAGTAACAATAGTATGAATAATAATATGGTTCATTCTGTGTAATGACAGAAATCTTTTATTACGTCATGCGTTTTGACATTATTCAATTCATTGAAATAAAGTGAAGATTTTGTGAGCCCAGGGACAATGATTCAAGTATTTTTGCATAATACAATTTTTTCCAGCTTACCGACAGCCTTGTAGAAATCTTGTAGATCTGATGTGTCTTTGCTCTAACATAAACCAAGTTCTCCAAACATATTTTCAAATGTTGGCTTCATAATTCTCATGTGTTGCTGTCTTTGATTATTGTGGTAAATTTTTCTGGGCATCTAAAATTGGCTGAGCTTGAACCTTATTAGTTTCATGTGGAGATTTTTGAGATTGTAGGTGGCCCTTTCTTGGCTTACAACAGACGTAGGAACCACTAATATTTTCTGTGTGTTAATGGAAAATAAGTTATAGAAAATGTTTCTTTAAAACTTATTTTAAATTTGTTTGACGTGTTTCTTGATAATTGGTAAATTAAGTTGTTTGGTTTGTATTTATTGAAAAAGAGTAACCTATGTGGGCTGCTTGATGTTTCAATACAAAAAGAATTTGATAACCGATTAAATAATGCACCTATTATGAGGGATGTTTTACACTGTAACTACTTCAATTAGCTTAAGAAGATATGCTTAGAGAGAAGTGAAAGCTGAGAATATTTAAATTCAATGGCCAAGATGCCCTAGCTAAATGTATTTGTTATGTTGGTTGATCTATCTTCTTGGAGAGTGGCTTTCCAGAGGTAGCTGTTCATAGCATGAGTGCACAATGGGGGAAGCAAAGCTGTTTGCAAGCCATCATGCTCTTGTTTAGCAAATAAGATGGCACAGTCCGTCTTGATGAGGGCTTCTCAGGACCTGATCACTTGGTCATATATTAAAAGTCTAGAAACATGTCAGTAGGATGTGCTGTGTAATTACAATCATGAAGTTGATCTAGATTATCAGCTTTGTCATTTGTGTCATCTTATAGTTAACAAAATGTAGGGACATGGACATATTAGCTGATGTGATATCTTTTTTAATAAAAGAGTTTTTGAGCAGATTATATCTAGGATTGATGTTTAATAGTTTTAGTTTATCTTCTTCGTGTATGAATATAGTGATGAATTGCTTACGTGACCTATGATGGTGATTTTTTACGTTTGGATTTTTTAACTTTTTATTAAATGTTCTTGCTTGATCTCTCTTTATCCTGCTCCTCCTACCATTTCGACAGGTAGGTGGTCTCAAATTTTATCTTAATTAAAGTTTTGACCATTCACAAGAAGTCATAATTGGTGGTTTGCAGCAAGACCTGCGAGGCTTGTTAAAGATACCGATATGACCGCCCCTTGTGGGACGACAGTTCTTTATCCCACAACCGGAGGGAACATTCATTGTTTCAGAGCCATAACTCCCTGTGCTATCTTTGATATCCTCTCCCCTCCATACTCAGCAGATCATGGGCGACACTGCACTTATTTCCGGAGATCTCCAAGAAGGGATCTTTCAGGTAATGAAATTTCTTTTGTATTATGTAATGAATAATGATTATTGCTTTTGGTTATGAATAGTTATCACATGTTTTTATTAACTACCTTATTCTGCTGGTACTAGTTTTCATTCTATTTTCCCTGTCTTGCTAAATGAAGGTGAACTCGAAGTGAATGGAGTTACTGTATCTGAAGTTTCCTGGCTAGAAGAGTTTCAACCCCCTGACAACTTTGTGATACGAAGAGGGCATTACAAGGGTCCAGTTATTAGAACTTGAGAAATCTTGTTTCATGTACCATGCATGCATTCTAATGATATTGGCTCTTCATATTATGGGGAATAGAAGGGAAATTGTTCATGGGTTGTCAATAGCCTAGGCAATAATTTTTTTTGGGGCTATGTAATTTAGGCATTGGGCGTGTACATATTATTATACATCATTGTAGTCTTTTGATTTACTGACCTCACGCGTTAGTAGTGAGATAGTGACTGAAAGTTGAGAGACATCGCGGACGCTATTCTTGTTTGAATTTGTTGCTCAAAGACAATAATCAGATAATATCCTTTCGTTTATGTTTGGTTCTTCTATTGTCTTTAGTTAGCGAAAAATATTTTCTGGGAGCAGGTGATTGAAGTGCAATACAGCATCAGGATCTTTAAGATGCTTACTGTGCTCTTTCCATACTTCCACTGCAGTGTTCGAGTAGATACTTTTACTTTTTCTTGAATAATATATATATTTGTTAGATCCTTGAGTTATTTATTTCTCTTGAACTCTCTTCAATATTTACGTCTACACCCATCCTTTTTTAGGGATTGAGGTTCTTATTTGTAGTGACAATTTTATGATCAAGGATATTTGAGATTTTTTTTTTGCTTATATGAGCTTTTTCAATTCTTCAATGTTAGGATTAGTTGCAAGTGGACTCTCCAGTCGTTAGAGATCACCAAGATTTTGTGATCCGCTGCCGCACTTATTCCCATTGCAAGACCTCGGATCAAATTGATATTTGATATATCGATTCGATTATCAATTCGATCCGGGCTGATGAAAGTAATTCTTTTTCGAAATTAAGTTGTGAAGCTAAACCATAGTTCAGTGGCTTCTGTTCCCTGTTGCATAATAGTATGTGGTTGATGCATGTAGCAAGTCACTTTTTTGCGCCCTTCAATACTCACGTCGAAAACCCTAGGTTTCTATAACTTGGTGCGTGTCTCTAATTGATTGTAAAGTGAATTGAGCAGATGATGGTTTAGTTTCTTCTGTTACAAGAAGACAATACCTTTGCAGCTGAATCACACAAGTTTTATATTTGCATGATTGAGTCGTATATTATTATATGAACATGAATATATGATTCTAGAGAGTAGAGACAGATCACCTCAGTATATGGAAGCCTGCCAAATGCCTTATCATTCAATATGGAGCTCATAGTAGGAAGATACTGGCAAAATTACTCGTGTCGTTCACACAGTGAATGGAAAAATCAGCAAATGCTCTTTAGATTTTTCCTAACAGCCGCATAATAAACTATAAAGCAAATGCATGGGGATGAATAGAATGTATTACTATTAATCTTCTTGGCACCGATTCAATATAAAAGAAAAAAAAAATTAGTAAAATCTGGAGATGCATGTGACCTACAACACATTATCTATCCCTCTGCCTCTGTAGTGAGATCGCACATGGTGCCTATGTTCGCGGCGTCTCTTTGGCCATCGCACCTAGATTCTTATTCTTTGCATATATGGCTATCCAATTTTCACAGAATATCAAGATTAATTGTTTTTTTTTTTATTAATATAGTTATTCTTAGAATTCTCAATTATATCTCACAAGAACAAAGGGCAATCTTGAAAGAACTGATAGCTCTAGCTCGAACTAGCTAATTGTTTTGATTATGTTTATTTTCTGTTTGGTTATCTCTTCTATTTCGATCGATAAAATATTACTGATTGTGATGCATGTGGAATAATTGAATTGACCATATATTCTTTGCATTAGGGTTTAAGTTTTGAATATTACTTTCAGAATAATACCCAGGAATATTGAGCATCACATGTACCTCTTGTCTTTTTTTTTCCCCCCCTCTCTCTCAGTCTCGATCTCACCAAACTCACCCACCTCTAAAATACTCATTCCTGATCTAACTTCATTAGGAAATACGCTTGCATTCACACAGCTTAAAGGCCAAATTAATGAACTAAGTGTCCTTAATATGAGAAAAAATCACACAACGTCATCCGCCTTTCCAGTATGGACACATTATGCTCATTTTAAAAGTGACGAATCATAATAAAGAAAAAAAAATGATAACATATGACATATATTTATTGGACAGTCTCATGTAAATTTTCTAATTTTCTCCCTTAAAATAGCTCATAATATGTCTAGAATTGTTCACATATCGAATCATATTTATTTCAATAATAATTAACTAAATTCTCTTGCACATATCGTATATATTCTTCCATTTGAATTGTAGTGTGAATGCAAACATCTGAGTTGTAAATATTCAGAAAAAGATTCCTCGTTGCTTAGAAAATTTAATATTGAAAAGACTTCAACTCCCATGCACAAAAAAATAAAAAAAAAGATAAGACATGCATGATTGTTTTTATATTTGGTACGCTACGTAGGGCTTAGAGAATTCCTCAATTTCTTAAAACTTATCTAGTAGCTACTGCATGCATGGCACGAGACACAATTTCCTTTTCTCCCGCAAACTCATCTTCCCCATCACAGACCCCTCTTATTAATTTAATCCTTCGAATATTTGTCTTCATTACTCACAAGAGTCTCCATCTCTTTCTTATGTACAGTCTTGAGACACATAAAAAAATTGATGGCACCGATATCGAGTCAAATTTGAGGGTCTTTTAGCAAAAACTCAAATCCTTGAAATGATTCCTATTTGAGATTTCTCTTCCCCAATAATAAAGAAGGCATTTTCTTCTGTGTCAAGACAAATTGCTCATATTCTCTCAAAGAAGCCTTGGAAAGTAAAATCTTGGACGGTGTGGGGAAAAATGATCTATGCATATGCATGGCTATAGTCTCTGATAGTTCCCAAAAGATCAAAAAGCGACAACCTGTGGGAATATATCTTAATGAAAAAGCTATTAAGATAAGCAAAAACTTGGGACAGGAAATGAGGGTTTAATTAAAGATATTGAAGAACTTTTGCCCAAAAACCCCTATTCACCATCGAGCAAAACACGTTTTGATTTATTTATTTCCTCTCAATAATGAAAATGAAGTTTGAATCTTTTAATTATCGGTCAGAATTACAGTCAAACCGTTTAGTTAATGGTTATTACAAAATTTTGTCAGTCAATGTTGCCAGCGTTTTGGGATGTTAACATAGTCAAGACTCTGATCTGGCCATCTGGACCTAATGAAAACCTAGTAACTAATAAAGAATGACCAACTACAGAACCTAAGGGCTAGAGCTATTATAAAGTTGCATCTTCCTTTGTTTTAATTAGATATTATGCAATATCAATAATGATCCATGGGCGACGTTACTCACATGTTGTGTAATACTGTTTTTCCACTGAATACTTTTAATGAAAAAAATTAACAGCTAACCTTTTTTTTTAACCTTCCAAATATCTAAATTGGAGAGCTCCTCCGGTTCCCAGTGCCCTCATCAAGGATTTATATAACAATATATTATGATACAGACTCAACCCTTCGAAGTTTTCAAAATTGGGACAAAACAGTCAAAGCGATAAGAACATATGTAACATAAACAAATATCATAGGAACAAACAATCAGAGCAATAAGACAGAAATTGGTTTGTTTAAATCTATGGGTGATGGGACACAGAGTTGTTTATGCATACATGGTAGGGTTCATTTGCTGGTCCTTCTCTCACACAGATGAGAGCTCAAATATTCATATCATCAATCATTTTGTAATTAATTAATAAATAAAACTTTGATGGAATTAATTGAATACTATATAGTGACAAAACCAAGTATTGAGTCCCCAGCAAAGGTCAACTAAAGATTGATAAGAGAGAGAGAGAGATTGAAAGAGATGGATAGCTGTCAAAATGGAATCATAACGAGAATGGCTCGAGATTTTACACGATTTTCAGTCCGAGAAGGTGGTCGTATTTTGTAATGTTGCTGTAAAAAAGTGTTAAATATATTAATTTTAGTGTGGAGATCAATTTGATGCCCGACCATTGTCTACACTAACCATTATTTTATTTATTATAGAGAGCACGTTAATAAAAATAAAGAAAATCATAAATTTGTTGACTAATGGCTATGAAGCTAAGTTTAATTTCATCACATCCATACCCAAAAAAAAAAAAAACCCAATTATAAAGAAATGAAGCTTCAGAATATTTTCAATACAGAAGGAAACAATAACACCTCAAACTGGAGTAAGCTCTTTCTCTTTCCCTATCTCTATCTCCCTCTATGTTTTGTGACACTCTCTGTCTATTCTCTCAGTGCGTGCACAATTTTGATAAACAAGTTTTGTACTTTTCACTTGGAGATCCATGATATACAAAGCTCCCTTAATTTCTTTGATGGGTAAGTTGCGATCGGCCACTCCTTAATTTTAAAACACTTCTGGTTAGGCTGTTGCTAGGTCTTTGAGCAAATCTTGTATGCTGGATCCAAGGAATGCCTTGGATCAAACATGAAAGTTTTTGCAGGATTTGTTTCAATGATCAATAATTCCATATGCTATTGAATCTGCTATATGACTTATGAGCATCATCATAGCCAGCAAACTGCCCTAAGATATAGCTATTTCCTCTGACATGTACGCTCTCTTAGTTTCTTGGAAGAGAATTTCATTACCATATATATTTTGTTAAGCAAATATCTATAACATTTAGCATTGCAAGTACTTGAATACACTATTGATTTTCCTTTTTTTTTTTTTAATTTCCCCATAATTTTGCTTATGAGCTTCTTCAAATACAAAAGCAGGAGGTTTAACGACTTGTATGATTTTCTTGTCTTTCTCTATTTGAGACTTCAATGGTCTTTCGTTTTGTTTGCATAATTTAAAGAGAAGAAATCAATTGCTCTATTTTTGGTTTTGTATATTGTTTTTAATTAAATTTCCAAATCTGCATTATGTTCTTAATTTGTATCCGCATCGAAAGTAATTCGTACTGTTGTACCTTGTCGATGCTTCATTCTATTCATATCTAGTATATATTAATTCAGCATATACTGATTTGTCATTCTTTTCCTTGCAAAATCACATTTGCCACAAGTTTATAGTAATGATCGCAATCTCATTTCTCTTAATAGAATAATTAGCAAAAATATGCAACAAAGCATGGTTGCTTGTTATCATAAATTAATTTTGTCCATACAAAAGAGCATGATATATTTGTGCCCTTCAAATAGATGGATTGAATTATTATTGCTCTTTTTGGTGTTTATTTGTAGTTAATGGATGTTTAATCATTTAATTAATGCAAATTAATCATCGAAATTGACAGACAATTTGGATTGTTCTTTTTCCCACATATCAATTTTAGCTTTTAATTTGGTGGATTCATTGAACATGAACTCTCCAATCTACTGGTTTTAAGTTCTAATGAAGAAAACCAAGATAATTAATATCATTTTGATGGCTGACAATTAGGGTTATCATTTAGAAATAAATGTGTTTGTTCTTTTTAGTCTACAAATTGCACACACAAATCATTAGGTCTTCGCATCCATATTCTCATTTCATTGCTTTTTTAAAATTAAATACTTATTTGTACTCCTCACTTTCCATTCTACTTTATATATTGTGACAGTAATGGCACTGTGAAGAAGGAGAGAAGATAATCATCATATCGATGGAAAATGTGACTGACACGGTTGAGATATCCTCTGATGACAATAAGAGCAATGAAAGTGGAACTCAAGCATTTCAAAAGTGTTCATCATTTGACTTGAACGAAGAAGCAGCTATGGACGATGATGAGAATGATAACATCACAAATCTACCATACAATGGTGGCACAAGTATTATAAGTACGAACACAACCACGGATGGGAAAGAAATAACAACAATGGCTAGGCAATACGTTCGATCAAAAATGCCTAGGCTCCGCTGGACACAAGATCTCCATCTAGCTTTTGTGCATGCTGTTGAGAGGCTTGGAGGCCAAGAAAGTGAGTTTACTTTTGCCCATATATGTATAAATGCTTTTGTTGTAGAGCTTATGATATGAGCATATGAATTAACATTGATCTTTGTTTTTTCTTTCCATGTATGCGGGTACAGGAGCAACTCCAAAATCAGTTCTCCAGCTGATGAATGTAAAAGGACTAAGCATTGCTCATGTAAAGAGTCACTTGCAGGTAATAAGTTGGACGGACCTTAAAAGTTATCATACCTTACTAATAGATTTTCTTTCTTTTTAAATTCTTTATCTAATTATTCAAGAAATTTCTTTATTCAGATGTATCGAAGTAAGAAGCTTGACGCGTCGGGCCAAGGTAAATTAATTAATCTTTATACTACTACAAAAAACGTTAGACGATGAGGGTTTTAAAAATCACACAGCTTTGAATCTCGCTGGGTATGCAGTTTTATCTAACAGGACAATGCAAGAAGGACACGACATTCTAGAAATGTATCGAAAATTCAATCAGCTTGGGCGTTTTAGAATGGATAACAGAAACTACATGTCGTCTCCACTTCTCAAACAACCATGTGATTTCAAACCGTACTCTTCAAGGTCGTAAAAACTTGAGACATTTTTTTTTCTTTTTTGTTTCTTTGGTTCATATTTTTCTACCTATATGCAATTAACTCTTGACTCATTCTCTCCAGATACCATCCATGGGCTCCAGTTGGTCATTGCACTAGATATAATCCAATAATCTTTCAGAATGAGAAGAAGTGTTTTCCATATGAAACGATTGGAAACCAAGGAAAATGTAGCAACAATTCTCTGAGCATATCTTGGGATGGTTCTTGCATCAGTGATCAAGTTCAATATTCCATGTTTCAGACTGCCTCTATGCTTGAGGTAAAATTCTAATTAATTAATTATATTGCTGTTTTTTTTTTCGTCTATTTAAAATATTTAAGATTGATGATTTGTACAAACCAATCCAGGCTCAAGTTTATCAAGGTACTGAAGCGGGGCAGCATGCACAAGAGATGAACAGTTGCAAGAAATTAACAAGTTTGAAAGAGAATGATTGGTCAGCTGATTTGCAACTGAGTTTGCGCCCCAACAAAGACGACAATTGTATTGGAATGAATAATAATAATCAGCAGCAAAGCACAAAAGAAATCGACACAATACTGTCCCTTTCTTCTTGGTCGAGTCAATTGTGTAAAGCACAAAGATTTACCAAAACTGAAGACTCGGGATTTTCAATTAATGGATTGTAATTAGCCTAGATTTTGAGATGAGTACTTAGGATCTGACCATGTTAGTTAGAGCAGAGGAGTGAGATCTTTTAAGTACTTGTTTCAAAGGCAGCATGGATTTGTTGAAGTTTGAAGATTTTGATAAGTTGATCATTTTTGGTTGTTTTTCTTGCCGTTTAAAATTTGATTAATCTTTTGTCTGGATATATTGCTAATTTATTTTGGGGCAATAATATTATATGAGTGTCATTTAGAAGAATTGATAAAGTTTTTTGTTCTGAAAATAAAAAATGAAAGGTTCTAACTCCACTCATATATATAAATGGAGAGCAAATTGAATTAGTGTTTAACCTATAAAGAATAATAAGAATATTGTAAAAATCATTGTTACCACTCAGAGTTACTTTTCCTTCTTACGTACATATTAGGTATCGTGAGAGAATTTTAATAAAATGACATTAATGATCAAACAATTTATGCAAATACATCTCTTGATTAAAAGAAAAGAAAAGAAAAATAAACCGTACACAAGACAGTACTGAAGCTGATCATACATGAGCCGACAACAACAAAGCCAAAATTTTTATTTCTTATTCAACTAAATATTAGTGCCTCAACCTACACCTCCGCCGCAGCCTCCACCTCCTACATCATGATGATGGCCTCCTACTCTGCCACCTCCGCCTCGATAATCAACATTTGAACCGCTGTACCAAGCTGCATTATTATTATTTCCACCACGTCGCTTTTTCATGGTGCTGCCACAAGCCAATATGACCATTGTTATTATTGAGATTGACGCAACCACCACGCAAAGCAACGATTATCCCCCAACCCATTTGCTGCTTCCTGCATTATTGTTAAAGCAGCTCATTACTCAGAAGTTACAGAGGTTAAGAGAAGCAAGCTTAAGCAGTTCAGCAATGCCAAGTCAGCAAAGGTTGTTGAAGAAGAATGATAGCTCAGAATAGTTTGTTAAAGTTACTGTTTGTACACAGGCATATGTAACAAAATATAGCAAGCTCATTAGTTAATAAATTTAAATTAGTTACAAGTTGTTATTCAGGTGTAAGCATATATAAATATGTACAGGTAGTTGAAAAATGAATTAAAACTTATGGAATTCACAATTACATTTTCTTTGAAGTTTTCTTTTAAGCCAGTTGAAGAATGAATGAAACTTATGGAATTCATAATTAAATTTTCTTTGAAATTTTCTTTTAACCCAAACACCATTTCTCAGTTTCTTTCATGGTATTAAAGCCAACAATGGCTAGCTCAAGTACTACAACTTCAAATCAAAAAATCACCAATTCAAATCAATCTTCACAAACATCTTTCACTTTTGCAGCTACTATAAAGCTCGATCGATCCAATTTTCTACTTTTGTCTGAATAAGTTTTAACTTCAATCAGGGGAAATTATCTTAAAGAATTGATCTCAGAACGTCTTATCATTCCAGAACAATATTTCTCTGACTTGACAGCTAATAGATTTTTTGAAAAGATTGAAAATCCAGCATATATCTGTTGGGAAAATGTGCTCTTTAAAAGCATATGTGTTTATTTAATTGTAATAAATAATTTTTCTAATTAATAAAATAAATGAGGTATTTTATTCAAGTATCTAAATTGCATTAATATTTTGAGTAAAGTCCATTTGATCATATTATATGCATTTATGTGATCACCATGTGGATTCACAGAAGATATAAATACAAGTTATCTTATGATTAAATAAATTATGTTCGCAGTTGATAAATAAAGTTGGGCACTTTATTTAGGTATAGACTATAATAAATTTATTGAATGGTTTATCTTAATCATGTATGAATTTATTGATGTAGTACGACTACATTGAACAGGATCACATATGAGATTTAATTAACCTTGAAATGATGTCGACTTATTAAATCTCATAGGCATTGATTTTACTGTAATCTTAATCTTGAGTTAGTTATGATTTCATGATTGTAATTGTTATTCCATTTGAGTTACCAATGGGCACGACATGAGACTTGTGGTCAAGATTACCCGGATTATCTTGGTGGAGGCAATTATGAGTATTGGAGTTATAGATTAACAATATAGAATTTGTACGACACATCTCTTGATGGGTTTTTCGGACTTGATCATAGAATTCTCTCAGCAGAGTGTGTCAACATATTTAGTATGTTGAAAATAATCATTAGAGAAAACCAAGTAAGTATCAAGGAACAAGATGTAATTAAATCGATTGGACAGTTGAGATATCGATTTAATTAATGATGTGGTATAAAAGATTATGCGAGAAAGAAATCAATGTGGCTTGGGTGAATTATTATTCGAAGATACTGATTATGGAGGTCGGTTCAAGGTCTTATAGTGGAGTAGAATTGAAATTAAATAATTATATTTGTTTAATTACAAATTTAATTATTGTAGCCACTATTGTATGTTCCTCAAATGATCCCCAAGGGTTATTTCATTTAATTGACAACACCATCACTTTGACCCAAAAAAAGAAAAAACTGGCGTATTAGGTGAAAATCATTATTATAATATTTGTTAAAACCTAGTATGTTATATTCAAGTGTAAAAGGGGGCTTGTGATATTTTCAGTGGTCCAGTTAGTTACACATTCTCTCTACTTTTACGTAAGTGAAAGCGAATGTATTTAATTTAAATATTTAAATTAAAAAGAAGGCTCTATTTTAAAATAGGAATCCTAATCCTAACATACTAGGGTTTTTCATAAGATATTATAAAAGGGGTTCTTTTCTCCTTTTCGCGGTGAGAAGAGCATTCCAGGGTTTTTTGAGAAAGATACAGAAGACATCAAGAGGACGCGATTGGGAGTGGTGAAACAGACGCCCACACGTCCAGGTGTTGATCGATCTTGAGTGTAGCGCGGAAGATCGTTTGAGAGCGGATCTACAACTCTCAATCGTTCGCCTTACTCGATTTTATCAAGATGCAATTTAGATTTCTTAATTCTTATATGTTGTATGAGATCGATCCAAAAAGGTTTTAATTGAAAAATCAAAACCCGAATTTCTCCCAACATTGGTATGTAGCCATCTCATATTAATATATAAGGATTTCGTAAGAAATCTATCTTGATTATTATGTATTAAGTGCAAGACAATTTATTTGGATATATATTATTTGTTAATATATGAATAAAGCATGTTTGGATTGTCTCAATTCATGGTTAGAAATTTGTCTGTATTTTTGTTTTGGATTTGTAACAAAAGGGGTGGTCTATTATCACCATGTTTCCCTTTTGGTTTTAATTTTTTGTTTTAGAATTTTTGTAAGCCATTGGCGTTAGGAATCTGTAACAAAAATTTGTAAGAATTAAAAAAAAAGGGAGAAAAGGACAAATCCGAAGCAAGAACCAGCAACACGCACAGCAGCAGCATCGCGCGCGCGCGTTGCTGGCTCTGCGCGTTCTGCGGGCACGTTGCTGGCTCCGCACGTTTCGCGTGTGCGGCTCACGCAGCACGGGCTCGCGAAGTAGCAGTGCGCGCAACAGAAGTCACACTGCAGCAGCTCTCGCGGCTGGCGCGGAATGCAGTGCGCGCGACTCGAAGCAGCAGGCAGCAGCAGGCGGCTGATGTCCGGCGGTGGCGTGTGGCGTGTTTCCGGCGTGACAGCGGCTAGTGCTCACCGGAGCAAAAACGAACGGCAGCTTTTTGGTTTATTGGTGATGGCGGCGGAGAGAAAAAGATGGAATTAGGGTTTTGAGTGGTAATTATCACTCAGGTCCCTATGGTTCTATAATTTTCTCATTTTGACAGAATTGTTACTATTTTGCATTTAAAGTCCAGAATCGGTTTTGGACTTGGTAAATCCTAGAGTTAGGTCCAATAAAATTTGGGCTTAATGGATTAAAATGCATGGGTATAGTTTAACAAATTAAGTTTATTTTTTGTCCAAAAAAATTTTACTTAAAAATTTTATTTTTATTTATTTCTTTAAAAGTTAAAAATTTGGACCAATAATATATTTAAAGCCCATATATTAGCCAAGTCCATCAACAAAGATAATCCAATGGAAGAAGATATTAACAAGAAGCCCAATGAAGATTAGGCTTAGGGTTAATATTTTTTTTTAGGAAAACCATGAATTAAGATTATTTAATTGTTTTTTTTTCTATATGTTATGTTTTGGATGTTAACATGCCATGATAACATGTCATATGTAATATAGAATAGCGATCTTCACTCTATGCATAATGATATATGTCATTCATATAACATGAATTTATTTATATTGTTTGAAATTTGCAAATGCTTGATAATATGAAATATCACTTAGATAATATTATAGGAAGCATGCAATTAACAATATATGTATGTTTTAAAAGGAAAAACCAATCTTAAAATATTGAGTGGGAGAGGGAAAATTCAAGATAATTTTCCCATGGGCTCCATTGTTAGTTCAATAATAAAATTATATATATACCTCGACTTCATGATACGGTGATGCTCCCTACGGAGGGTATATATATTAGACATTTTATTTGATGAACTTCTTTAAAGATAAGATCGAAATATTTTTCAATCTGTTGATCACCCTAACGGTGGCTGCATGATATGAGAAATACATAGATTGAAACAATGGTTATACACTCAATAAAATTTATTATTAACCTTCCCAACGAAGCTTTGTTAACAAATTTTAGCCCAAAAAGATAACGATAGTTGTTTATCATGTTACGACATGAAAGAAAATAATCTAATGATTAATTGGGTCTAGTAAGTGGCGGCATGACTTCCCCAACGGATAGCTTGCTAAAGCGGTACTAGATCGTTACAATAAAATAAAATACATTTATGGTTTTTTGCATTTTAGATTTTTATTGTGAATATTACTTGTTTCAATGTATTAATGCATGGATGTTTTATTTTTCAGAAAATGTCTTCCATCAACCCATTATTAGTTATCCTTGTTAAAAATGAACTCACTGGTGAAAATTACTTAGATTGGAAACACAATCTATTTAATATCCTCACTGCTAAGGACTGCAAATATGTGTTGATTCAGCCTTGCCCTCCAGAACCAACGTTATACGATTATAGAAATCAGAGGGAGCCTTATGAGAAATGGTGCGAAGCTAACAAAATGGCTAAGCGCTATATATTGGCCCGATTTTCGTGAGGCGCATAAGAAACATCGGAGCATGGAAACAGCCACTGAAATAATGGCTAGTCTTCGTCAGATGATTGGGCAGAATACTCATTTTTCCAAAGAAGCAGCATTAAAACGTATTACGAATACTAAGATGGAAGAGGGCACAAGAGTTCGTGAACATGTCCTCAAAATGATGGACTATTTGAGTGAGGTAGAGATTCATGGTGTTCAAATCGATGATAAAACAAAGATTAACATAGTAATTGAATCTTTGCCTGATACATTCAAAGAGTTTAAGGTCAGCTATATCTTAAACAGTAAAGATATGACCTTAATTGAACTAATGCACGAACTACATGCTATAGAAGAATTTTATCATAGCAGAAAACTTGCTGAAAAAGGTTCTTCTTCTAGGCCTAAGCCAAAAAGCAAGGGTGTGAAGAAAGCTGGGAAAAAGAAATCGCTCACCAAGCAAGATGGTGGCAAAGAAAGGCAAATGCTTCAAGTGTGGACAGAAAGGTCACCGGAAAAGGGATTGCCCTAAGATTGTAAAATCTAGTATGGGAAATCTTTTTGTAATAAAGGCATTTAGTTCGAATCCTATTGACACTTGGCTGTTGGATTCGAGCAACTAATCATATTTGTAATTCACTTTATTGGTTTGAAACCGGGAAAATAAGTGAAGAAGCGTCAAGCTGTGATTAGGACAGGATGTTCGTGTCAAGTGAAGACTGGATGCATTTTATTATCTTTTAATAATGAGACTTTAGTTTTGAATAATTGTCTTTATGTTCCAGACATTAAGAGGAATTTAATTTAAGTAGCTTGTTTGTCAAAACAAGGGTATACTGTAAATTTTGGATCCTCTGTTTCTATTTTTTATAATAAGAGACTTATTTGTTCTGGTACATTGGAAGATAATTTATATCATTTAAGTCTTATGATCCATTCTATGCATGACACAGTGATCAATAATGATGAGCATACACATTTATCTAAGAAAAGAAATATTTCTTTCAACCAATGTTACCTCTGGCATTTACACTTGGGTCATATAAACCAAAATAGGATACAGAGAATGATCAAAGATGGGCTCTTGGGTCCACTGGGAAATGAATCATTGCCACTCTGTGAATCCTGTTTAGAAGGGAAAATGACCAAAAGGCCATTCTCGGCCAAAGGTGTACTTGCAACAGTACCACTTGAATTGATACATACAGATGTATGTGGACCAATCAATGTACAAGCTCGAGGAGGTTATGAGTATTTCATCACTTTCACTGATGATTACTCGAGATACGGTTATGTTTATCTAATGCGTCATAAGTCTGAAGCTCTTGAAAAATTCAAAGAGTATATAAGGCTGAGACAAAAGCAATTAGATAAGAACATAAAGAAACTTCGATCTGATCGAGGTGGTGAATATCTCTCCGGAGATTTCAAAGAGTATCTGGTTGAAAATGTGATTATATCTCAGTTGACTGCCCCAGGAACACCACAACAAAATGGGGTAGCTGAAAGGAGAAATAGAACTCTTTTGGATATGGTGAGATCTATGCTTAGTTATTCAACATTACCAATCTCTTTTTGGGGACTAGCACTGGAGATTGCAGTTTACCTCTTGAACTTAGTTCCATCTAAGTCAGTGCCTAAAACCCCAATAGAACTATGGTCGAGTCGCAAACCAAGTTTACGACATGTCCAGTATTTGGGGGATCACTAGCACATGTCTTTGAAACCAAAGGCATGACAAGATGGATTCACGTTACGAGGTTTGCATGTTTGTGGGGTATCCCAAAGGAACAAGGGGAGGTTTATTTTATAGTCCTCAAGATAGGAAGGTAATTGTGAGCACATATTTTACTTCCCTCGAGGAAGACTATATGAATAACTTCAAATCTAAGAGTAAGGTAATACTTGAAGAACTGTCAGGTGATCAGGTTGATGCTCAGCCTTTCAACTCCGTTATAGAAAGAAGAAAAAGAACAACCAAACTGATCAACACAGATTATCCCGAAGAACCATCACTTTTAACCTCGTCGTAGTGGGAGGGTAACTAGGTTACCTGCGAGATACATGTTATTGGGAGAAACCTATACGGCTATCTCAGATGAACATGTACAAGATCCCACTAGCTACAACGAAGCTCTACTGATGAGATGTCGATTTTAGAAAAAGGTCATGAATCAAGAAATGGAATCTATGTATTCCAATAAAGTCCGAGAACTTGTAGAAGCACCAAACGGGTAAAACCTATAGGGTGCAAGTAGATCTACAAGAGAAAAAGAGGAGTAGACGGAATGGTGAAAACATTTAAAGCAAGATTAGTAGCCAAAGGGTTTACTCAGAAAGAGGGTATCAATTATGAGGAAACCTTTTCTCCTATTGCTATGCTTAAATCCATCAGATTCTCGCTCTCCATTGTCAGTGCTAGATTATGAAATTTGGCAAATGAATGTCAAGACGCTTTCTTAACGGGCATCTTCAAGAAAACATCTACATGCAAAACTGGATGGATTCATACAAAAGGCCAAGAACACTTGGTATGCAAGCTGCAGAGATCCATCTACGGATCAAGCAAGCATCCCGATCATGGAACATCGATTTGATCAAGCGATAAAATCGCTTCGATTCATTCGAATATTGATGAACCATGTGTGTACAAGAAAATTCAGTGGAAAATCTGAGTCTTCCTAATTCTTTATGTAGATGATATTCTCCTTATCTAAAACGATGTAGGAGTTTTAACTACAACAAAGAGTCACTAGCGAAACAATTTGATATGAAAGATCCTGGGAGAAGCTAGTTATATTCTTGGTATCATGTTGCTACGAGACCGGAAGAATAAAACGATAGCTTTATCTCAAGCGGTCTATATCGATAAGATATTGGCTAGATTTAGCATGGAAAATTCTAAGACTGGTTTGTTACCATTCGTATACATGGAATTTCATTCTCCAAAGATCAATCACACAAAACATCCGAGGAGATAGAGAAATGAGACGAGTTCCCGGAAGCCGTGGGAAGCCTCATGTATGCCATGCTTTGTACTAGACCAGACATCCTGCTTTTGCGGTTGAGATGGTTGAGATAGTGATATCAATCTAATCCCGACCGAACACTCGATCATTGTCAAGCATATAATGAAGTATCGAAAAGAACTAAGGATTATATGTGTATTCTGGTGATGAACTTATTCCGATGGGTTATACCGATTTTGACTTTATGTCGATATGATTCTAGAAAGTCTACTGCTATGTGTTTACATTAGGAAGTGGAGCTATTAGTGGAGGAGTGAGAAACAATCTTGTATCGCAGACTCCACAAATGTGTTTTGAATATGTACGTGCATCCGAGGCCGCAAAAGAAGCCGATGGCTCGCAAGTTCCTAAAAGATCTTGAGGTGGTATCAGAAGCAATCGCACCCTTAAACTATTTTGTGATAATAGTGCAAGCAAGAGCTCAATCCAAGGAACCATAAGAAACAAAAACATATTGAGAGGAAGTATCATTTTTTAGGAATAGTAGAAATGTTATATGACAAGAACTCCAAATGGCCAATATGGCAGATCTTATAACAATGGCCATCAGTGGGAAACCATTATAACTTGCACTTAGCTCCCTAAAGCATGTGCTATATGCCAGATATGCTCTAAGAGCTAGTGAGATTGTTGGGAAAATGTGCTCTTTAAAAGCATATGTGTTTATTTAATTGTAATAAACAATTTTTCTGATTAATAAAATAAATGAGGTATTTTATTCAAGTATCTAAATTGCATTAATATTTTGAGTAAAGTCCATTTGATCATATTATATGTATTTATGTGATCACCATGGATTCACAGGTATGATATAAATACAAGTTATCTTATGATTAAATAAATTATGTTCGCAGTTGATAAATAAAGTTGGGCACTTTATTTAGGTATAGACTGTAATAAATTCATTGAATGGTTTATCTTAATCATGTATGAATTTATTGATGTAGTACGACTACATTGAACAGATCACATATGAGATTTAATTAACCTGAAATGACCGTTAGACTTATTAAATCTCATAGGCATTGATTTTCTTGTAATCTTAATCTTGAGTTAGTTATGATTTCATGATTGTAATTGTTATTCCATTTGAGTTACTAATGGGCACCCACACTTCTGTGGTCAAGATTACCCGGATTCTTGGTGGAGGCAATTATGAGTATTGGAGTTATAGATTAACAATATGAATTTGTGCACACATCTCTTGATGAGTTTTTGACTTGATCATAGAATTCTACTGGCCAGTGTCAACATATTTAGTATGTCAAAATAATCATTATTTAGAGCAGATGTAAATGATTGGAAAGAATCGATTTAATTAATGATAATAGATAGATTAAAGTAAAGAAATCAATGTGGCTTGGGCGAATTATTATTCGGAGTATACTGATTATGGAGGTCGATTCCGTCTTATAGTGGGTAGAATTGGAATTAAATAATTATATTTGTTTAAATTACAATTTAATTATTGTGAAATACTATTGGATGTTCCCAAATGATCCGGTTAGCTCATTTAATTAACAACACCATCACTGACCCAAAAGCAAGAAAACCGCGATTAGGTGAAAATCATTATTATAATATTTGTTAAAAGCCTAGTATGTTATATTGAAGTGTAAAGGGGGCTTGTGATATTTTACAAGGTGGTCACAGCGTTAGTTGCGTCTGCCTGCTTTTTACGTGAAGTGGGCGAATGTATTTAACTTAT